>OY992890.1:55331165-55351165 GCA_963921405.1 Cepaea hortensis
CACTCAGGAAATAAATGACCGTAGACCCCGAGGTAGACCAAGAAGGCGGTGGAGAGATAATACATGTACAGACCTACAAGCACTTGGAATCAACGACTGGCAAGAGAAGGTCCACCAGAGAGACGAATGGAGACGGATTGTATTTGCAGCAAAGAACCTCAATGGCTCGGAACGCTGAAGAAGAAGAAGACTGTTTTGTAACGACGTCTCTATTTCACTTATTCTTGTAGTCATCAATACTGGCTACACGGGCCTGCAAGTGATCTTTTCTCCAACGGTCCCAAGTCTAGCTTCTCCGTTATGCTTCGCCCATTTTACACACATTATTTAGACGTTGTCTATTGGGCACCTGGTTGTTCCCCTTTCAATTTGACACAGATTTTCGGACTCAGTTGAATAAACATAGATTCTACTGTTCTTGTTTTTCACAAACATTTCAGTTCTACATGTCTTGTGTTGACCTATATACAACCGTCGTATTTCATGTCGTTTCTATGTTTATCTCGCCAGAATCCATGAAATGTTCATATATATATTTTTCTAAAATCTTTCGAATTACAACCGTTAATTTGAGTTATATCAACAGCGTTCGTTGTAAAGTGTTCTTGTGTTCAAGTTTCACTACATTGACATAATCAATACTTGTAGTCACATGACTTCAACTGCGTATAGAACACGACCTCGCCCTACTTCGTCGGTCTGACACACTTTATGTGAACATTGTACGCTGGGCATTGTTTGCAGCTTCTTTCCGCTTCAGAATTAATTCGTTAGAATATTCTAGTTTTGTCTCTCGTTGAAAATTATTTAACAATATGTTCATAAATATTCGTCTTTGTTACTCAGATTTACACACGCAGAGTTTAGTCACAAGTTCTCTGTTTTGGTATATTATTATACGACATTTTTCTTTTAACATGCGTTTCAATCCTTCAACAGTTTGTATTTGGCTTTCACATTTTCAGTTGTCGAATTAGAAATAGTCTCTCACTGATGTTCTTTTTGTTAACGTTCTCAATTCTCTTACTCTTTCAGGTTTTCGGAGAAAATTATGTCTAGGGCTATCTTTTCCCGATGTTTCACTTCTCTTTACGAGTTCCCCATGTTGCCAGGTATCGTATGACTGTTGCTTCATCTCATCTAGGTGTTGATGAGTCTTTGATTACAGCGCTCATTTATATAATTATTATGCAGTATCTTAAATCTTCTATGAGCGCTGGATGCAGAATCCCTGATCTATTTGCGACGGCGATGATGGCGCCTGCATATTCTATATCTGTTGCTGCTGTGATCACGCGTCTGCCTGGCAATATCTTCTCACTGTGGCTTGTGCCTATTGTTATCTTATATGCTGTTTAAACTCTATCACTCTGCACAGTTCACAACAGCTAACTACTTAGAACAAACGCAACGCATCTCGAATAACAGAACGCAGTTCAGTTTTCACTATATAAACTCCAAGCATTAGACAATTCACATTATCAATTTCACAACATGTCTGTCATTCTTCACCTTGCTTAGAGTCTAACTAACAATGTAGAGGCTCAGTATATGGTCATTCTATGGGAACAAAAGAACTAGGTCCAGCTCCGACCATAGCTCCAGTCCTGCTGATTTGACGGTGACGCTTTGTCCTCTCGCAAAACGTCCCGAGCGCTTTTCACGCTATGGTAACCAACGCTCGTGGCCGGTCACTTTGCACGGTCTCCTTGTATAGACCAGCGATAATACTATAAACCAGACCATGGCAGTAAAATCAGAATCTACCTCTTATTCCTCAAGAGAGATATAAACCTAAATATAAAAGAGGAGATAGATAATAAAACTTTACCGCACTGCTCAAGGCACACTTATATGACTCAAAACTGTGCACTTAGAAATACCATCTCACAAAGCGAATACAATCTGGACTCTACAACGATTGTAAAATCTCAATTCAACGCCATAAGTAACAAACCGTTCATCAGCGGAGGGGCAATAAAAGTGTAGATTACAATCTATTCGACATTGTGGTGTCACAAACGCCGAAATATACCAGTCATTTAACACGCCTGCAGCGGACTTGCAAACTTAGTGGAGACTGAGAAATATGTGAGAACCAATATCTGGCCTATACCAACTTGCCGTTACACTATATTTGCTTAACACGAGTGGGAAATTAAATTATCGACAAACTCGGAATTTGTCGGTGACCAGCATATTGGAACACATTACACAATGGAAACTGCAACTCCTAATTCGTCTCGGATACATATGTAGGCCAATTAAAGAATGATTAGCAAGTGAAATTGAGAGTTTACAGTGAAATTTAGGGCATAACTAAGGAATACTAGAAATGAAGCGTCCAGGAAACCTTCCAGTGTCAGAGGGGAAAAGAGGAAACTTAAATGGCCGTGTTTAATGACATTATCCATCTCTATACACCAGTCGATCACTCTGGTCACTCCAAGATGGAAACAACTGCAAACTACCTTTTTTAAAGATGCCTAATGTTTCATGATTCGTCAAATAAACAAATGAAAA
Source organism: Cepaea hortensis (assembly GCA_963921405.1). Classification (NCBI taxonomy): domain Eukaryota; kingdom Metazoa; phylum Mollusca; class Gastropoda; order Stylommatophora; family Helicidae; genus Cepaea; species Cepaea hortensis. The sequence goes on from OY992890.1 coordinate 55,333,689, forward strand.
CAGTAAAATGATTAGAGAAAGTAGACGTAGACAGTCACCATTAATTGGCCAAGCTATGAGAAGACATAAATTGGAGATCTTGGTGACAACTGGCAAGATCGAGTGGAAGGGAACAAAGTCGGCAAAGGCAGAGAAGTAAATATCTGAAGGGCTTGTCCACGTGGTATTGTCGAGACAAGAACACCGAGCTGATCCACGACTCTGGTGATCGTGTGAGATGGCAAAACAACACCGCCCACGCTTATCGCCATGGTACACGATGAACATTTTTAAGAGATCATTTTTGACTCTGTTATATGCATCCTCAAGATCCAGTGCTGCTACCATTATTTCCTGCCTATTCTGGAACGCCTCATAAACAACAAAGGCATATGTCCACGCTTTCGACAATGGAGAAGAGACTTAGAGACCGGACATAATATAAGGAGAACGTGGACGGAGCTTCGGGGTATAGCAGCACATAGGACTACCTGGTGCGTGCTGGAGGAGGACCAATGCTTTAATGAGAAAGAAAGGATAGAAGAAGAAGAACGAATATATACTCTTGATCGGGAGTTGCTGCAGATAGGGATCACTCCTGCATGAAGCCATGTAAATGGTCAAGGGTCATAGAATAGAATAAGACGAGGCAGGTTCTGGATGGCACAGGCGGAAATATCTGTAAGTCAGGTTTGTATTCTAGAGACCATCAATCGTGAAAAAGAATGGGTTGAAGTATCGGCAAACAGGACGGACTGGCACAATGTAATAATAAAAATGGGTCGTGAGTGCAGAGAATTGGCAGAGGGTCGGACCGAGTTTGAGGTGCAACTACTGATCTAAAGTAATACACATCAATGTGACATAGTGATCTATAGTGATGGGTCAGTGGTGCGAAACAGGCGGGGTGGTTGCGGCTTCAGTGCGAAGGCTAATGGACGATTCTTGAAAAAGGAGGAGACCCCCGGGAAGGTTTACACGGTCAACAAATGCCCGCAGAAGTTGGATGTGTCGTCCTAACGGCGCGAGAGCGCAGCTCTGCTGTAAACAGACACAACGCAATCACGCCCGAAAAGAAAATTCCGGATGAACGCAGAAATAGAAGAAAGAAGAAGAAGAAGAAGAAGTAGAAGAAGAAGAAGAAGACGGTTACATAAATAAACACACGTAGTATTGTTTGGCGCTCACAGAAGTAGAGAAAAGAAGTAAAGACTAGAGGACGCACTAGAGAACATAACATTAGAAAGATATAGTTACCGATCGGGAATCTAACCTGTCACCTCCAAATGGCGACAGCGCCTCACTACAGGAACAAGTGTACTTCGACGCATGACCAACTAGACACTCCAAATAAGTGTCTTCATTAGCCATGTCTATCATACACATGAACCTACAGCTATGGAATACGGACATAATTCGTATCAACCCATTGAAATAGCACCATAGGTCTCATAATTTATACAAAACCAATATAGGTCAAATAACAAACACACAAACACATCGGAACGTAAATTCTGTGTCTAGTATATTAACAAATATTTAAAGAAGAGAAATGATTGGTCGGTTATTAGAACCGGACACGTATTACACAGGAGATCAATTTGGGAACAAGATGAGGCCACTGAAACAGTTACATAAATAAACACACGTAGTATTGTTTAACGCTCACAGAAGGAGAGGAAAGAAGTAATGATCTCCTTGATCTCCCTGAAAAAGGAGACTATGGCATATGAGGCTACGACATCCAGCATGAGAATAGGGGTGGAAGTAGTCACAGCGGCAACCGTTGGTTAGAGTAGACCGCTGCAACACACATTGTATTAATTACGGACTCAAGGAGTCTGCTTAGTAAAATGGAGAAAGGAATGTTTCGTGTGGAATGGCTTACCTCGCTTCAGAGGTCACAAATTGTAAATATAGTATGGATATTTTTGCTCTGGCCATGAGGGAGTGCGGAGGAATGAGTAGGCTGATAGGCTGGCAGGGAGTGCACCTCTTAGTGGTCGATTACCTATGGACAAGGGAGAGGTGGTCGTGCTCCTGTGGGACCAGGTGGAGAAGGCGGAGGAACAGATTGAGAACACGTATGCGGAAAGGATGAGATTGAGGGGAAATGACAGGGGTTGTGGAAGAATCTAAAAAAAAAAAAAAAACTGAGAAGAAAAACCAGGAGAACTTTCTATCAGATAGCGGTGGGAACGATTAGTAATATAACTCTTCGCTGGCTGTTGAACGAGGAAACGAAGTGCATATGGGAATGACCTTAGTGCAGTGATGTCGGTTCTCAGCTTAACTCAGCTCAACGGGCGCATCATTTTAATTCATATACTGATCAAAGAGATGGACACGTGAATTAATTCTTGCGTTTGTTCAATATAATTATCGGTTTTTATAAAATTTATAATCTCGTTTATCAATTTAGTTTCCTGTTTTCCTCATGTGATGTGTGTGTGTGTGTGTGTGTGTGTGTGTGTGTGTGCGTGTGCGTGTGTGTGTGTTTGTGTGTCTGTGTGTTTGTGTGTCTGTGTGTGTGGGTGGGTGCAAGAGTGTTACAAATTAACTCTTTGAATGCATAATAATTTGTGAGTCTGGGCAAAATTGTTCTTCAGGGGCCGACAACTGTCCCCAGAATGTATTAGTGTCATGTTATGACTGATCTGGAGCAAACACAGCGCGGGCTGGCGTCGGAGACCTTATTTCTGAGGATATCCAGCATCACACGCGAAAATTAACACGTTCTGGGAAAGACTCCTTGGACAGAGAAGTTCAGTCAACATTGTTCAGTTATGTTGTATTGCTACTGAGTTGAAGCTGCTCTATTATAACGGTTAGTGCTCTTGCTAATACAGTGGTCCAGGGTCCGATTTTCCCTCCAGTTCAGCACTAAGTCATAGAAGAGAATTCATCATCTCCACCTCATTATGTCCTGACTCTAACGAATTTAAACTTAAATTTCTGATGGTGTGATATCACGATCCAACCTATTAAAAAAAAACACCTTTCTTAGGTGCATAAACCTGACGACACGTTACAACCGCTGGACCAAACAGTGACGCAGCTCTAGGTTGGCAACTACCTGTGATTGGCTGTCTAAATAAGGGCATACTAAATTGCTTCTGAGGCCGGATTTCACATATCAGATCCCACCAGCAGTAACTGCCATGACAGTACTTTTATCTTTGTCACGAGTTAGTGGATTTCCACCATCACCACCACCACCACAACCACCACCACCACCACAACCACTACCACCACTACCACCAATACCACCACTACTACTACCACCACCTCCACCACCACCACTACCACTACCACCACCACCACAACCACCACCACCGCCAACACCACCACCACCACCACTACCACCACCACCACTACCACCCCATCCACCCCACCTCACCCCACCCCGAACAGCTTCACCCTGGGTTCGATCACGCCTCATACTCATGGATGGCAGATCATTGTCAGCGAATTGTCAGGAAAGGAAAGGTGACGAGGTGGGAAACAGGCCATCTCGCATCCTATATAACCTAGATCATGTGAAGACCTGATACTGGACACCTTGCATCCTATGTACCATAGAACATGTGAAGACCTAATACTGGACACCTTGCATCCTATGTAACATAGAACATGTGAAGACCTAATACTGGACACCTCGCATCCTATGTAACATAGAACATGTGAAGACCTAATATTGGACACTTCGCATCCTATGTAACATAGAACATGTGAAGACCTAATACTGGACACCTTGCATCCTATGTAACATAGAACATGTGAAGACCTAATACTGGACACCTTCCATCCTGTGTAACATAGAACATGTGAAGACCTAATACTGGACACCTTGCATCCTATGTAACATAGAACATGTGAAGACCTAATACTGGACACCTCGCATCGTATGTAACATAGAACATCTGAAGACCTAATACTCTACACCTTGCATCCTATGTAACATAGAACATGTGAAGACCTAATACTGGACACATCGCATCCTATGTAACATAGAACATGTGAAGACCTAATACTGGAGACCTTGCATCATATTAACATAGAACATGTGAAGACCTAATACTGGACACCTTGCATCATATGTAACATAGAACACGTAAGGACCTCATACTGGACACCTCACATCCTATGTAACATAGAACACGTGAAGACCTCATACTGGACACCTTTCATCATATGTAACATAGAACATGTGAAGACCTAATACTGGACACCTCGCATCCTATGTAACATAGAACATGTGAAGACCTCATACTGGACACCTTGTATCCTATGTAACATAGAACATGTGAAGACCTAATACTGGACACCTTACATTCTATGTAACATAGAAAATGTGAAGACCTGTCGCTTGTCGTCCCAGGGGGGAAAGTGGAACCAACAAGCACACCTGTTAATTATCCTTTTCCCGGTTTTCCTCTGCTGGTGGACCTTTGTCTACATACCCCCCTTTTATGTTTAAAGTCTTTTAATCACTATCTCTCTCTCTCTCGCTCTCTCTCTCTCTCTCTCTCTCTCTCTCTCTCTCTCTCTCTCTCTCTCTCTCTCTCTCTCTCTCTCTCTCTCTCTTCAACAGACAATACCCCCCTTCACGTTCCTTCAGCACATACCTCCACTAACACAGGTTTCGAACAAAATGTTAAAACATTTATTGCAGAAAAGTGTCAGTTGAGTGTGCAATGTATGTGTGTGAATATATGTGATGTGATCTATCTTGAAAGTGTGACAGAATATAATCTCGGATCATTATCAGAGTTTGTCATCATTATACAGCCATTCACCGTCACACAGCACATAACGTGAAATCTCTCACCCGGCTGCTTCTCTCTGACTGATGATGGTTTTGTTGCCAATATGTTCTGGAAACGTATTGAAGAATATAGTCTCCACTAAATTCTATGTTAGTTCGAGTCTTCACATATACACATTCGACACTCTGTAAGATTTATATTTCCTGTGAATGTCAGATCAACACTGCTTGATTGCGTAATTATGGTCCTTTTAGTTTCCAAAAAAAAAAAAAACACGATCGGTAATATATTCCTTGTATTGGAAAATTATCAATACCAGTCCAACACAATATAGTTGATATACTGAGGATTGTCTTTTCTACAGCCTATAGTAAATAGTCCTTTTCATCATGATTTAAATGTATTTTATACTTGTCTTTAACACCTCACTTAGAGTGAATCAGGTTCCTGGGTAATTTTAACTCACACTGGTTTTACCTTCTGGTGACACAGGGTTCACCGTTTCCTATCCTGTATTACTTCACCCAATTCTGACCAAATGCTTCGGCTCAGATGGGTAATCACGTTAAATGAAAAGTGCAGGGAACCTGTTGAGTAAAACAACAGCCTGTGAGAGAACTTAACTCCGACCTATGATATGTGAATGTAGTGAAGTGGCTATATTCAGTAAATACCAGCTATAGATCCTACTAGAGCTATATTCTTGTATAAGACAGAGTAGTTCAGCACTCTGCCCTATACCAGGTAAAAGAAAGACACGCTACAGCAAAGCACATAAATCCTAGTATAGACTTATCCTTCTGACTGTACAGACACCTTACTCTACACAACCTAAATCACTCTTCAGCCTAATGCGGTCGCCTCGGTATACTACGTTTACACATGAAAGTACACTATGCTAGAGTTCTAATCTGCATTTATATATATAATCACCTTATTGAATTTTATTTTAGGCTTAGAAGTATATCATTTAATTCCCATGAAGGGACAGGGCGGGTTATCTTTACACAACCTAAACTCTGTGATATATTTTCTATTTCAGCACTGAAATACATTTCCAATCCAACCGATGTTAAGTCCAACTGTTCACTGAGTTTAAAACTGATACTATCAACAGATAAATTGCCTGTCCTACGTCACTGGGTTTTTCCGTCCCACCCAATCATCCCTGCTCCTATTCCGTCCTTTGATACTCGTACATCAACATGCTAACAATAGTCTTTGATAAAGACGATCTCCCGGTATCGGTGCTTTTCGGTTGTTCAAAGGACTTGGTTCATCGTATTTCAAAGATATCCAACTGTTTGATCATGCCTCGGACGTCCCGGCGATAAACGATCTTCCTTGACATCGTTAATTATCCTTTGATCTCGCCTAGTTTTCCCGGAGACCACGCGATCTACGTTCACGTCTTTCAAAAGTACGGCGATTGTTTGAAGTAACGATCGTTTCCCTTAAAAAATTACAGGACCGTCACTTTCTCACTTAACTGTTTCTGTCGTTTAATCCATTAGGAGCGACACCTGCCAGCCAACTCACGACATAGGCTCCCTCTTAAGAGAGTTGACCGCGTCGACTTTTCCTCCCTGGAGGTTCGATCCTGATGGTCTTCCTCAACCTACTTTTCTTCCTCAGGAGGTGGGTGTCTAGACAGGAAATCCGCTCCTACATTCTCATATATTCCACTGTGAAGCTGTACGGCTGCAGCAGCAACGACCATCGCATCAAACGTGCGTTGAACTTCTGAGAGGTAGCTAGGAACATCAAAGGTTGATGATCCGACTGGACCCTAAACTGCACTCCATGCAAATACGGCTGAAATTTTTGCACGGCCCATACGAGTGACAAGCATTCTCTCTCGACTGTAGAATAATTCTTTTCCGCCGGGAGAAGTTTCTTACTGGCGTACGCCACTGGTTTCAAAACCGAAGCGTCATCTCTCCCTTCCTGTAACAAGGCTGCTCCAATTCCAATCCCACTCGCATCTGTTCTCAGCACAAATGGTTTTGAAAGATCTGGGAGTTGTAGAACTGGTTTATTCACCAACGCCTCTTTTAATTGACTGCATGCCCCCTCGCATTCTGGCGTCCATACAATTGTATCTGGGAGTCCCTTTTTTAAGGTTTCTGTTAATGGATTTCCTAGTTCGGTGAAATGCGGGATGAACTTCTGATAAAATCCGCACAACGATAGGAAAGATCTCACATCTTTCTTTGTTTTTGGCCTCGGAGCTCGTCTGACTTTTTCTAGGTTCTTCTCCTCCGGGACAATTTTTCCTGGAGTGATGGTATGAGCTAGAAATTCAAGAGTATGGTACCCAATCATGCACTTGGTTGGGCGCGCGGTAAGCCCTGCTTCCCGGAGCCTCTTGAAAACTCTCTCAAAAAACCATAAATGATCATCCAAGCTGTCACTTGCAATCAGTATATCATCCAGGAACGATATAATGGATTGATCACATAGAGGATCTAACAAGGCTCTCATCATGCGAGTAAACACACTAGGTGCAGTGCTGAGTCCAAAAGGCATGACGTTGAACTCATAGTGTCCACTGGGTGTACTGAAAGCCAGCAGAGGTCTAACTTCCGGTTTGACCGGGATCTGATAATAACCCCTACTCAGATCTACTTTAGAGAAGTACTTAGCCTTATGGAGCCTGGCGAATAGCTGGGTTGGATTCGGCAAAGGTTCCACCTGAAACAGGGTATGACTATTCAGGAGTCTATAGTCAATACACAACCTGTATTCTCCACTCGGTTTTCGTAACAACACCACTCCGGCATTATATGGGGATGTGGATGGCGCAATCACATCATCCTCCAACAGTTTCTGTATCTCCTCCTCCAAAGCCTTCTCTTTAGAAAATGGCACTGGGTAGACTTTTTGGCGGACAGGATCTTGCGTGGTTAAGGTAATCTCGAACTCGACCAGCTCCGTCGTCCCGGTTTATCCGTCAGGATCTGCTTATGAGACTTGAGAACCTGAGCGATATTTTCCCTCTCTTGAAGAGTCAGATCAGGGTTCACCTGCACTTCCTGATATGTTTCCTGGTGCACTAGTGGATACTCCCTTCCCTCATCTGGTCCTGTCTCAGTCTCAACTGCTACTGCCATCGCCATGAGATGAGCTGCTCCTTCACCGGTTCTCTCTTCGTATTTCCGCAGGAGATTAATATGGAAAATCTTCGGCTTTCCCCGGATTCGGATTTGATAGTTGGTTCTGGATATCACCCTTTCCACGGGAAATGGTCCCTGCCATCCTATCTCCAGTTTGTTGGTTCCCGTTGGGAGTAGCAACAAGAATTTGTCTCGCACCTCAAGAGCTCTGTCTTTAGACCGACGGTTGTAGTACTCCGCATGTCTCTTTCTGGCTTTTCTCAAGTTTCGAGTCGCCAGAGCCCAGCCTGTGTGAAGTTTTTCCTTGAGTTCCTTCACGTATTTGTACGAGGAGATCACTTCTTCTGACATCCCTTCCTCCGTCCAACTCCTCAACAAAGCTTCCAATGGTCCCTTGATTGGATGACCAAACAGCAAGGTAGCTGGCGGTAATCCTGTTGAGCCATGAGGCACTTCCCGATAGGCAAAAAGTGCAGATTCATCCCACCTATCAGGTTTTTCCTGTGCCAGTTTCCTGAGCACTGTCACCAACGTGCCGTTGAAACGCTCTACTTGTCCATTAGCTTGAGGGTGGTAAGGACTGGTATGTATATGGTTGGAATGGAACACCCCAAAAACCTCCTCCATGAGTTTCCCACAAAACTGAGACCCATTATCCGTCAGAATCTGATTAGTGAAGCCTAATCTAGTAAAGACCTCCATCAGTGCATCAGCCACTCGTTTCGAGTCAATGGTTGGCAATGGTATAGCTTCACTCCACATCGAACAGCAATCCACCATTGTGAGGATGTACATATTCCTCTTCTTAGTCCTTGGAAGAGGACCCACTATGTCAATGGCTACCCTCTCGAAAGGAGAGTTCATGATGGGCATCTCTCCCAAGACTACCGGCGCTGTCCAGTGTTTCGGTGCCACCCTCTGGCACTCAGGGCATGATTTCACATACCGACGCACATCTCCAGTCATTCCTGGTCAATTATAATGGCAGGAAATCCGCTGCATGGTGGCGGCCATACCCATGTGTCCGCTGAACGAAATGGTATGCCCCATCTGAAGAATTTGGGAACGGTAGGCCTTCAGGACTACCAATTGACCGTGTAAGTTGTCTCTCCTTCCGGCTCTCCGATAGAGCAGCCGATTATTCGTGTAGTACTGTCTTCGTTTGGGCGGAACAGCACTTTTCTGCAGTTTCCTATAACAAGGACGTAAAGTATCATCCTCACTCTGGGCAGTTCGCAACTCCCCTGGCATTGGGTTTGAGACCATTGTCTCTGCCTGATCCTTTTCCTTCTGAGAGCGTGTCTGCATAGCTCTCATGTGGATTGGTTCCTTGGGCATTCCCAAAAAGACATATTGACAACCGAGAATGACGGGAAATATGGGATCAGTCAATACCGCGGCCTTGATTGCGCCGGTGACGATCTTGACCGAATCTCGACCTGAGCAATTGTTAACTTCATGGCCACAGCACTCTTTGTCGCAGGCTGTATCTCCATGGTCTCCCCTGTGAGTTGTTCTGGGTATACCAGATCAGCAGAAATCACAGCTTCCCCGTCCAGTCCAGTATCATATAAACTTCTTGGCTTGTTGGGCCATTCACCTCAATCAACTCCACCGCCGGTGATCTCCCTTGGTCCTGAGTATCTTCCACCTCCTCGACCCTTTCCTTGGAGTCCTCTTTAGGTTCCCGGAGGCATGTTGTGAAGTGGGAGTCATGTGACTGGGATCTGCAGTCTTTTGTATTATGAGTTTTCGACCGGCAGTGTTTGCACCATTTTCCTGTCCAAGGTTTTTCCCTTCCTGACTTCGGTGCGCTCTCTGGGTTCCGAGTTTATTCGCCAACCTTAGCCTTGTCGGTGACAACCTCCTTAGGAGTCACTTGGCATGCCGCGGAGTGAGAGCTTTTTGGTTTCGATCTGCAGTCTTTTGTGTTGTGAGAGGGCGACTTGCAGATCGAACACCACTTCTCAGACTACGGTCGTTTTGGTGGAGAATTCGAGGAGCTCTTGTTTCCTTCCTTCATCTTCTCCGAACTCTCCGTTGAAGTCTTCACATAAGGTTCCCCTTTCTTGTATTCCGCGTTCTTAGATTTTTTTCGGTCGTGTTTCTCCTGACCTTTGGTGATTTGTGTACTTGGTTCCGCAGCCTCCCTATGTACCTCCGCGAATCTCTCCGCCAACTTATTCACCACTTTCATCCGTTCCGCCCCTTGTTCTCCCAAGAAGGTTCTGAGAGGTTTCGGCATTTGCTTCTGCATCTAGTCGACTACCATGAGCTCTTCCAGACTCTCATAGTCACTCTTGAACTCTGCCAAATCCATCCATTTTTGGAGATATGATTTTAGGCGCAGACTGTAGGCGGCGAATAGCTCTCCTGGCTCTCGTTTTGTTGATCGAAACTTCTTTCGATACGTTTGTGATGTGATTTCATAGTGTTTCAGCAAGGCGGCTTTCAATTCCTCGTAGTTGTTTTCGTGTCCTGGTGGTAGGCGTGAGTAAACCTCGTAACCGGAACCGCGTAAGCCCTGGGACAATTTCAGATTCAATTTGCCTTTTTCCAGTCCCATAGCGACTGCCATGGCTTTGAACCGATCCAAAAACTGGTATATTTTCTCTTTACTTTCATCAAAGACAGCTAATGGAAACTTCATGGCATGGTAACCATGTCCACTCATGTTGGGTGAACCATGGGAAAAGGATCCACCTTCTGCCCTGTCAGTTTCTCCCTTAGTTTGTGTCTTGAGCTCAAGTTCTCGCATTCTGTATTCATGTTGCCTTTTCTGAGATTCCTGCTCAGCTTCTAGTTCCAACTTTTTTGTTATCTGTTCAGCTTCCATTCTCTTGACAGCCTGTTAAGCTTCCATTCGTTTGGTCTCCCATTCCATCTTTCTGAGCTCTAGCTCTGTCTTTCGATCTTCTCTTTCTGCTTGGCGACGCTCTCTTTCTACCCCCTTTATATACTCAGATAGTGTTTGTCCAGACAACCCCATCGCTTCACCCCTTTCCCTCAATTCTACCATCTCTGGTTTATGAGTGGCCATAGTTAAAGAAGGTGAGTCGGCAAGTTGAGTAAAGAAACCCTAAGGTAGTAAGTGAGTACTCAATATCTAAAATAAATATCTATCTATATATATATATTTTTTATCTTGATCTATATATATAACTATGGCACCACACAGTACACCCCAAACAATCTCTCAACTACAAGAGGAGATTCAGGACTAAGACTTATGTAGACGTGTAAAGTGTGAACATGTATGTAATGTGTCTTACCACCTATCCACATTCATCCTGTCTGAATCCTTATTTTCCCGACAATAATGTCCCCAACAACAATGTAATGTAGCCCATATATATATTAATGTAATATCACTATATATCCCATGGACCTGCTCACATTTAGTCACTATATATATCCCATAGACGTGCTCTCATATACAGTCACCCCATATATATATATATATATATATATATATATATATATATATATATATATATATATATATCTTGGACGAGTTCTCATTTAAAGTCACCATATATCACGGACGAGCCCCCATTAATGTCGCTTGTCGTCACTGGAGGGAACGTGGAACCAACAAGCACACCTGTTAATTATCCTTTTCCCGGTTTTCCTCTGCTGGTGGACCTTTGTCTACACACCCCCCTTTTATTTTTAAAGTCTTTTAATCTCTCTCTCTCTCTCTCTCTCTCTCTCTCTCTCTCTCTCTCTCTCTCTCTCTCTTCAACAGACAATACCCCCCTTCACGTTCCTTCAGCACATACCTCCACTAACACAGGTTTCGAACAAAATGTTAAAACATTTATTGCAGAAAAGTGTCAGTTGAGTGTGCAATGTATGTGTGTGAATATATGTGATGTGATCTATCTTGAAAGTGTGACAGAATATAATCTCGGATCATTATCAGAGTTTGTCATCATTATACAGCCATTCACCGTCACACAGCACATAACGTGAAATCTCTCACCCGGCCGCTTCTCTCTGACTGATGATGGTTTTGTTGCCAATATGTTCTGGAAACGTATTGAAGAATATAGTCTCCACTAAATGCTATGTTAGTTCGAGTCTTCACATATACACATTCGACACTCTGTAAGATTTATATTTCCTGTGAATGTCAGATCAACACTGCTTGATTGCGTAATTATGGTCCTTTTAGTTTCCACAAACAAAAAAACAAAAAAACAAAAAAACGATTGGTAATATATTCCTTGTATTGGAAAATTATCAATACCAGTCCAACACAATATAGTTGATATACTGAGGATTGCCTTTTCTATAGTCTATAGTAAATAGTCCTCTTCATCATGATTTAAATATATTTTATACTTGTCTTTATCACCTCACTTAGAGTGAATCAGGTTCCTGGGTAATTTTAACTCACACTGGTTTTACCTTCTGGTGACACAGGGTTCACCGTTTCCTATCCTGTATTACTTCACCCAATTCTGACCAAATGATTCGGCTCAGATGGGTAATCACCTTAAATGTCAAGTGCAGGGAACCTGTTGAGTAAAACAACAGCCTGTGAGAGAACTTAACTCCGACCTATGATATGTGAATGTAGTGAAGTGGCCATATTCAGTAAATACCAGCTATAGATCCTACTAGAGCTATATTCTTGTATAAGACAGAGTAGTTCAGCACTCTGCCCTATACCAGGTAAAAGATAGACACGCTAAAGCAAAGCACATAAATCCTAGTATAGACTTATCCTTCTGACTGTACAGACACCTTACTCTACACAACCTAAATCACTCTTCAGCCTAATGCGGTCGCCTCGGTATACTACGTTTACACATGAAAGTACACTATGCTAGAGTTCTAATCTGCATTTATATATATATAATCACCTTATTGAATTTTATTTTAGGCTTAGAAGTATATCATTTAATTCCCATGAAGGGACAGGGCGGGTTATCTTTACACAACCTAAACTCTGTGATATATTTTCTATTTCAGCACTGAAATACATTTCCACTCCAACCGATGTTAAGTCCAACTGTTCACTGAGTTTAAAACTGATACTGTGAACAGATAAATTGCCTGTCCTACGTCACTGGGTTTTTCCGTCCCACCCAATCATCCCTGCTCCTAATTCCGTCCTTTGATACTCGTACATCAACATGCTAACAATAGTCTTTGATAAAGACGATCTCCCGGTATCGGTGCTTTTCGGTTGTTCAAAGGACTTGGTTCATCGTATTTCAAAGATATCCAACTGTTTGATCATGCCTCGAACGTCCCGGCGATAAACGATCTTCCTTGACATCGTTAATTATCCTTTGATCTCGCCTAGTTTTCCCGGAGACCACGCGATCTACGTTCACGTCTTTCAAAAGTACGGCGATTGTTTGAAGTAACGATCGTTTCCCTTAAAAAAATTACAGGACCGTCACTTTCTCACTTAACTGTTTCTGTCGTTTAATCCATTAGGAGCGACACCTGCCAGCCAACTCACGACAAGACCTAATACTGGATACATCGCATCCTATGTAACATAGAACACGTGACGACCTAATACTGGACACCTTGCATCCTATGTAACATAGAACACGTGAAGACCTAATACTGGACACCTTGCATCCTATGTAACATAGAACACGTGAAGACCTAATAGTGGACACCTTGCATCCTATGTAACATAGAACATGTGAAGACCTAATACTGGACACCTTGCATCCTATGTAACATAGAACACGTGAAGACCTAATACTGGACATCTCGCATCCTATGTAACATAGAACACGTGAAGACCTAATACTGGACACCTTGCATCCTATGTAACATAGAACATGTGAAGACCTAATACTGGACACCTCGCATCCTATGTAACATAGAACACGTGAAGACCTAATACTGGACACACCCCCCCCCCTCTCTCTGTCTCCCCGCGCGGAAGTATATGCTATGGGATTACCTTCATCTCCCATGCTAATCTCGTATACACTCTACTGGAAGTATTGAAAGTAATACATGTTATGGTATGAAACCATTTAAATGCTACCACTTGGACACATATTATCTTCACCAACAACCAGGGTATAGCAGACTAATTTGGCAAGTTTCCAGCCAAAGATAGTCCCATGACAGATCGGTACTGTATGGGTGTGAAGTTTTACACCTTCGAACAATCTATGTCAAGGCATAATAGGTTAGGTGGCCAGTTCCTTTCATTGTCGCCTTTCGATTCCAGACAATTCTAATAAGATACTCAATACTGTGGACTTCTCGTCAAATATGGCGGATAGGCTGTTGGTCAGTCAAGGCAAATGGGGTGTTTTTGTTTCTGGCAACGGTTTGCTTACGCATTTTCCTCATTATGGACTTGTAGAAGGTCCTCCTATTCCAAATGAAGAAGTCGCTGACACTGTAAAACATATGAAGAAAGGAAAATCAGCTGGGCCAGATGAAATCACAATTGATAAATTAAAAATTTTGCGAGAATTTGGAGTAGATATATTAACTTAAATGTTGAATAATATTTACAGCAGTGGATATTTACTGAGCGGTATGCTGAAATCTGTATTTATAGCTATCCCAAAAAGACCAGGAGCAATTGAATGCGAAGATTTTCGTACAATTAACCTCATAAACTTTGTCGCTAAGCTTCTACTCAGAATTATAAAGAGAAGAACAAGAAAGAAAATAACAATGGAAATTAGTGAAGAACAGTATGGATTTGTGGAAGGAAAGGACACAACAATGCAATATACACATTACTGACAATAATAGAAAGGTCAATAGAGACACAGAAAGACATATATTTGTGCTTCATATATTATACTAATGCATTTGTTACAGTAAAACACGATGAACTGATTACGATGTTGGAAGATAGCTACTTTGATGGAGAATATTCAAGAATAATAAATATTTACTGTAACGAAGTAGCAGCAATTAAAATGGGAAATAAAGAGGGCAGTTACGAACAGATAAAGCTAGGAGTACGACATGGGTGTGTCTTGTCACCAGATCTCTTCTCCCTATATAGCGAAGTAATAATGAGAGAGATCAAAGAGACGCCAGGAATACTGATTGGAGGTTATAATATTATTAATATACGCTATGCAGATGACACAGTATTGGTGGCGGATAATGCAACAGACCTACAACAATTGTTGGACATTGTAGTAATAGAGAGTGCAAAGAAAGGACTCTCCTTGAATATCAAGAAAACAGTAACAATGGTGGTATCAAAGAAAGTGATGACACCAAAATGTGATATAGAAATAGAAGGGAAAATTCTTAACCAAGTGGATAATGTTACAAACCTAGGGGAATTTATAACATAAGATGGAAGATGTACAACAGAAAGTAAGAGCAGAGTAGGGCAAGAAAAAGCTGCATTTCAGAAAATGAAGAGTATCTCATGCAATAAGACATTATCACTGAATATAAGAAAGAGCGAGCTGAAATGCTATATGGAACCAGTTTTGCTGTATGGCAGTGAATCTTGGAATGTAAATGAACAAATTTAGAAGAAATTAGAAGCAACAGAGATGTAGTTCCTGAGACGAATGTTGCGAATTCATCGGACTGCCAGAGAGGATGAGAACAGGCAAGCTTCGTGCAGAGTGACTTGCTTCGCTTCGGAGGTCACGGGTAACAAGCATCACCTGGATCTTTTCTCCTGGGCATGCCGGTGTGCTGGGGAATGAACTGGCGGACAGATTGGCTGGCTCTGCAGAACTTGGTGGAGTATTGATACATGACAAGGCAGACGTGGTTGCGGCCTTGTAGGAGCACGTGTACACCTCGGAGGAGCAAATGAATCACCATAGTCTGGTAAGAATGAGGCAGCGAGGTGTGACGAGGGGATCTGGCCGACGATCGACGCTCAGAGGAAAGGCGAGACGGACATATAATCAGATTGCTTTTGGAACTATTAGAGTTGGAACTCTTCGCTGGCTGCTGAGGATGGGGACGGCGCGCTTATGGGAATGTCCCGAATGCTGTGATGTCGGTTCCTAAATCAATCAATCAATCAATCAATCAATCGGACTGCCAGAGTAACTAACAATGATTGCCTGAAACAGGCTAATAAAACTAGGAAATTATATACATCAATAAGAAAGAGACAAACAGCTTTCTTCGGTCATGTTATAAGAAGAAAGGTATTAGAGAACATCATGGCAACTGGGAAGATCGAGGGGAAGAGAGGCAGAGGCAGAACAAGAGAAATGATGCTGGATGGATTGAGACGGTGACATGCAGGAATAATAGCTGATTTCATCCAGAACACCAAAGACCGAGATCTGTGGAGAGCCATGAACGCCTACGCCAGCTGGCAGGGCACTTGATGATTATGATGGACTGTTAGTGCATGGTTACGTCGCCAAGATATTGAGTTACGTGCATTGAGCGACATTGCGTGCTGTGGATTTCGAAGGAATTCTTTTACATGTCTGCGGTTGTTTTTATTGTGAACTGCATCTTCAGAAAAAAATTACTGACGGGCGGTTGCTGAACTAGCTAATTTGCATTATGCAGTAATGTGTGTGAAACTGCTGCTTGTCTATTGACTGCCGCTTCGATCGGCGAAGAACGGTAACTTTCGTGGCGGACTGGTGTGTTGGCATTCTGGCAGCTGCCTTAGGCGTGTATGCCTGTGAGTGCTGTTTGTTTGTCCGGTCTGCTGTCTGTTCCACTTTTCACATGGGGAAGTGAGGAGCATTTTATATGATATTTACTGGTACAGGAACGAAGCATTATTGGGTGACCCTTTGCCGTGAAGTTGGAATCGTGATTTACTAACTGAAAACTGTTTTGAAGGGGGCTGTGTGGTCTCGAGGTATGGTGTCCGCCTCGAGTGCTGGCGGTCCCGGGTTAAGGCCCCGGTGAGGACTGAGATTTTTTCACGTGGACTTCTAGTAATAAAATGTCCCCTGGTCTCTGGGTAGTGAGATCGGACGCCCGTGTGTATTGTTGCGCACGTAAAAAATCCCTTGGTAGTTGGAAATCGAAAAAGAGTTGCCTATCGGCGCTGCCAGGGCAAAATTCCGAGTTAAAAATCTACCCAATATATTTCAGGATCTAAGGAGTTCGTGCACTGAGCTGAGCCCTCCAAACTCAGGTTTGGGTTAGGAGGAGAACGGAGCACTTATGGGTTACACCCGTGTACCAAGATGTTGATCCATCGACTAAACTAAACTAGTTTCTGTATGTTTTGAGCCCATTAGTGGTGGATCGACCCCAGAGCCGCACCGGTTGAAGAAATAATTCTGCCTCTGCTAGGAATTTAGCCTTCCTTGGCAGGCCAGAAAACTAAACGCCAGGCCACTGTGGTTTCAGCAAACGCATGAGATGGTTTCATAAAACATCAACAAGAGCAGAAGGGGTTTTTAAAAAGGGATGGCATTAACGGAGTAACCAGTATCCGCGTGGTAAGCTGCTAGGGACATAATGAGGTAAGGCAAACATGTGTATTCTATAAAACAGGTCACTCCCTCTTCAACCTTCCTGGGTTTGTAATTAGGATATGCAGTTTCTATTTGAGGCTCTGAAAATTAAAAAGTTTTGGGAATATACAGCAACAGAGTTCCTGAACTTTAGTACACCATGTGTCACTTGAAGTACCTGACACGTCGTCCCT
>OY992890.1:55356165-55608665 GCA_963921405.1 Cepaea hortensis
CATACATATCTATAGCAGTGGCGGATTGGCCATGTGCTGACCACATATACCATCACCATGTACTGATCACATATAACGTCACCATGCTCTAACCACATATAACGTCACCATGCTCTAACCACATATAACGTCAACATGTACTGACCACATATACCATCACCATGTGCTGACCACATATACCATCACCATGTACTGACCACATATAACGTCACCATGCTCTAACCACATATAACGTCAACATGTACTGACAACATATAACGTCAACATGTACTGACCACATATACCATCACCATGTGCTGACCACATATACCATCACCATGTACTGACCACATATAACGTCAACATGTACTGACCACATATAACGTCACCATGTACTGACCACATATAACGTCAACATGTACTGACCACATATAACGTCACCATGCTCTAACCGCATATAACGTCAACATGTACTGACCACATATAACGTCAACATGTACTGACCACATATAACGTCACCATGCTCTAACCACATATAACGTCACCATGTACTGACCACATATAACGTCAACATGTACTGACCACATATAACGTCACCATGCTCTAACCACATATAACGTCAACATGTACTGACCACATATAACGTCAACATGTACTGACCACATATAACGTCACCATGTACTGACCACATATAACGTCACCATGCTCTAACCACATATAACGTCAACATGTACTGACCACATATAACGTCAACATGTACTGACCACATATAACGTCAACATGTACTGACCACATATAACGTCAACATGTACTGACCACATATAACGTCACCATGATCTAACCACATATAACGTCACCATGCTCTAACCACATATAACGTCACCATGCTCTAACCACATATAACGTCACCATGCTCTAACCACATATAACGTCACCATGCTCTAACCACATATAACGTCACCATGCTCTGACCACAACATATAACGTCACCATGCTCTGAACACCACATATAACGTCACCATGCTCTGACCACCACATATAACGTCACCATGCTCTAACCACATATAACGTCACCATGCTCTGACCACCACATATAACGTCACCATGCTCTGACCACCACATATAACGTCCCATGCTCTAACCACCACATATAACGTCACCATGCTCTGACCACATATAACGTCACCATGCTCTGACCACATGTAACGTCACCATGCTCTGACCACATATAACGTCACCATGCTCTGAACACCACATATAACGTCACCATGCTCTGAACACCACATATAACATCACCATGCTCTGACCACACATAACGTCACCATGCTCTGACCACATATAACGTCACCATGCTCTGAACACCACATATAACGTCACCATGCTATGACCACCACAAATAACATCACCATGCTCTAACCACATATAACATCACCATGCTCTGACCACCACATATAACATCACCATGCTCTGACCACATATAACGTCACCATGCTCTGACCAACACATATAGCATCACCATCCTCTGACAACATATACCGTCACCATGCTATGACCACCACAAATAACATCACCATGCTCTGACCACATATAACGTCACCATGCTCCGACCACATATAACGTCACCATGCTCTGACCAATACAAATAACATCACCATGCTCTGACCACCACAAATAACATCACCATGCTCTGACCAAAACAAAATAACATCACCATGCTCTGACCACCACATATAACGTCACCATGGTCTGACCACCACATATAACGTCACCATGCTCTGACCACCACAAATAACATCACCATGCTATGGACTACCACAAATAACATCAACATGCTCTGACTACCACAAATAACATCACCATGCTCTGACTACCACAAATAACATCACCATGCTCTGACCACCACAAATAACATCACCATGCTCTGACCACAACAAATAACATCACCATGCTCTGACCACCACAAATAACATCACCATGCTCTGACTACCACAAATAACATCACCATGCTCTGACTACCACATATAACGTCACCATGCTCTGACCACCACATATAACGTCACCATGCTCTGACCACCACATATAACGTCACCATGCTCTGAACACCACAAATAACATCACCATGCTATGGACTACCACAAATAACATCACCATGCTCTGGCCACATATAACACCACCATGCTCTGACAACATATAATGGTAGTACACAATAGTTGGGTCTCTCACAGGGACGAACCAATCATACAATATGCCTTCCTTGCGACTCAGAGATCATCGGAATGTCCGGGCGCTGCGATGTCGGCTCCTGAGTCAACTCAACGCAGACAGTCAAACTGATAGCGACATGGGAGTGGGTGGGGGGGGGGGGGGGGGCAATCTTTGTCGCCTCCGATTTGAACCTGGACCCACTATACTAGCAAGCTAAAGCATTGTGCTATAACTTCCTGTTGAAACAACTAAGGACACATTTCCACAACATGAGACACATTGGCTAAACGGTGCTAGCCGCCTAGTTCTGCAGACCCGCCCGCACTCGATGGCTGATGTCAGCATTAACACGCCAGCTGCATGTACTTCACAGAATACTTGCTGGTAGTCATTTTAGGCTGGGTTGGCACGGGAGACCTGAACAGTGTTTAAAACATATTTGCGCCTCCATGTTAATTCAAAACAAAGACTTTCTGCCAGCAATGCTAGCGTGCTAGGGACACAGCTCCCATAACTTTACATGGTAGCAGCAGCAGCGCCGGCGGCGGCGGCGTGGGGGCGGCGAGGGCTGCGCTGACGGCGGTGGCGGCTGCGCCGGCGGCAGCGGCAGCAGCAGCGGCGGCGGCAGCAGCAGGATCAGGAGCAGTAGCATTAGCAGCAGCTTCAGCTACAGCAGTAGCAGTCGTAGCCGTAGCCGTTGCTGTCCACGTCGCCGCCATTGTCGCCGTCGGCATCGCCGTCTACCGTGCCATCGCCACCGCTGCCGCGGTCGTTGCTGTCGCCGTTGCCGTTGCCGTTGCAGTTGCAGTTGCAGTATCAGTAGCAGTAGTAGTAATAGTAGTAGTAGTAGTAGTAGTAGTAATAGTAGTAGTAGTAGTAGTAGTAGTAGTAGTAGTAGTAGTAGTAGTAGTAGTAGTAATAGTAGTAGTAGTAATAGTAGTAGTAGTAATAGTAGTACTAGCAGTAGTAGTAGTAGTAGTAGTAGTAGTAGTAGCAGCAGCAGTAGTAGCAGCAGTAGCAGCAGCAGCAGCAGCAGTAGTAGTAGTAGTAGTAGTAGTAGTAGTAGTAGTAGTAGTAGTAGTAGTAGTAGTAGTAGTAGTACAAATAAAAACAGTAGTAGTTGTGATAGTAATAGTGACATTAGTAGTATTGGTTGTAGTAGCTATAGTAACAGTAGTTGTGATGACAGTAGTAATAGTAACAGTTGTTGTGATGGCAGTTGTAATAGTAACTGTAGTAATCTTGGTTGTAGTAACAGTAACATTAGTCGTTGTTTATTTACATCACATTATACCCAGACATTGTTATCTGGCACATGATTAGTCCTTTGTTTTCGTCTATCAATGCATGACAACTAATTGCTGTTTGAGGCTAGCCGTATTTGTCTTCATTTATGCTAATTCAAATTTGTGCTGATCTGCTAAGAACACCAGAGAGATTGGTCTTGTGGCTAACGTATCTGGACTTCATTAAACACATGATCTTTCCTGGAGGATTTTTTCCGACAGATAATTGACCCCGAGAAAGAAAGCAGGACGTGGTCAGAAATATGAGAACCAAGAAGAGGACGGTGGTTCAGTCCACGGGGAATAGGATATCTGGCTGGAAGTAGCCAGAAATCAATGAACAATAATGAGAGTGGCAGCAAAAGGTTCAGTTTATTGTTCACTGTCTATTTTCCCGTCTTATTTAATACAGCAACAATGGCTCTATAAATTGCAGAACTAAACGGAGTAAGTCACTCACTCCGTAAACATTTGTAGGTATGGATTTGCGCCGTGGACTGCCATTTTTATCGGAGAATTGAGACTGGAGGCAATGTAGCATAGTTTTGTACACTGGCTCTCTCGTAGCTGTCTTAGTTATCCTGGGTTCAAAACTCAATATTGGTATGATGTTTGTCCCGAATAATACAGTTCGAACCGGAATCGATGGCTTGTTGGAAAGTGATATTTTCCGGATATACCGATTCGATAATTCGAAATTAGTCACAGTGATTTTGAAGGATATTGCTTTGCGCTGATTTCGATAGTTTTATTTTTTCGATCGCTAGCTTTGAACTCAAGCGTAGTACATACACACTATTTATAGTACTGATGGACTGGATTGTGCCTATAGATTAGCTTTCCCTATTAACAGCGTCCCTCGCCATCAGGCGAACCCATTCCGACTTCAGAGGTACTTGTAATTTACGTCCCAAGTCAAGGACAACAGGTCAACATTTTAGTCCAGCTGTCTGGTGTAGGGGCTGAACCGCTTAACTCGGCATCAGCACACAGGATGTTTAAGAACACGCGTTTTTACCCATTCGGCCATGCGGACCTGTATTTCGATAGTATGAGATGTTGACCGCTCAGAAATTGCCTAGTAAATCACAAAGAGCCAGTAAATGCCTTGAATGATTGCAACGATCTGTAAAGGACACGCAAATAACTTCAATACAGTTGTGGTGTTCACTCAGCTTTAACAAATGTATAAGAAAATGTAAAAGTGGACAGTTGGATGTAAACCACAATGTATGTCTAATGCCGTTTGGTCACCAAAACTATACCCTCATATTTCTGAACTATTTGGTATGTACTACTGCGCCAGGTGTTAATCATTTAGAATGTCATGGAAAGACTTAGACTTGCACTAATTACCAGACTTCGGTCTGAATCTCCTCGATTGTGTAATCAGGCTGTCCGTTGGTAACATTAGTATAATGGCACCTCTAAGTTTGTTACACTGACTGACATGTGTATGTAAGTCTGCATCATTTTTTTTCTGTAGCGTATTTTATGTGTATGTGTGTCTACACTAAACTAAATCCTTGTCGATTGTAGAATTTTTTATCTATACACATTATATAATTGAAAAATATAAAGAAGCTAAAAAAAAAAGTATATATGTTTGTTTTATAGACTACTAGCTGACCCTGCCCGGCTTCGCCCAGTCCCTGGTGGGGAGCATCTCATTTAATTCATATAAGTAGTCATATAAGTTCTCATTAAATTCATACAACAAAAAAAGTAACTTAAAAGAATGGCCTTCCACACACCATCCATTATTTTAAATGAAAACTCTTTCTAATCACCTGCATGACTACAGTAACTTCTTAAGCAAAAAAAGATGAGTTACAATGTTATGCATTGTGCATTATTTTTATGAAAACTTTGAAAATGCCTTACAGATTGTATCATTATTTATTATAACTCATATGCCGGTACATAACTATGGACAAAGAGTTTATAAATCTTTGAAAACGATGCCACAATATGACTATAAGTTATACAGAAAAGTTATGCCCCTTGAAATAACTTTTACAGAGTTAGGTCCCCTGAGATATGTGAAATTATGATGAAAAATGAAAAATGAAATAATACTGAGTAAGCAGGCGATTTCACACTAACAAAATATCACAGTTGGCAGCGCTGGATTGAAAGGAAGGCGTGTAGAAAATTTCATCTCAATCGGATGGGCCGTTCGCGAACGCATAAAGGACATACATTTGGACGGAGATCCTTTTTTATATATAAGAAGATAAGAAAGCTTTTGATAGAGTATAACATGAACGATTAATTACGTGCCTTCAAGATATAGGAGTAGACGGAGAGGACATCAGACTTATTTGTAACGTGTACTAGGAACAAGTGGCTTCTATTAGATGCGGTAATAACTATTCGTCGCTTATAGAGATAAAAAGAGGAGTACTGCAGGGATGTGTACTGTCCCCAAGTCTCTTCAAAATATACACAGAAAGAATTTGTAAACAAGTTGAAATGCTGGACTTAACATAAGTGGAAGAATCATAAACAATTGTAGATATGCTGACGATACCTTGTTACAAGCAGAAAGTGAGCAAGGGTTGCAAGACCTAGTGGAACAAGTACACAGGCACAGTGTAGAATGCGGGTTAGATATTAAAATCCAAAACACAAAATCTGCGATAATTAGCAGTGAAAAGGAAAGGACAGGTCATCACAGTAAACGGGGAGATACTACAACAAATAACAAGTTTCTCCTATCTTGGACATATATTAGGGACGTTCATTTGAAATCCGTTCCAATGGCTTTATTACAAAAGCATGAAAGAAACATTAACAGGTGTGGTAGAATTAAACAAAGCATTCATTTTGAATGAATTATGCACCATCGGTTGGTCAGAAGAAGTCGCCGTAGGCATTCGGGCAAGCATCCAATTGCTTAGGTAGGCGGCGAATGCCGTCCGCAAAAAAGGACTGTGGTTGCTCACTACACTAAGTGTTTACCGCGTTCATTACGTCTGCATCTGTGTGAAATCGTTGCCCATTGAGAGCTTTTTTTAGAGGTCCGAACAAAAGAAAATCACATGGTGACAAATCACGACTATAGGCTGGATGTTGCAGAGGTTGCCCACTTCTTCCTTGCTGTTGCTTCCTGTACAATCTTTGCGACATGCGGACGAGCATTATTCGTGCAACAAAATCACACCGCGAGAAAGCATGCCGGGTCGTTAATTCTTGATGGCTTTTTGCAGCTTGTCTAGTGTTTGCAAGTAGTGGGTAGAGTTGATGTTGACACCAAGTTCTTTAAAGTCGGCCAACAATAGCCCTTCATGGTCAAAAAATGCGTTCAGCATAACCTTAACAGCGGAAACCTGTAACTTGATTTTTTTGGCTTTTGGTGATCCAGCATTCTTCCATTGCATGCTCTCTCTGTTGCTGCTCGGCTCAAAGTGGTGACACTATGATTCATTGCCTGCCACTACGCAGAAGAGAAATGCACCACCCTCCATTCTGTAACGCAGCAAGTGGTTAAAACATCATTCCATGGGTTCCTCTTTTTGGTGGTCGGTCAACATCCGTGGTACCCACTGTGAACATACCATCCGATATTGCAGTTTCTTACGAACGACCTTTTGAATTGTCCTAATTGATACATCAAATTCTTTCGCTAGCGAACGTATGCTTCGACAACGGTTCCTCTATACTGCTGCTTCAATTTTGGCGATGGTTTTTTCTGTTGCAACAATATGCGCTTGACCAGGCCGTAGAAGATCTGTCGTGAACTGACGTCCTTTCCGAAACATTCGTGCCCAGTCTGTCACTGTTGTCTTCGACACACATTTGTTACCGTTCGCTGCCAGCATTCTTCGATGAATGTCCACTGGTCGACATCCTTCAAATGAAAGAAACTGAATCACCGCTCTTTGAGCTTCTTTGGGAGGATTTTGGATTAAACCGACCATTTTCTCAACGGTCAGAAACAGAACCTATGTATCATGGGACGATAAGCACGTGTTCTTTTATTCAATGGTCAGTACTTATCACATGACTATGAAATGATCATGTTTAACGTACGCCATTACGCGCGGTGCGGCACGAATGAATTTCAAATGAACGCCCCTTATAATAACAGATGATGGCAGAAGTGAAATAGTAATCATAAAGAGAATAGGAATGGCCAAAAATGCTTTCAAAGGCATGAAATCAGTATTAACATCTAGAGAGATTAATAACGCATTAAAAATGAGAATTATCAAATGCTACGTATATTCAACGCTACACCTGCACCCATCTTCTCTTTGGCCTTCCTCTTCCTCTCTTCTCAGGCATATACCCCTCCATTATTGTTCTCTCCAAACTTTCCTGACGTTTCAAGTGACTAAAATATTTCAATTTTCTTTGTTTTATCGTCTTTAATAGCCAACCTTCTTCAATATTCAGCTCTTGAAGTATGGATGCATTTGTTCTTTTCTTTACCCAAGATATTTTTGAACTCGTCTATAACATTTATATTCAAAGGCATGTATGCGCTGTTCAGCTTGTTTTGTACGTGTCCAGGTCTCACAGGCGTATGATGCAATGGGAAAGATGCATGCTCTTAAAAATTTTAATTTTGTAGTTCTGTCTGACCCACTTCATAATTTATTCAGTTATTTTAGTCTTTGAAGAGCAATTGAAAGTTGTCGTTTAATTTCTTTCATTGTGTCACCGTTGTTGGTAATCAATGACCCAAGTTATTCAAAATCTTACACCAACTCCAATTTTCATTTCACAACCTTCATTGTGGGGACGGCACCTGATTTATTGATCTTTACACTGCATAGTTTAATAAGACGTCTTTATCTAAATAAAATATATGTCATCAACACGGCACATGTAACCGCATGTTTCTATGCAGTCATTCTAAGAAGATACTTGTAAGAAGTCGTTGAATCACTAGGATACCAGAGATGTATTCTTGCATTTCTGGACAGTGGCTGCATTTATATACCAGACTATAGAAAAATATGTATAAATTATGGAAGTTCAACCCAACCTCTAGAGATGCGTCAACCAATGGCAAACTGGCGATCCGGCACACATAATCGCATTGTACATACCCTAGATTACTCAGAGTTGGTCACGAACAGGAGATGAGTATACATGAAAAACCTGACCTATCACAGTTCCAACAAGACGGACCAGACCACGAGTGAACTATCATACACATACACGCCTTGACAGTTCCACCAAGACCGATCAGACCACGAGTGAACTATCTCAGACACACACGCCCCGACAGTTCCACCAAGACCTATCAGACTACGATGAACTATCACAGACACACACGCCCCGACAGTTCGACCAAGACTGATCAGACCACGAGTAAACTATCACAGACACACACGCCCCGATAGTTCCACCAAGACCTATCAGACCACGAGTGAACTATCACAGACACACACACCCCGACAGTTTTACCAAGACCTATCAGACCACGAGTAAATTATCACAGACACATACGCCCCGACAGTTCCACCAAGACCTATCAGACCACGAGTGAACTATCACAGACACACACGTCCCGACAGTTCTGTGATATACTTTATTTTCACAAAAGTAACATGCTGTAATTTTCCGTCGACAATTAAAGCCTGAACACCACAATATGATTGTTTGTTTCACAATTGTACGATCCAAGATTTAATATACCCATTGGCAATGAAAAACGTGAACCGGAAAAGGCAGCGTATAAATAGCAGTGAACAACCGGAACACAGCCTGTTTTGTTTACTACTCAAGCAAAGGAACCAGGAGAGATTCTATGAGCAAAGGTAGTGATAGTCTCTTCAAAATCAACTTACAAAAGATAATTTAGTATAAGTTAGATAGATGAAGACAAACATCAGCCCACGACATCGCATTGGAAAAATCTGAATCCTGGCGCCGAAGTGTGGAAGAAATTCATTTTACATGAAGGTAAACAGTAATAATTATTTTAAATTTTAGTTTAGTCTGTGAGTCTTTTCCCAGAAGAAGAATAGTAAGTTTTTAAATTAATTTAATAAGAACTAAATACTATATTCAGTTCTCATAGCCTATGGGTAAAATGTCTATTAAGAATAACCATAGTGAATTTATTTTCCTCCCAAAGTAAACAACTGATTTAATGTATAAGCATTAGTCCAAGTTGTACATTTATTTCTTAAGCAACTCAATCTACAATGATTTAGAATGGTGAGTTCTTGAGAATTTAATCTAGTAGAAACTAAATAATTTTATACTCAGTTATCATAGTCATAAGATAAATTATACATCAGGAGAAAACTACAGTGAGTTTTATTTTCTCCCAGCTAAACAACTTTGTGATGTTAAGCATTAGACTGAAGTAGTACATATTTCTTAAGTAGTCAACTCATTCAGTAATGATTTAGAGTGGTGAGGAACTTAGGATTTAAAACTAGTTTACATGTGCCAGCACTGATAGAGAAATTAGTGTACTGTGTAATTAGTCAGTAGATTTATTTTTGACATGAGCACATGGGCAAAACAAATAGTTTTCTGGTATTTCATGAACAAATGAGAACCAAATAGATTCTATAGGGATAATAATTTTGTGTGTTGAGTAAAGCACACATGTGGTGAGTCAAATGTATTTTCAATGTTGTAAACATATAGAATTAATGTTTGTGCCACACAATAATACTTAGTCAACCGGCATGCTAGAATGGTTAAGATTCATAATGCCTGGATGTAGACTGAGTAGATCACATAAATTCATGAGACAATGTGGGTACCCCTGTGTATTTTCAGTAGTGCTACACATGAGGAAGTATCCTTTGAGAATCTCATAACTATGTCTAATGATCACATAAATCTATGTCATGTGTGATTCATTATTGTAAACAGATGTGAATGTATAATTTGTAAACTACCTCAGTATGAATGATTAATTATCAATCAGGAAATATTATAATATCTGATGAGGGATGAGATTTAATAGTAATAATGGGGGGTCCGGGGTGTCAGGCATTGGTAGCACCTTTGGTAAGGATGACAATCATGTCCTTTTCAGGACCCATCCCCCCACTGGTCCAAGCCTGACACCCAGCCCGTGCCTGTGGCTCCTAGTAGCTGTCAGCATGCGACAGCGGCCACCCCCGGGCAACAGCTGTGAGAGGCTGGCTAAACCAGGCATTGGTATCCGATTTGGTGTAAAACCAAGAGGTAAACTAGGGTATGCCTACCCAGCATGTGAAGACAGGATTAGGCAGACTGGGCGGAAGAAATCATTCCTGATTCAAGACGGCGTTTACCTGCAAAGCGTTGTGGAACGTAATGAGCAAGGCAAGGCACGTAGAGCGCCCTGGTCATCCACTGCACCTGTATTCGTCTCCAGTCGTCTCGACTTGTCTTGCCACTGGACTCAGATGGACTCAGGTGAGAGAGTGAGGTCGACGAATTGCGCAACTCTTCCTCACTTTAATCCAAGTCATCGCGCAAGTCATTCTTCATCCAAGCCATCTTAGAACCCACGGCTCCATACCTTCAATCCCACTGGTTGAAATGAATGGTCATCATCATTCTTGATGGACAAACAACAACAACAACAATATCATTGTTATTGAACTTGTGAATTTATCATGGATAAACACCTACATATGCATTATTGCCATCCATACAGATATGATTGTGTCTGATGAATGGGTGAGATCTCATTGGATGTCAATGGTGTTAACATTTAAAGTTTTCATTGGGAAATCACATAAGTCTAGCTACTTATCTTACATGCAAGCATGAATGATGATAGATGAGAGAATTGATCATCCATGCACATATGAATGATATCTGATAGATGAGAGAATTGATCATCCATACATATGAATATTATGTTTGAGAGTGAATGAATGCTGCAAAGGAGTTATGACTTGGGAGTTATGAGTTACCAATCAATCTCATGGTAGAAGGCAAACTTGGATGTGTAGTGCCATGTCTATCACCAGAGAACTTGTTCGGCATAACCCATAAACTGAATAATAATTTAGTACACTCCGACGCATGACAACACATTGTATTAAATATCACTTATCGTACAATCATCTCGGTTTGTGCGCTAAGCACGACACAAACCATATCATACATTACTCATACTACAAGCATCTGATTTTGTACCTTGTGCAAAATCCCACTTTGTATTTCATGTCACTCCTGTTAACACATATGGTCTAGTGTAATGATATTAATGTAATACAATAATGATGATGATGACTGTAGTGTAATGATATTAATGTAATCATGATGATGGTGATAATGATAGAATTATGTAATGATTATAATGAGCATGATGATGATGGTAATGATAATAATGAGCAGGATGATGATGGTAATGATTATAATGAGCATGCTGATGATGGTAAATGAAGTACAATCTTAGTATAGAGACGGTGAATAGGAGGGAATATACTCGCCGTAAAACGTTGGACTAGAAAATAATTCGTTGGAATACTATACAAGAATTGATACCAAAATGTACTTATATTGTTTATAAGCAAATACGCATTGAAATGGGAAATGATTTGCAAAACCCATAACGTATGAGACCCTGTTTCTTAAATAGAAAAAAATATGTAGAGAACTAAACTAGGTACAGAAGATAATGGTCAACATAATTATCAAATTCCAAATCAATCAAGGTATTACCTAAACTATAGACCTGGAGGACAGGCATACGTGAAGATGAAATTGCACATCTGCTAGTTAAACCTTGAACACCTGATAGTGGAAGATTGGAGGGAGAGCAAACAATTATGTTGGTGATGACTAATTGAGAACACCAAGACTATCTTTTTCTATGTTTATTTTCTCTAAGAACAAGATTCATCTTATTGCTTTCACTTGATGGTTACTTACAGCATTGCATTTCTAATGTCATATTGATGGTATGATTAGAGATTGTTGAATGATAAACTTTCAGAGAGTAAATTGGAACCACTAGATCCAGACCTGACTAGTTGGAATGCAGTTGTGGAATGCAGTAGTGGGTAATTTTGCTTGCTCACTTTGTGCATTACCCACACCTACTATAGATTGCAGAAAATGCTCATTGTCTACAACCAAGGTGGAAAATATCGGTCAAACCTATAAATGTCTTGTCCGAATTCATAAAAAGTAGGAAATAATGTTAGCCAAATATGAAAAATATCGGTCAAACTTAAAAATGTCTCGTCCAAACTTATAACAATTATGAAAATTTGTTAACCTAATGAGAAAAATATTGACCATGTAAAGAAACATTTACAACAACCTTATAAAAATTAGGAAAATTCGTTAACCTAATGGGAAAAAGTATCGACCAAAGAGAGAAACATTTTAACTAATCTTATAAAAAGTAGGAAAATTTGTCAGCCGAAATGGGGAAAAGGTTGGTCAAATACATAAATATCTCAACCAAACTTATAAAAAGTAGGAAAAATAGTGGCCAGTAAAAAAAGCTCACCCAAACTTATAAAAGGTAGGAACATGTGTTAGCCAAAGGGGGAAAATATTGGTCAAACTAAGAAACATGTCGACCGAACTAGGAAAATAAGTGAACCAAATTAATAAAAATTTTGGGTAAATACAGAAATATGTCGACCAAACTTATAAATATCTCCGCCAAACTTATGAACAGTAGAAAACTTTGTTAAACAAATGTGAAAAAACATCGACCAAACTTATAAAAATCTCCGCCAAACTTACGAAAAGTAGGAAACTTTGTTAACCAAAGGTGAAACTATATCGGTCAAACTTATAAATGGCTCTTCGGAATTCATAAAAAGTAGGAAATAATGTTAACCAAAAGGGGTAAAATATTGACCAAGTAAAGAAATGTCTCGTCCAAACTTATAAAAAATAGGAAAAATTTGTTAACCAAAGGTGAAAAAATATCGGCCAACAGATACATATTTCAACGAAACTTATAAACAGTAGGAAAAATGTTGCTTCTATAGTTGTGTCACACGTGTCTTGAACTTTTATCTGAAAAGACATTTTACAATACATACATCATCAACGTCAGCACTTTCCCTCTTTTACATTACCGAAAGCTTCAACTTATCACTCCAGAGTATCTGTTAAAGTATAACTTATACAGACTAATCACTCATCACTCCACACTCTTGGTTTTTTCTTTCTAACACAAAGTGTCTCTGTCTTTCATAGATAGCTTCACAACTTTTCCATGTCACAGCACCAAGAGCTCCAAACCTTCGTTGTACATGAGCTCCGACGACATAGTCATAACAGCATTTATGGCAATGCAGTCTGTGGCTCCACCTGGGATAGTTTCGATATCATCTGAGTATTTGTCAGCAAATATCCATTTCCCATGGCTGACATCTTCAACTTTCCATACCACAATGTCTGCTACACTAATCTTCCATTGTTCCAGCTCTCAACAATACGGGTGTTTTCTAGAAGTCTAGCGAAAATATAATTTCTCACTTTGTCCACCTCTATTTCACAACCCCAAATAGCGTCAAGTCTACAACCAACTAACAGTGTCTGTTACGGGGTCTGTCTTTCTTAAAACTAAATCTATCCTTATTGACCCCTTGAATACCAGCGTACACATCTTCTAACCAATTTTCAACGTTTCATACCACTTAACACTAACATTCTCTTTGCTTACAACACAACAGGTTTTCTGCTGACTGGGTAAATTCCCCAACCTACTGGAGATAAATCGACTGTCCCCTATCCGACTAGACGCTTTTTTAGACAATGACTATGATCATCAACCAGTATGGTAACTACTAAGAAGGATACCAATAACAAACGATCTTCTTTACACATGGCTATAAAATTATGATGCTACTCAAAGTTATAATGAGAAGAATAAGAAAGAAAATACATGCTGAAAAGCGGTGACGATTAGTAAGGATGTATGGAAGGAAAAGGGACACAATAGGCAAGATACACATTAAGAACACTAATAGATAGATCAAAATAGAAGAGAAAAGGCTTAATCAAGGGGATAATTTTATAGACTTGAGGTCATTTATAACCTCAGATGGTAGGTACACAATAGAGCTTAAGAACAGAATACGGCCAACAAAAGAGGTATTTCAGACAATGAAATGTATCTTATGCGATAAGTCACTATCATTAAAGGAAAAAATAAACTTTCAACAATAAAATTGCAAAAATTAAAAATTAATTTTCGACAATAAAATTTTACAAATTAAATCGCTACCTGAAACATTCAAATTGGAAACAGTACATAGAAATTTACTGTTTAATATTTTATTGTCGAAAATTAATTTTTAATTTTTGCAATTTTATTGTTGAAAGTTTATTTATTTTTTCCTTCAAGTTCATAGCGAGATATTAACATCTCATTTTGTCCGACTTCAGTAAGGAGTCTAGTGGCAGAAATTCCTAGCTATAAATTCAGGTCATCATCATCATCATCATAATCATCACCATCATCATCATCATCATCATCAACTTCCACTTTTGCCGTCAAGCGCCGTGGGGAGGAATAATTTGTTCTCCAGTGCGCGATGCCTGGCATTGGATAGTGTCATTCCGTGTGATTCTACAATGTCTCTGATGTCATCAATCCATTTTCTTCTCGGGCATCCTCTTGCTCTCGTCGCAGATGATCTTTGACGGAGGGCCAGTGATTGTAGTTGATGATGTTGCATTCTAACGAGATGGCCAAACCATTTGATTTTCTGTCTTTCAATAAATGTGGCACAAGGTGTTGATCCCACTGTCTGTCTGATAACAGCATGTCTTACTCGGTCTCGGATTGTTAAGTTGGCAGCTCTCCTCAGGCATCTCATCTCACTGGTGTTGAGTTTGCGAAAGTGTGATTTGGATAATGTCCAAGTTTGAGATTTCTAGCATAGGGTTGGTGTGAATATGCTGTTTATTATCTGTAGTTTTGCGGACATGGGTATATTTGGACGTTTCAGTAAGGGTGATAGTTGATATGTAAGCGCACTAGCTTTTTGACACCTGATTTCGATTTCTCTATCCAATCTGCCATCCTCTGTGATCTTACTTCCAAGATATTTAAATTCTTTAACTTGTTTCAGAGATGTGCTATTTATCTGTATACTTAGTGAACCAGGAGATCTGTTAACTTGTATTACTTCGGTTTTGGCTTATTTATACTCATATTGTATCTGCTGCATGTTGAACTCAGATTATTAATATGATTTTTAGGTCTGCCCTCGTCGCTATAAAACAGGCACTGGTCGTCTGCAAATAGAAGTTCATATTTTTCCTGTGGAATGCGCCTGGCCCTGCAGCCAGCAGGGTTAGGATCGGCTAGCCTCTCCCAGGAGGGGTGAAGAGCAAAAATTAGTAGCCTGCCGATGACCCGCAGACTACACAAGTCAACCCCCACCTCCGCGTGATGCAGACCGGGCAACCATGACCGCGAGGTCATGGGCTAAAGGGGCTATGGCTCGCCATAGGGGATGGACTCCCTGTGGTCAGATTTGTGTCCTAAACCTGCGACTGGCCTAGCAAGCCGGCAGGGGATCTTCATACTGCTCGTAGAAAAACTAAGAAGTATAAACGGACTGACCCAAACGGATATCGACCCGGCAATGTTAATGGACCACGAGATAGATCAGCGACTCAAAATATAGGCACAGTGAATGCCTGAATAACAGAGTCCATGGGAATATCGATATATGAAGCCCATACACTCACGAAGTTTATACTTCACCTCGACACCGCAAGGTACAAGAGGAACATGATGAGATGAGATGAGAGGAGAGAGCACACATTCCTGTCTCACTCCTGTATTGACTGTGAACATATCTGATATACCTTCTTGTGTTCTTACTGCACTTCGGCTCGAGTGGTACATGACTACGATGTTTTCTAGCAATTGTCCTTGTATCCCGTATTCAAGGATGGTAATAATTTGTAACGGTCTACTCTATCGAAAGCCGTTTCCTGATCTACAAACACAATATTCTGCTGGTCACTATAGTTGATGGTTCTTTCACATATTTGTCTAAGTGTGAATAGTGCATCAATGCAACTTCCACCTTCCGAAAACCGAATTGTACTTTGCTTAACTGTTATCCAATAATGGGTCTAGTTCTTTGTTGCAATAGTTTTGCATACATTTTACCTATATGACTCAGGAGTGATATACCTCTGTATGTTTCGCACTCTCTCATATTGCCTTTCTTTTTCCATATTGGTACTATTATTGCCTGTTGCCAATTGTCTGGGACTTTTCTTTCTTCCCATGCTACATTAAAATGTCTTGTCAGCCAGTTAATTCCTGTTTTCCCACAGGCCTGAATAGCTTCTGTGGTTATGCCATCTGGACCCGGTGATTTATTTTTAAAACTTTTCTGTATAACTGATTTGACTTCTACCGAGATGAAGTTTGGTTCTTATTGTCCATGGCTTTTAGGCACAAAAGTTAGGTTTTCTATGTTATTATATGTAGGGTTATGTAGTTCCTGAAAGTATTCTACCCACCTTGGATTAAATAATGGTATACATCTTTTGCGGTTTATTATGGTGATTGGGTTGTAGCATGCATCTCCGTTTCTCATATTATTTACACGTTTATAAAATTGTCATGGGTAGTCTTTGCTAAGGGTCGCCATCTGTTCACCGTATATTCTCGAGGATTCACCTTTAGATGTTCTAATTGTTCGTTTGGCATTTTGTCGTGCTGTTCTATAAATAACATAGTCTTGTTCAGATGCTGCGAACAGTTATTGAACGTGCTATAGAAGTAAACAAGGATATACATCTTTGCTTTATTGACTATACAAAGGCTTTTGATAGGGTTAGACATGTCAACATGGTGGATATACTTGTAGATCTACAAATTGATGGGAAAGACATTAGACTTACAAAAAACATATATTGGAAACAACAAGCTGCAATAAGGATTGATAATGAAGTGGGACAGTATCAGCCAATTAAAAGAGGTGTTAGGCAGGGATGTGTGATGTCTCCAGATCTTTTTTCCCTATACAGTGAAAATATTTTCAGAAATGTAGAGGATATAAATGGAATCAGCATTGGAGGAGGAAACATCAATAACATTAGATATGCAGATGATACAGTATTAATTGCAGACAATGCGCAGGACCTGCAACAATTAGTAATCGCGGTTGTTGTACACAGTGAGCAACTGGGGTTAGAATTAAATTGTAAAAAGACTCAGGTTATGGTCGTCACTAGGAAGGAAGAAGTGCCACAATGTAATATACAAGCAAATGGAAATATTCTTCAACAAGTGAATCGGTACAATTATCTTGGAACAGTCATAACATCTGATATGGGAGAAGCCTTGAAGAGATTAGAACAAGAATCGCCATGGCGAAAGTAGCCTTTAGCAAGATGAAAAACATTCTGACCAATAAAAAGATGTCAATTGAAACGAGAAAAAGAGTGTTGAGGGGATACATAGAGCCTGTTCTTTTGTATGGATGTGAAACTTGGATAATGGGCAGTCAAGCTGAAAAACATCTGATGGCTGCAGAAATGTGGTTTCTAAGGAAAATGCAAAGAATACCATGGACAGACAGAAAAACCAATGACCAAGTACTACAGGAGACAAATGAACATCGTATACTGATTAGAGAAATTAGACGTAGACAGTCAAAATTTTTTGGACATGTTATGAGAAGAAATGGATTGGAGAACTTGGTGACAACTGGCAAGATCGAAGAAAACAGACCAAGAGGCAGACCGAGAGGAAAATACCTGGATGGCTTGGCCACATGGCATGGACGAGACAGGAACACTGAGCTGATCCACGACACTGGTGATCGAGTGAAATGGCGAGTCATGACCGCCCACGCTTTCCGGCATGGCACATGATTGATTGATTGTTCAGATTTGTTGTAATCCATTTTTGAACGCTACCTTCTTTCTGAATTCGCCGTCCTGTAACTTCCTTGTTCCACCAAGCTATTCTTAATCTTGTTTCCTGTCCTACTTTCTTTGTCCCAGGTAATACCAAGATTTGTTTCATCATTTGGCTTCTGTTCTAAAGACCTGCCGTAGTTCTCTGTTTCTGTATTCAATTCTAGCCTTCAAGCTTGTAGATTTTCTGTGTTGCTTATTGCTCAAGCTCTTGCCTTTACGGTATCACCGTGAAAACTGATTTCTCGTTGTTGGATGTGATAATTGTGAGAAATCCAACATTATTCAAACATGGGAGGCTTGGCATATTCATATACTGAATAGACATTGAGATTCGTCCTGCATGAGGCCGAAGCACATTGGAGGCTAACTTCTCAGGAGACATTTCTGAGATTAAGCTATCTATTGATTCTTTCTTTGGACCAACACTTCAAATGCCTGCCAAAATTGGTGTGAAACCACTTGGAGGGAGAAATGTCACCAGTTCACCCTTACAGGACGTCGCAGTCAACCCCTTCATTTTTGGCTGTTTGTAATTTCTTGGCAAGTTTACATTCACTAGTTTTCTATTACTTTCTTAACGACCGCACACATTCCATTGTATTAAAACCAACTTAAGGCGGTAAGCTGCCAAATCGCCCTCTAATGTGTTTCGAATGCGGTATGCGGTATCATGAATTGTGTCTGTAACCCCTTCGCCACAGAGACGACTAGTGAATAAAGAGGTGGGAAAAAAACTCTGGCGTCTTGTTTGGGGAACATGGGGACAACGAAATAGAGGGATACATCCAACAGATGGAGGCGACAATTGGAGACAGAGATAGGGATAGCATGGAGGGGCTGGATGAGATAGCAGTTGATAGGATGGCTAGAATGAATTATGTGATGGCTTATGCGCCAATGAGTGGTAAAGGGCAGAAGAGATGGAGAGGAGAGAGTGAAAGAGGGAGATAGAGAGGGAAAGAGAGGAAGGAAGGGAGAGATGAGGAGAGAAAGAGAGGGGGAAGAGAAAGAGAGAGAGGGCAGAGAGAGAGGGGGGAAGAGACAGAGAGAGAGTGAAAGAGGGAGATAGAGAGGGAAAGAGAGGAAGGCAGGGAGAGATGGGGAGAGAAAGAGAGGGGACAGACAGAGAGAGGGGGCAGAGAGAGAGAGGGGGGAAGAGAGAGAGTGAAAGAGGGAGATAGAGAGGGAAAGAGAGGAAGAAAGGGAGAGAGAGGGGAGAAAGATAGAGGAGAGAGAGAGAGAAAGAGAGAGAGAGAGAGAGAGAGAGAGAGAGAGAGAGAGAGAGAGAGAGAGAGAGCAACATAGCATATTCTATCCACACTTTCGAATGCCTGATTCATGTGGTGAAGTTACAAACCAAGACTGTCGGTCACCAAATGTCGAAGTGGTCGGCTGTACACTCTTGGAGTGTGTAGCATCTAACACATATTCTTATAGCTGGGTCATCTTTTACCATTCTACCTGTGACAAGAGGAGCACACACAGGCAGACACGCGCACGCACACATTCACACACACACATACACACACACATTCACACATTCACACACACACACACACAGAGTTGTATGCTCAAGAAACACCAGCAACAGCAACAGCAGCATACTGCATATGTCTAAGTACTATCACATATATTGTGTCTTTACTGCAGTTACCACTTCACCATTCACAATTCCACATGCAACATCATGGGGAAAAGTTTCAACACTCACATGATCACATATTTACACACGAACAGTTGTGGTGTCTGGTGTTTTTTTACACAAATTCGCATCCATTTATCTTCTCGTCAGTGCTCATTTCACTGCTGATTTATTTGTATTCACTTTTCTTCTAAACTCAGTACTGTGTTTTTTTTACATCAAAATGATGATTCAAGTTTGTTTGCGCTTCTAAGAGAATCTGGAATTGCTACACCAACCTCGCATTCCGTCAATTCTCAGTGTGCTTCTGTTTACCCCAGGCCCTCAACCATGCTCGTCTATGCATGTTCACGCCGCTTACACGAGGCAGCAAGAAATATTCCGAGCCTGGATGACGTGACAACATCCTTGACAATCCACTCAAATCGCGCCACGGATCGTTCGTATTTACGCTGATACAAAAAACGGCGCGAACGAGAAGACGGGCCAGAGATGTTATCAAAGTTCACGTTTCTTGACTCGACACGAGCGGCAGTAGAAAGTGTACACGTGAGACGGTGGGCATGGCAGTGTCAATACTGCTGGCGTATAGCAGACTGCTGGAGAGTGACTGAGTTTCTAGATGCTGCTGTGTGATGGCTTCAGAAGAATATGTTGTAGTCAACCAAGTCCTGGAAGGGTG
Source organism: Cepaea hortensis (assembly GCA_963921405.1). Lineage (NCBI taxonomy): Eukaryota > Metazoa > Mollusca > Gastropoda > Stylommatophora > Helicidae > Cepaea > Cepaea hortensis. The sequence goes on from OY992890.1 coordinate 55,376,804, forward strand.
GGTTCGATTGATGGCGAGGGACACTGGTAATAGGGAAAGCTAATTCCCACGCAAACATCAGTTCAGTGTGCAAGAAGTAGTAGCATGCGATGGATTACGTTGGTGTTAAAAGCGAGCGTACGCTCACACACACACACACACACACACACACACACACACACACACACACACACACACACACACACATACACTCACAGAGAGAGAGAGAGAGAGAGAGAGAGAGAGAGAGAGAAGCCACAATCAATAGCTTGCACAGTTTATTGCCTGACATATGTCACATCATCTCGTCAGTGCACATACCGCATATATAATATATAATGTTGCATGTCCTTTGCAGGACTTTAAACACATCCTGATTTGCTATATGTCGTCCCGTATTTCCTATGTCTATTGCTCGGCACTCACACTGCAATTGATAAATGCAGTTTGATTTCGTGCATCTTTTCAATAATTCTTTCACATATTGCTTAGATGTTGGGGTAATTTTATATCTGATCATCGGTTCTGCAGCAAAGGATGTTTGGTTTACCGCTTTTTTAAGTCGAAGGTGTATTCCTTGATGTTCGAGGCTTTTCGTTGTTTAAAGTGCACCTCAGCTCATTCAGCGGATTCAAAGTCGTGGACTGTGAGCTGAGGTGTCAGACCAAAGAGGCCAATGACCACAATATTTGTGTGACGTATTAGAAGATGACAACACGGATATGACTCTCAAAATAACACATCTGTATCAAAAGTAAACATGTTTAGGCACTTTATAAAAAGAAATAAATTACAGAACTTGGTGACAACTGGCAAGATTTGGGGGAAAAGATCAAAGGGAGGGCAGATAAGTACATAACCGAATGACTTGACCACGTGGCATGGTCGAGACAAGAACACGGAGCTGATCCACGACTCGGTGATCGTGTGAGACGGCGAAATATAAGTACCCACGCTTATCGGTATGGCACAAAATGAACGTGTATCAGAAGTCGGGACGCGAAAGTTTTCAACCACAATGGTGCTTCACACAAACATATGGATAGTTTGAATGTTTGAATGTGTATAATTCTGGTCAATACAAACGTTATAATATTGTGCTTTGCACTAAAATAAAGCTTGTTTGTCTGATTGTGGAAAATTGCCTGAAAAATAATTATTACTTAAAAATCTCAGCCACGTGAATGAAAATTTGTGAAAGAAACCCAAAACGATATTTTAAACTATATGGTTACGAAAACTTTACGCCTTGAAAATACCGACACTCTTGTTGAAGCAAACAGGGCATTTTAAAAGAAAACAGGATAGTAAAAATCCGCGTGGAATTAATGAGTGCACTGGCTGGTTTCAATACTATTAGAGAGTTTGATAAATATAAACGAAGACCTAGGTGTTTGCTTTATTTGAATGCACACATGTTTCTTATAGAGTAAAACAGTAACATAATATAAATACACGTAGCTCTCAGAACTGACGAGGACATCCCTCGCCCCTTTCCTAGAATTGTAAAAGACATATTACGTAAATGGCTCTTTTACATGCGCCAGGCGCATTGCGCATATCATATAGACCTGTACTGGCTGGGTGATGTGGACAGTACCCCACCCACCCATATCTTATATACCACCCTGTACTGGCTGGGTGATGTGGACAGTACCCCACCCACCCATATCTTATATACCACCCTGTACTGGCTGGGTGATGTGGACAGTACCCCACCCACCCATATCTTATATACCACCCTGTACTGGCTGGGTGATGTGGACAGTACCCCACCCACCCATATCTTATATACCACCCTGTACTGGCTGGGTGATGTGGACAGTACCCCACCCACCCATATCTTATATACCATCCTGTACCTGCTCCCCCCTTAATTCCCCCCCCCCACCTTCCCCCCACGCTCAACTTTGCCAGAAGTGACCAAGTTTTCTAGTTAACCGCTTCCCATAACATTCTCAAATGTCTTTTATGTCTGCGTCTAATGTCTTTAGTGAGTTCAAAGGTTTCATTTGTTTCTTACAGAACTTTTATCCTTTGTGTTTTATCCCAATGCATCGTTCAACACTATCGGAAAAATGTTACACTCGTGAACAGTTTCAAATATCTTGAAACAGTCATAATCTCTGAGATGAAATTACTTCTAGAGACTGAAAGGAAAATCATCACAGCAAAGGTAACCTGTCGCAAGAAGTACATATACATCAATAAAGATCAAGGTAGGCAGTCCCATTGCAGATATAGCCGTCGGTGTGCGAAGTGTGAAGCATCACATATTCTATGCAACCACGTATGAAGTGTGAGGCATCACGTATTCTATGCAACCACGTATGAAGTGTAAGGCATCATGTATTATATGCAACCACGTATGAAGTGTAAGGCATCATGTATTATATGCAACCACGTATGAAGTATGAGGCATCACGTATTCTATGCAACCACGTATGAAGTGTGAAGCATCACATATTCTATGCAACCACGTATGAAGTGTGAAGCATCACATATTCTATGCAACCACGTATGAAGTCTGAGGCATCACGTATTCTATGCCACCACGTATGAAGTGTGAAGCATCACATATTCTATGCAACCACGTTTGAAGTGTGAAGCATCACATATTCTATGCAACCACGTATGAAGTGTGAGGCATCACGTATTCTATGCAACCACGTATGAAGTGTAAGGCATCATGTATTATATGCAACCACGTATGAAGTGTAAGGCATCATGTATTATATGCAACCACGTATGAAGTATGAGGCATCACGTATTCTATGCTACCGCGTATGAAGTGTGAGGCATCACGTATTCTATGCAACCATGTATGAAGTGTAAGGCATCATGTATTATATGCAACCACGTATGAAGTGTAAGGCATCATGTATTCTATGCAACCACGTATGAAGTGTAAGGCATCACGTATTCTATGCCACCGCGTATGAAGTGTGAGGTATCATGTATTCTATGCAACCACGTATGAAGTGTAAGGCATCATGTATTCTATGCAACCACGTATGAAGTGTAAGGCATCATGTATTCTATGCAACCACGTATGAAGTATGAGGCATCACGTATTCTATGCTACCGCGTATGAAGTGTGAGGCATCACGTATTCTATGCAACCACGTATGAAGTGTAAGGCATCATGTATTCTATGCAACCACGTATGAAGTGTAAGGCATCACGTATTCTATGCAACCACGTATGAAGTGTAAGGCATCACATATTCTATGCAACCACGTATGAAGTGTAAGGCATCATGTATCGTATGCCACCACGTATGAAGTGGTTAGTTCCTTTCTCGTCACTTTTACGTCCCAGACAATTCCCAGGACATTCTGACAATTACCTGGTACCCAGTGTTACGGAGTTGAGTAGACCCCAGAACTGTACTACCAGGACAAATAACATCCCGCCTTAGCTGGAGGTTGAACCCCAACTGCTGTCCTGGCCGTGAAGCGCACTATCCATGATGCCAACCCGGCGTCTTCCTCTATAAAATGTGGAAGACATTGAGGTCAGGACATATTCTGACATTGACCACATTAGCCATCTGGTGCCGAGTGGTCTATTACAGCTGGAGGGTCGCACTAAATAATCATTACGCCTACAGGTTTGGAATAGTGTTCACTATGTAACTATGTATTGTCGCTTGTTCTAATAATACAAGGTGAGCACCATATACCCGCCCAATACACCTCGTGGCATGGAAAGGGTTCCTTTATTTGTTTTACGTAGCATGGACTGATAGGGGAAAAGACCACATCATTAAATAAAGTTATCCAAACTGCAAGTTGATATGTAAAGAGTCAAAGATTCTTGTGTATGAGGAAGAAACAAAACGTGAAAACTTAGCATCAAATGACAAACGTAATGAGAAGAGATCACAAGGAAGACAACGATAAACATCTGGATAGCTTTACCAAATTGTATCCTGGAAACAAGAAGACAAGCCTGACATGACACGAGACTGGCCATCGTTGGGGATGCTGGACTGTGATCGTTCTCACGTATCAGCATGACACATGATGATGATGATTGCGTAGTACTCACAGCAAGCAGAGGGAAACAAGTAGAGCTAGGAGGCCGTATTCATCACGGGCATGTTGCCAGTATTTGGAGAACACCACTCTCATCACTGCCGCATGGTAACACTCTAGATATACATGGACAGACTTTTATCTTTCAAGAAATGTTACCAAGGCAGGTTGCTTTACTACCTTTGCGATTTTCAACAACTGAGGGATTGTTAACGTGTGTACTGTGTGCACTCGTGTCTCGGAAACTAATATTCATTGGTCATGGCATCTATGAAAAAACAGTGGTGGAAGAAGATGCAGAGGACAACCATCACGAAGAAGGACACGGGACATTGCAGACTCTTTGCGTATAAATAAGTATGACGTAGGAGAACTGACTAACCATCAAGAAACCTTTATGCAAATGATCTGCTACATGAAGATGATGAACCAGCACTCACAGCCTCATTAGCCTCATTTTTTCTGCCCTTATCCTAAAGGGTTCGATATCCGATCCCACTACCCAAGAGAATTGAATAGGCCTGAAGCTAGACATGACAACAATTATTGTGAAAGTGTCCAGCACTAAGCTGGATAAACCAGGACAGTTCTGTTTGGAGGCGGGCACGCCTCTCAGACATGTGTTGCCTGGAAAGAATTCCTACCCGTTCATGTATAAAACACCGTGTGGTATAGATTTCTGAATTCCACTTCTACGCAGCTTTGAGTAAAAGACAGCAATTAATCAATTTCAAGAAGCGGTTTTGAATTCAGTTAATCAATTTCAAGAACCGGTTTTGAATTCGGATTGTTTGTTATCGCATTCAGTGCCCGGGCAGGGGATGGCGGTGAAAAGCACACGTATTTGTCTACATTTGAAGGACGATGTGGACGAGCAAATAACTTGTGATCCTTAATGTAACGAGAGCTCAGTGAGAGATTATGTCAGGACAGCTGCCAGGACAATATCGTTTCTAGACCTGTTGATTCTTACTGAGGGTGCCCGCTTGTTAGGAGCCCCGGTGGTATGGTGGTTAGAACACTTATCTACCATTATAGTGGGTTGGATTGAATCCCCGGGAGCGTCGTGATCTTGTGTTGGCATTCTGCAAAGGCATTATGTACAGTGAAATGTTTTTTTTTTTAAACATCTGTTCGAGGTTGTTTTGCAGCGTGAACTACATTTCGGAGAAAAAAATGGCTTGGCTGGCTAGAAAACATCTAGAAACGGAACAACATCTAGAAATATCGAGACTTTTTAGGCTAACATCTGGTTGGGATAGTGACTGCCGCTTACATCGAGTATGAACTGCATGTTTCGTAGAGGAATTTTTGTGTTGGCATTCTGGCTACCAAGACCCTAGTGGTCATGTAAGATGGTCCACAAGGACATTACATCCAAGACCCGTGTGATCGTGTAAGATGGTACACAAGGACATTACATCCAAGACCCGTGTGATCGTGTAAGATGGTACACAAGGACATTACGTCCAAGACCCGTGTGATCGTGTAAGATGATAAACAAGGACATTACATCCAAGACCTTGGTGATCGTGTAAGATGGTACACAAGGACATCACATCCAGGACCCGGGTGATCGTGTAAGATGGTACACAAGGACTTTACACCCAAGACCCTGGTGATCGTGTAAGATGGTACACAAGGACATTACATCCAAGACTCTGGTGATCGTGTAAGATGGTACACAAGGACATTACATCCAAGACCCGTGTGATCGTGTAAGATGGTACACAAGGACATTACATCCAAGACTCTGGTGATCGTGTAAGATGGTACACAAGGACATTACACCCAAGACCCGGGTGATCGTGTAAGATGGTACACAAGGACTTTACACCCAAGACCCTGGTGATCGTGTAAGATGGTACACAAGGACATTACATCCAAGACCCTGGTGATCGTGTAAGATGGTACACAAGGACATTACATCCAAGACCTTGGTGATCGTGTAAGATCGTACACACGGACATTACACCCAAGACCCTGGTGATCGTGTAAGATGGTACACAAGGACATTACATCCAAGACTCTGGTGATCGTGTAAGATGGTACACAAGGACATTACATCCAAGACCCGTGTGATCGTGTAAGATGGTACACAAGGACATTACATCTAAGACCAGGGTGATCGTGTTAGATGGTACACAAGGACATTACATCCAAGACCCGTGTGATCGTGTAAGATGGTACACAAGGACATTACACCCAAGACCCTGGTGATCGTATAAGATGGTACACAAGGACATTACATCCAAGACCTTGGTGATCGTGTGGGATGGCAAACAAGGACATCCCACGGAACGAGACATGACGATGTATTGAAGAATTAACAACTGTTCGGTCACAATATTGTCATATATTTTTGAAAGGAGTGGGAGATCACTGTAGTGCATGCCCCATTTCTAACAAAAGAAGTAGAGCCCCATCCTCTTCTATCTTCAATAACCCCAGAATATGAACCTTGAGTTATCTGCAGGCCTCGTTCTATTAAGTATGTCTGGGAGATATAGATTATGGCCCTGGTGAGAATGGTAATTACTAACTGGGAATCTGCCCCTTTTCCAATGATTCTGATAGCTCTGGAGCCCCCTTATTGGTTATCAAATCTGAGGAAAGTCTGGAGAATTGTCTCAGCCTGATTTAGATGAAGAAAACATGGATGTTGAGCAGTTGATAGATCTAGAGTCTTCTATCCCCTTTTAGTAAGTCATTATGAGTTAATTTATTTTTAAACAATCAAACACATAATCAATCACATTAGATTCTGACAACATGATGTACAAAGAAGTTGTTGACACAGATAGGTTTGAACTGATAAATTAACAGAAGGTCAATTCATGTTAATCATTTATTGACTGGCCTGAGCCTTCTGGTCAGTACATACATCTCTATTGTGGGTTACACAGGATATATTAGAAAAGTTGTACATTGGACCATTGTCCCAGAACATCAATCAAGCATCAATATATGAGATGTCAACAAGTGTGAAACATAGTAAACATTTTGATGTTGTACATATTAAGTGTGATGGTGATGTCTCAACAATTAACTATCAGTTTTCCTGAAATTGGGTGTGGTGTGTACCGATGAGAAAAGTAACCTGGTGACTGGAAGATTAGGCAAGCCAGGGTCCATTGACTGATGGATCCACTTCAGGTCTGCCCGTATAGCTCCTCTGAAGGCCTCCCCATACTCTGCTCATAGCTAAGTCATCCTCCATCTCACTTGTGGTTCATCTCTTTCTCTCGGCTTCCCTCTCTCAGGTCTGATTTAGGTGGTTAGTTTGCTGATGTGTTGGGTGGTTGTTGGTATGTAGCCACCAAGATCACTGATGAATATTCGCATAAATATATACATTCCTACCAATACAATCGTTTAAAAGTAGGTAAAAGAACCTAAATTCCTGAAGTAGGAACTAGTTCCCCTCCCCTCCTTTTTCTCTCTAAGCTAGTGTTGGGTTAATTTGGGGTGGTCAGAGTTTATCACACGGTGTACGCCTTGTATCAACTTGTTCCTGCTGTATGTAAGTTCTCATTTGACCGGGGTCAGTGAACGTGTACAGTAAGACATTGACAAGAGTGAGAATATGTCAAGATGCATGTAAATAAATGACATACATTTAGAACATTTCTTCCACTAAATGGTGTTTATCGAGTGTATAAATAATTCTCTGTGTTTTCCCAATTAACTTCTTCTTCTTCTTCTTGTGTCTAATAACTCTCTTCCATTATCTATTGTTGTTGTTGTGATGTTGAGTGTTGTGTTGTGTGGTGATGAGTGGTGTTGCGTGGTGTTGTGTTTTAAGTTATGTTGAGTAATGAGTTAAGTTCACTGCGCGTGATGGTGTTCCGCGAAGCACAACTTTCTCATGTAAAGCAATTCATGTGTGCCCTTATCTAATTACATTTGACATAAATATAAATATTTATTCCGCCAAACCCTATTAATTCAATAGATGAAGGAGAAAGGAAAGATTGATTTCTCTTTCAGCTTTCTAAATTGTAAATAGGCATAGATAAGTCTGTTTTAGAACAAGGCACTTATTCTAGTACACGAACTGTCATTTCAGCTGTAGATAGTGATAGCATCTTTTATCAGTGTTTCTGGTGAAATGCACAAGATTGCTTTAGAATCATCACTCCTCACAGTTGTTTAGAATAGAATGTAGTAGTATAATGCACTTCTTAAAGTTAATAATTATCTCTAAGAGTATCAGAGATTGCAGTTTCTTCTAAGAGAATATTAGAGAGTCATTTTGCCCGGGAATGGCTCTGCGTCGTTTGAATCCACAGTCGAGCATTTTTACATTTCAGAGGTTTTAATTAATAATAATACATTTCAATTGACATCACAAACACTGGATACCGTTCTTTTGACACTTGATACATCGGGTTATCAGTTTAATCTAAGGCCTAACAAGCTCACCCGAAATTCAGACATTCTGCCTTGTCCATTGAAAATTTTGGTCACACAATCTTCTCACATCTGTTCAGGAGGCGGGTTTCAGAAAAGAGTGCGGGCTTATTAACATTTCTGATGAAATAGTAACATATGCTAATTATGCTTTGGCGCGAAGCGGTCACATGTCCCTTTTCGTCCAATGGTCTTCCGAGCTTTGTCTGATGCAATCTTTCTAAGAATCCACGTCATTTGTCACTTGTTCAGTTCCAGTTTCGATGTTAAGTTTTAAGTCCTAGTCTCCGTTTGTGGTTGTGAAGTCAATTTCTTTTAATGTTGTTTCCTCTTTTTGCGGCAGTTGTTGGTAAATGAATAATGTTGGTTGCGTTATGCCACATGGCCCCACTCCAGATTGTTCTATGGTATGGAACTATGTTTCCAACATTATCAGTTATCAAGCTGTTCCCATTTTTCCTCCCCTGTATTGTCTTCTGCCTCTGATTGACCTGGTTCATCAGGCACTGGGTGTCGACTCAGGAAGTCCGCTCCCACATTCATTTTCCCAGGAACATACTCAACCTGGAACGAGTAAGGTTGAATAAGCAGCGACCACCTCATAAGTCGGGCATTCAGAGTCTTAGATGCTGCGAGAAACATGAGTGGTTGATGGTCACATTGCACTGTGAAATGTTTGCCATATAGGTATGCTTGAAATTTCTGTACACTCCATACGAGCGCAAGACATTCTCTCACGATAGTACTGTAATTTCTCTCTGCTGCATTCAATTTCCTGCTAGCATAAACTACAGGGAATAGCTCTGATGGTACATCTCCCTTTCTCTGCAACAGCGTTGCCCCAATTCCTATGTTACTGGCATCGGTGCGCAGCACAAATGGTTGGTCGAGGTCTGGTAGATGTAAGACTGGATGAGCAGTTAATGCCTGCTTTAGTGCTGTGAAAGCTCTCTCACAGTCAGCTGACCAAGTGACTTTCTCTGGTTTCCCCTTTTTGGTAAGATCCGTTAAAGGTGCTGACAGAGTATTGAAGTCCCTGATGTATTTTTGATAGAATCCACATAAGGATACAAATGATCTTACATCCTTCTTTGTTTTTGGACGAGGTGCTCTCTGGAGTTTGTCCACATTTCCCTCTTGTGGAGTTATCAGTCCATGAGATATCTTATGACCTAGAAAGTCCAATTCTTGGAATCCTATCTGACACTTCTTTGGTCTAGCCGTCAATCCAGTTTCTCTGAGGCGCCTGAACAAAAGATGCAGTGTTTCTACATGCTCTTCAAATGTTTCAGTGGCGATCAGGATGTCATCCATGAAGTGACTGATGTCTGGATGCTGTAGTGGGTCAAGTAATTTTCTCATCATACGTGTAAAGACGCTGGGAGCATTACTTAATCCGAATGGAAGAACGTTGGACTCATAGTGTCCTCCAGGCGTGCTGAAAGCTAACCATGGTCTAACTTCCGGTTTTACAGGAATCTGGTAATATCCCTTACTGAGATCAATCCTAGTAAAGTACTTAGCTCGGTTGAGTGCTGTGAAGAGTTTATTCTGATCAGGCAGAGGTTCTGCTTGGAATTCAGTTATAGCATTGAGCTGTCGGTAATCGATGCACAATCTATGTTCTCCACTTGGCTTTCTCAATAAGACGACGCTAGCACTGTAAGGTGATTCAGATGGTGAGATTATTCCTGCGGTGAGCAGCTGTTGTATTTCTTCCTCTAAAGTCTTTTGCTTTGCATAAGGAACTGGGTAAGTCTTGACTCGCACAGGCACTGTGTCATTCAACTTCATGTCAAATTCCTCCAAATCAGTTCTTCCTGGCTTATCAGTAAGTACTTCTGCATATTTTGCCATAAGTTCCCTAATCTGCTTTTGCTGATCCTTTGTTAAGTTGGGATTGATTTCCACATCCTTAAAGGTCTCTTTGGCTTGCAGTTGGCACTCGACTCCCATTGTTGATCCTTCTTCGACTTCAGTAGCCACACTCATGGCCATCAGATGTGCAGGTTCGGTGGTTGAGGGTCTTTCATGATATTTCTTCAAGATGTTTATGTGAAATACTTTCATCTTGACTTTGACTGAAATTCTGTAGTTGGTACGTGAGATCTTCTCCGTCACTACATAAGGTCCTCTCCATCCTATTTGCAGCTTATTCTGACTGGTTGGAAGCAGCAACATCACCTTCTCTCCTACCTCTAACTCTCTATCCTTTGCCTTGCGGTTGAAGTTACGAGCAATTCTTCGTCTGGCTTGACGTAGATTGACATTCGCTTGTTTCCAACTGTGTTGTAAACGATTTTTCAACTCGGCAACATATGTAGATGCAGTCACGACTGTATCATCTGTAGTATTATCAGTCCATGTTCGCAGTAACGCCTCAAGTGGTCCCTTGATCGGTCGTCCAAACAACAGTGTGGCTGGAGCAAAACCTGTTGAGTGATGGGGTACTTCCCTGTAAGCGAATAAAGCTGCGGGTAAATACAAGTCCCAATCCTCTGTCTTCTCCTGGGCAATTTTGCGCAGGATACTAATCAATGTCCCGTTCCACCTTTCCACAAGTCCATTTGACTGAGGGTGATATGGTGAACTGAAGATATGGCGTGCATGAAAAAGTCTGAAGGTCTCTTCCATGAGCTTACCACGAAACTGTGAACCGTTGTCCGTCAAGATCCTTTGTGGGAATCCTAGACGTGTGAATATTCCTAATAATGCATCAGCGACGTGTTTGGAGTCACAGCTGGGCATAGGAACTGCTTCGGCCCACATGGTTGTTGTGTCCACAAGCGTTAATATGAATCGGTTTCGCCTCTTCGTTGCTGAGAGAGGTCCGATTATGTCTACAGCCACTTTCTCAAATGGAATTCCAGTGATTGGCGATTCACCCAACATTGCCGGTGGTGTCCGGTGTTTTGGTGATACTTTCTGACACTGTGGGCATGATTTTACAAACCGTTGTATGTCTGAATTCATCCCTGGCCAAAAGTAGTGAGTGGTAATCCGCTGTGTAGTAGCGTTGATACCCATGTGCCCACTGAATGGTAGACTATGACCCATCTCTAAGATCTGAGTCCTGTATTGAGTTGGTACAACAAGTTGATTAAACTCTTGTCCAGCTCGTCCTGCTTTTCTGTAAAGAAGTGCTGACTTCATGAACAGATCACCTTTACGTAGAGGTAAATGTGATTTTGGCAGTTTTCTGAAGCAGGGTTACAAGGTGCTGTCGGCCTCTTGTGCCCTCTTCAGTTCCTCCGTTCGAGGGATTGGCGTAGTTGTTTCTGGAGTTTTTGTTGCCTGGGATCGAGTGGTCATGGTCGCCATCGCCACAGGTTGAACAGGTTCTCCTAGAACGATAAATCTACGGCCGAGGATTACAGGATATATCGGATCGTCCAAGATTGCTGCCTTGATCGTCCCAGTGACATACCGCGAGGCTATGTTCACTTTTGCCACTGGAAGAGACATATTTGTTGAACTCTTCAGTGGTCCCTGTAATTCCACTATTTCCTCTGTCACCTGTTCAGGGTGAACTAAGGGTGATGAGACAACACAGTCATATGATAATCCAGTATCATATAAACAGGTCGTTTTGAATCCATTTAGTAAGATGGATTCCACAACCGGAATACGAGATGAGGTGTCTTGATGAGGTGTCTGTTTGGACGTTTCACCAGTGCTCACTTTTTTCTCTTTTCGGTTGGCCAAACATGCCGCTGTGTGTGGAGGTGGCGTCTTCCTGCAACTCTGAAATGTGTGACCTCTAATTTTGCAATGGGTACAGAATGGTTTGTCCTCCCTCGGCGCTGTTTGGACTGAATTTTGAGTGTTTTTCTGGGATTTCCCCTTTTTCCCGGTGGCTACAGTGTTTTCACCCTCTTTTGGCTGTGGAGTTTTGTTTTGAGAGGGGGTGTTGTTCGAACGTCCCCTTCCTCCCATCTCCTTCTGAGATTTCTTAAATCTCTCTGCCAGGATGATTATAGTTTCCAGGCGGTCAGCCCCGTTTTGGGTTAAGAATGCCTTCATTTCGTTCTGCATTTTCCCCTTGATCTGATCAATGATGATCATTTCACGGAGTCCTTCAAAATTTTCCTCAAATCCTCCCAAGCAAGTCCATCTTTGTATGTATGACTTCAGTCTTTCGACTAGTTGTGCGTAACTCTCACCCGGTTCCTTCCTTGCGGCTTTGAACCTGAGTTTATAAGATTCGGCGTCCACTTCGAATCGGCTCAAGAGTGCCGTCTTAAGTGTTGTGTAGTTCTGTTGTTCCTCTCTAGTGAGTCTTGAGAACACCTCATACGCCGTGGATCTTAAGGCCTGCGCTACCTTCGTCGCCCATCTACTTTCTTCAAGCCCACAGCTGACAGCCATTGCCTCGAAGCGTGATAAAAATCCTTCGATGTGGTCAGTCTGTTCATTAAAGGGTTCCAGAGGAAACGACATAGCTCCTGAATTAAGTTGAGAGACGTGAGGAGGTGGTTCTGTCACTGGCGATCCTGATGAGGTTGAGGGTGTAGGACCACTCCCTTTCTCTATTCTCCGGATCTCCACTTCAATCTCCATTCTCCTCAACTCCAGTTGGTGTTGACGCTCTCTCTCCTTATCTTCCATTTCAGCCTGTAGTCGTTTCTCTTTCTCCTCCAATTCTGCTTGAAATCGTTTCTCTTTCTCCTCCAATTCTGCTTGAAACTGTTTTTCCCTCTCAGCCAATTCAGCCTGAAGCTGTTTTTCTTTGAGAGCCAATTCAGCCTGCAGTCTTTCTCTTTTGTCGAATGCATCTGAAACATAGTTAGCTAGCTCAAGGCCATCTAACCCGCATTCTCTACCCGTTTCTGTTATTTGGGCTCTAAACTTTGCAGTTTCCGCCATGTCTATAATTTATTGCTTTGTTCTGCCAAAAATATAATTGCAGTTAGTCTGATCCGCGTAAGCTTGTCAGTCCCTGATCTGCAAATATACAACAGAGCATATGCAATATTAAAAACACCCTATGTTATGTCTGTCTGTCAATGCTGGAAAAGCCAAAGGCACTGAAATAACCAGATTTAATTCCTAGTAAAGAAAAGAATCTGAAATTAGACAGAGTTTTCCCAACGGATAAGATTTTCCGGTGGTTGATGAAATGCTGTTAAGTTCAGACTCCACAGTAAAAGAACACCTTCTCTGAAAGAGAAGTAGTGTTGGTAGAGTAGATACACACTATATATTTCTCCTGGCGCACTCCTCTCTGAAGTATAAGCCTATTTGAACATGGCCCCCTTCTCCAGGAGTAAAAATCAGTCACCTACTCGTATTTATCTATAAATGTCATTCATATCATGTGGCTGTCAATCAATACCCCACATGGTATCTGTTAAACATTCTAGAAAATGACAATGTTCAAAATCCAAAGATAATTGTGTTCATGTATTTTTATATAATTGTTCAAAGGTTAATATATGGGAACCATCCAGGACGTAGCCGACAATATGTCATATATTTTTGAAAGGAGTGGGAGATCACTGTAGTGCATGCACCATTTCTAACAAAAGAAGTAGAGCCCCATCCTCTTCTATCTTCAATAACCCCAGAATATGAACCTTGAGTTATCTGCAGGCCTCGTTCTATTAAGTATGTCTAGGAGATATAGATTATAGCCCTGGTGAGAATGGTAATTACTAACTGGGAATCTGCCCCTTTTCCAATGATTCTGATAGCTCTGGAGCCCCCTTATTGGTTATCAAATCTGAGGAAAGTCTGGAGAATTTTCTCAGCCTGATTTAGATGAAGAAAACATGGATGTTGAGCAGTTGATAGATCTAGAGTCTTCTATCCTCTTTTAGTAAGTCATTATGAGTTAATTTATTTTGAAACAATCAAACACATAATCAATCACATTAGATTCTGACAACATGATGTACAAAGAAGTTGTTGACACAGATAGGTTTGAACTGATAAATTAACAGAAGGTCAATTCATGTTAATCATTTATTGACTGGCCTGAGCCTTCTGGTCAGTACATACATCTCTATTGTGGGTTACACAGGATATATTAGAAAAGTTGTACATTGGACCATTGTCCCAGAACATCAATCAAGCATCAATATATGAGATGTCAACAAGTGTGAAACATAGTAAACATTTTGATGTTGTACATATTAAGTGTGATGGTGATGTCTCAACAATTAACTATCAGTTTTCCTGAAATTGGGTGTGGTGTGTACCGATGAGAAAAGTAACCTGGTGACTGGAATATTAGGCAAGCCAGGGTCCATTGACTGATGGATCCACTTCAGGTCTGCCCGTATAGCTCCTCTGAAGGCCTCCCCATACTCTGCTCATAGCTAAGTCATCCTCCATCTCACTTGTGGTTCATCTCTTTCTCTCGGCTTCCCTCTCTCAGGTCTGATTTAGGTGGTTAGTTTGCTGATGTGTTGGGTGGTTGTTGGTATGTAGCCACCAAGATCACTGATGAATATTCGCATAAATATATACATTCCTACCAATACAATCGTTTAAAAGTAGGTAAAAGAACCTAAATTCCTGAAGTAGGAACTAGTTCCCCTCCCCTCCTTTTTCTCTCTAAGCTAGTGTTGGGTTAATTTGGGGTGGTCAGAGTTTATCACACGGTGTACGCCTTGTATCAACTTGTTCCTGCTGTATGTAAGTTCTCATTTGACCGGGGTCAGTGAACGTGTACAGTAAGACATTGACAAGAGTGAGAATATGTCAAGATGCATGTAAATAAATGACATACATTTAGAACATTTCTTCCACTAAATGGTGTTTATCGCGTGTATAAATAATTCTCTGTGTTTTCCCAATTAACTTCTTCTTCTTCTTCTTGTGTCTAATAACTCTCTTCCATTATCTGTTGTTGTTGTGATGCTGAGTGTTGTGTTGTGTGGTGATGAGTGGTGTTGCGTGGTGTTGTGTTTTAAGTTATGTTGAGTAATGAGTTAAGTTCACTGCGCGTGATGGTGTTCCGCGAAGCACAACTTTCTCATGTAAAGCAATTCATGTGTGCCCTTATCTAATTAAATTTGACATAAATATAAATATTTATTCCGCCAAACCCTATTAATTCAATAGATGAAGGAGAAAGGAAAGATTGATTTCTCTTTCAGCTTTCTAAATTGTAAATAGGCATAGATAAGTCTGTTTTAGAACAAGGCACTTATTCTAGTACACGAACTGTCATTTCAGCTGTAGATAGTGATAGCATCTTTTATCAGTGTTTCTGGTGAAATGCACAAGATTGCTTTAGAATCATCACTCCTCACAGTTGTTTAGAATAGAATGTAGTAGTATAATGCACTTCTTAAAGTTAATAATTATCTCTAAGAGTATCAGAGATTGCAGTTTCTTCTAAGAGAATATTAGAGAGTCATTTTGCCCGGGAATGGCTCTGCGTCGTTTGAATCCACAGTCGAGCATTTTTACATTTCAGAGGTTTTAATTAATAATAATACATTTCAATTGACATCACAAACACTGGATACCGTTCTTTTGACACTTGATACATCGGGTTATCAGTTTAATCTAAGGCCTAACAAGCTCACCCGAAATTCAGACATTCTGCCTTGTCCATTGAAAATTTTGGTCACACAATCTTCTCACATCTGTTCAGGAGGCGGGTTTCAGAAAAGAGTGCGGGCTTATTAACATTTCTGATGAAATAGTAACATATGCTAATTATGCTTTGGCGCGAAGCGGTCATATGTCCCTTTTCGTCCAATGGTCTTCCGAGCTTTGTCTGATGCAATCTTTCTAAGAATCCACGTCATTTGTCACTTGTTCAGTTCAAGTTTCGATGTTAAGTTTTAAGTCCTAGTCTCCGTTTGTGGTTGTGAAGTCAATTTCTTTTAATGTTGTTTCCTCTTTTTGCGGCA
Source organism: Cepaea hortensis (assembly GCA_963921405.1). Taxonomy (NCBI): domain Eukaryota; kingdom Metazoa; phylum Mollusca; class Gastropoda; order Stylommatophora; family Helicidae; genus Cepaea; species Cepaea hortensis. The sequence continues at coordinate 55,393,104 of OY992890.1, forward strand.
GTTGTTGGTAAAAGAATAATGTTGGTTGCGTTATGCCACAAATATAATAAACTGAATGATGAAGACACCTGGGAAGAACAATGGTTTAGATACTGAGGGCGTCGGAGAGAGAAGTTGTATGAACTAAGCAGAGTGGCAAGGAAGACGGTTATCGATGGAGGTTATCAACTTAATTCTGAAGTCGGAGTGGGTTCTCCTGATAGCGAAGGAAATTAGAAATAAGGAAACTAATCCACGCGCAAAAATCTAGAAATAGTAGCACGTGTAAGGACTACGCTTGAGTTCAGACAAACACAAAATCCTGTCAAGATCACTGTCAGCAGACAGCCGAAGCGGGTGGGGGTGTAGGATTCAGACATAATCACCAGCGCTGTCTGGCATGGCATTACATTTAGGAAAGCAATGTAACGATTGTGATGTTCTATTTTCACAGCACTGACTGTTATAAGATACTCAGTTCATTTTTTTTTCTTGGTGGGGGTGGGGTGGGGGGGGGGGGGGTTCTTCTGTTAAACGAACAACAACTACTAGTTATTCGGCAGCACTGGATGTCGTTGAAAGTAATAAGAAAATAAAGACTAGTCTATTACATCTAATTTTGACATCGCGTGTGGGATAACATTGTTGTCTAGAAAATGAATTAAGTTTTAGAAGCGACAAGTCTCCACTTCCATAACATTGAGACAATATACGAAAATATTCAGTAAACTTTTGCCAATCTTTGTGTAGAAAACAAACCTAAATAAGGCTTCGTCTTTTACCATTTGTACTCAGCACTGTTTGTGTGCTGTTTGGTAAACCGACAGTCAGAACTATATGTCAGTGCTAGCTGTTAAGTAAACCGACAATACTGTCTGTCTTCGCTAGCTGTAGGTAAAACGACAGAGTCAGAACTGTCTCCGTTAGCCGTTGGATACCCCGACAGAGTTAGACCTGTCTCCGTTAGCCGTTGGATACCCCGACAGAGTCAGATCTGTCTCCGTTAGCCGTTGGGTACCCCGACAGAGTCAGATCTGTCTTTGTTAGCCGTTGGGTACTCCGACAGAGTCAGATCTGTCTCCGTTAGCCGTTGGGTACTCCGACAGAGTCAGACCTGTCTTCGTTAGCCGTTGGGTACCCCGACAGAGTCAGATCTGTCTCCGTTAGCCGTTGGGTACTCCGACAGAGTCAGATCTGTCTCCGTTAGCCGTTGGGTACCCCGACAGAGTCAGATCTGTCTCCGTTAGCCGTTGGGTACCCCGACAGAGTCAGATCTGTCTCCGTTAGCCGTTGGGTACCCCGACAGAGTCAATACGTAACGCATGGCAGAGTAGACATATTGCATGCTTATACAGCTTTAACTCTTCGTTTCCGAAGCAGATAGTACTTAAAAGTGTTACATATATGGGTCTGGATGGGTTAATATAATAGCTGTTTGACGTAAGAATGTTAACTAGCAACTGTCTTCATGTAGAACAGAAGAATGTACACGAAACACCACAACATAGGATAGTGCATGAGCTGTCTGAGGAAGATACATAATTAAAGAAACACAGTCTACGAGTTATGCTTCTGAAAGCAGTGCAGGGAGGGAGTTATGGTGGCAATGCCTAATTCAGTTTGCTTCAGTCATTACTTGTGTGTGGCTCCCTCAGTCAGATACTTGTGTGTGACTCCTTGAGTCAGTTACTTGTGTATGGCTCCCTCAGTCAGTTACTTGTGTGTCTGTCTCCATCAGTCATTTACTTGTGTGTGACTCCCTCAGTCAGTTACTTGTGTGTGTCTCCTGCAGTAATTTACTTGTGTGTGGCTCCCTCAGTCAGTTACTTATGTGTGACTCCCTCAGTCAGTTACTTGTGTGTGGCTCCCTCAGTCATTTACTTGTGTGTGACTCCCTCAGTCAGTTACTTGTGTGTGACTCCCTCAGTCAGTTACTTGTGTGTGTCTCCTGCAGTCATTTACTTGTGTGTAGCTCCCTCAGTCAGTTACTTGTGTGTGGCTCCCTCAGTCAGTTACTTGTGTGTGACTCCCTCAGTCAGTTACTTGTGTGTGGCTCCCGCAGTCATTTACATGTGTGTGTGTGTGACTCCCTCAGTCAGTTACTTGTGTGTGACTCCCTCAGCCAGTTACTTGTGTGTGAGTCCCTCAGTCAGTTACTTGTGTGTGACTCCCTCAGTCAGTTACTTGTGTGTGACTCCCTCAGTCAGTTACTTGTGTGTGGCTCCTTCAGTCAGTTACTTGTGTGTGACTCCTTCAGTCAGTTACTTGTGTGTGGCTCCTTCAGTCAGTTACTTGTGTGTGACTCCCTCAGTCAGTTACTTGTGTGTGGCTCCTTCAGTCAGTTACTTGTGTGTGACTCCCTCAGTCAGTTACTTGTGTGTGGTTCCTTCAGTCAGTTACGTGTGTGTGACTCCCTCAGTCAGTTACTTGTGTGTGGTTCCTTCAGAAACATACCATTGATTATCTAGAAACGTGTATGTCCTGTGGTCTTCAAAGAAGATAAATCCCATTCCCCATCCTACCGTTAAGAACTATTCGATTGTGATTAATTAACCAGAATCACGCCCGTGAGTTATTATGAAGCAAGGAATAATGACACTCTGCTATGCATGCCGTAAGAGGCGACTAAGCAGGATTGGCGTGAGGCTGGCTATCTCATCCTGTGGAAAACCAGCTGCAAAATCCAACGAAACATGAGGATGTCTACATAAGTCTTGGCGCGAGCTGGTTGGTGTCCTATGCTCCCCTTGGAGAAGAAAGGTGGGAGAACTAGAATCGATGTTATTACACTCTAGACTCCAGATCTTCTCTGTCCGTCTCTGAAGATGTTGTAGTATAGTCGTATTGACTGTTTCTCTTAGACAATATTTTTGAACGAGCCTCTGTCGCCTTCCCCTATGATCATGGCTCTTACTGTCACTAGTGATATCAAATGACAAAAGTTCTAATTAAGCTGATTGGTCAACCTCAGTTCAACTGTAGTAACCTGTCATACATGCCGTCTATTACATATCCATTGTCCATCCCCGGTACCCCCCAACATGTGTGGCCTTTATGCCAGTACTTCAACTCACTCATTATCTATGACTCGTGCTTAACTTGGGCAGAAGATCTTAAATCCAATTTAGTCCAACAGATAGGGAAACAAACTAAAGTGTCCACCTTGTTCACGTGGCTTTCAGCCTTGATTGTAACTGAGGTGGTTCATAGTGCGGTTTAAACCTGTTCTGGTCCTGTGTGCTTTAGTCTGTTTCCACTGAGGCAAGCCTGGCAAGGTTCCTGATTGTCTTTGTCCTTTATTCCTTCCTTCGCTTGCCATATCTTCGATGTTTGTTCCTTTGCTACTGGATATACCCCTCAGTACACTGGCTTTATTTTAGCTTGTTTTAAGTCTTTTAGTTACATTGATATTTAGTTTTACTTTTCACTACTTATTGCTCTTTCTTGAGCTCGTTCATAAGATCTTAGATCTTGATGTCACAATTAGCCACGATTGACCTCCGAATCAAAGATTAAGAATCAAACACACTGGTACCCCTATGTAGTCATTCACTTAGAACAGTTCTGTTCATGCATCTGAACACTGTTACTTTCCCTCGCCCAACCTACGTCGTTCCATTTGTGTTTAGTATTTTTATGTATCTGTTGATCTGTTATATTAATCTCCTGGCCCCGTAGTTTACCTGTCTGCCTGTATTGGACAGTATTCCGTCGTCAACTCCATGTTCTAACTTCAACTTCCGTGCAAATCCCAGACATAAAGCTGACACATAACTAAATGTGACGTGAGACCTGGCACGGGGTCAGATCGACAACGCTAGTGATAACAACCATTAAATATTCTGTAAACAAAGGCTGAACAATGGGCAACCCGCGACCAGTGGCTCGACCGAAGACTGATGTGTGTAAATATGCCAGAGCTGAGGGAACAGAGTCGGGTTGGAACCCTGGCAGGTTATAGTCTCTAGGATTCTTGATTCACCGTGTGAACGTGGAACTATGTTACCAGTTAGATCATCGCGGAGCACAAACGCTCAAATCTCATGTCTTCGAGGTCGCAGTGAATTCAGGGCAGAGGGTTATTAAACGGAAGGGAACTGAATAACGTCTACTATAAAATAGCACTCATGCAGTTTTAATAATAACGAAATAGTTTATAGACTGTTTACCGTTCACAGCTTGGTCTGTCTCTGAATGTCTGTATATTTATTCGATCTCCTGGGTGAATCCTTATTTCAAGAGACGGAATCATGTAGTTATTGATATACCAATGTAGACAAAGAGGGTGGAACAGATAACGATATCAGAATCAGAATACAGCAGGCTACCGGAGTCTTGATGGCACTAGGAAATATGTGTAAGTCACAAGAAAACTAAACTTTGCACGAAACTTCGTATATTTAATTCCAATGTTAACTTAGTATTTCTCTATGCATCAAAAACATGGAGAACAAATGAAACGATCACAAATAAACCACAGACATTCATTAATTCGTGCCTAGGCAAACTATATTGACTAAATGGTATGACATATTTCCCAATGTAAAGCTAATGGATAGAACTAGATAAATACCATTGAACATAGAGTTGAAGAAAACACGCTGGTGCTGGATAGGACATTCATTGAGTCAACCTGAGAGTATTGTAACTACCAAAGTCTGTATCTGGAATTCACCGGGGGATATGGCCAGAGCTGCATGGGATAGCTAAGGATAGGACATTCATTGAGACAACCTGAGAGTATTGTAACTAACAAAGTCTGTATCTGGAATTCACCGGGGGATATGCATGGGGTAGCTAAGGATAGGACATTCATTGAGACAACCTGACTGAAAGTATTGTAACTACCAAAGTCTGTATCTGGAATTCACCGGGGGATATGGCCAGAGCTGCATGGGATAGCTAAGGATAGGACATTCATTGAGACAACCTGAGAGTATTGTAACTACCAAAGTCTGTATCTGGAATTCACCGGGGGATATGGCCAGAGCTGCATGGGATAGCTAAGGATAGGACATTCATTGAGACAACCTGAGAGTATTGTAACTACCAAAGTCTGTATTTGGAATTCACCGGGGGATATGCATGGGGTAGCTAAGGATAGGACATTCATTGAGACAACCTGACTGAAAGTATTGTAACTACCAAAGTCTGTATCTGGAATTCACCGGGGGATATGGCCAGAGCTGCATGGGATAGCTAAGGATAGGACATTCATTGAGACAACCTGAGAGTATTGTAACTACCAAAGTCTGTATCTGGAATTCACCGGGGGATATGGCCAGAGCTGCATGGGATAGCTAAGGATAGGACATTCATTGAGTCAACCTGAGAGTATTGTAACTAACAAAGTCTGTATCTGGAATTCACCGGGGGATATGCCCAGAGCTGCATGGGATAGCTAAGGATAGGACATTCATTGAGTCAACCTGAGAGTATTGTAACTAACAAAGTCTGTATCTGGAATTCACCGAGGGATATGGCCAGAGCTGCATGGGGTAACTAACGAAAGGACCGCTTGGAGTGCATTGGTTGAAGGACAAAGGGCAGGATAGAGGGAAGGGGGAGAAAGAGGGGCGAGTGAGGGAGAGGGGAGAGAGAGGGAGGGAGGGGAGAAAGAGAGAAAGAGAGAGAGACAGAGAGAGAGAGAGAGAGAGAGAGAGAGAGAGAGAGAGAGAGAGAGAGAGAGAGAGAGAGAGAGAGAGAAAGAGAGAAGAGTTGGCAGAATTATTCCTCAAACTCCAAAAGGTGCAGTAGTAGCATGAGTTAAAGTAAAATGAGTAAACAAATGATGATAATAATGATGATGATGGTGATAATGATATGACAGGATGTTATTACTGCAAGATACGACTGTCGCATGCACTATAGGGCATATTCTGGTCGTGATCGGAAAGCGTGAAGCCAAGCTTACATATATTCAATTGTCCTAGAATTATTACAATTATGTCTCAATTACTGAAGCGTCGTCTAGACGGACAGGCGCATAGTTAGCGACTGATTACGTCTGCTCCTATATGTACACTTTATTTATAAATATGTTTGGCTGGCTACCTGTCATGCTATATATATATATAAAGTCGCTTAAACGTCGACTTCATTGCACCGGGATTTTATCCCATATGGCTCAGTCTCTTTCCGCAGCGCGGAAAGCGTCGCACAAAGCCCGAACTCCGTAGCTCCAGTGACGACCCTCAGGAGTCTCCGAAAAAATGCACTCGTGAACCGAAGGACGCGGCTCGGAATCGAACCCACAACCTTCGGAGCCAGAGCCAGACGGGTTGACCACTTCGCCACGCAGACTCCCCATATATATATATATATATATATATATATATATATATATATATATATATATATATATATATATTTTTTTTTTTTTTTTTTCCGCGTTTCCATCCTGTTTCAGGATATTGCGGTCAACACCAGCATCTTTCAGCTGTATGTTGATTCCTAGGCTAGATTACGCTCATCAGCACGCCACGACTTTCTGAGTGACCGGCTCCATACTCTCATAAGTCACTTTTGCGATTCGAACCACTGCTAATTCTCGTCGCGTCACGTGTCGAGAGTATTCGGAGTTAGCGAAGAAAGCTGCTAACCCCTCGGCCACGGAGCCGGCATATATATATATATATATATATATATATATATATATATATATATATATATATATATATATATATATATATATATATATATATATATATGAGTGTCACCTTGCAGTCTTGACAGACCATTGTATGTGGATTGAAATTTAGACAAAATTCCATCTCACAATGCCTGGGCAGAGCTTCAGAGAACATGTGGTGCCCAAACGACATGTTCCCTCTCTCGGCCTAGTCTTGTTTGATCCAGAGGAATGGGTAACCAGTACGTCTGGAACAAAGTAGGCTGCAGACGCTGGCGGCTCAGCGTCAAACCTCCGAGATCTTGCACCAACGAGCAGGAGGTGAGCGGTGGCCAGACCCAAAATCTTTGGGACTTGACTTAGAGGCGTTCAGCCAAATCCCGCAGGTAAGGGTCGTATACGCGCCCGGACCACTGGCCAAGTACACCTGTCAATCGCAAGTGTCTGGACCTGTGTAAGCGTGTACTACCATCACACTCCCCGCCTGACTCGTGCGGCTCCCGCGACCAACGAGAATAGGCCCGCTGGAGATATTGCTCGTCTGCTGCGAGCAAATCTCCAATGACCGAAGACTGGTGTGTGTGTGTGTGTGTGTGTGAGTGTGTGTGTGTGTGTGTGTGAATGTGTGTGTGAATGTGTGTGTGTTTGCATGTGAATGTGTGTGTATGTGATAATCTTCTTCCCCCTTCTCCTTTGACCCTTCTTCTACAGAAGAACAGGTCGATCTCAAGGAAACAAAACAAATCAAATACAGAGCTTCTATGGAGGCTAGAAATTAAAAGAGATTTCATGAACGAGAGCAAGATATGGACAACGATATAAGTAGGAAAATTAAATTAAGAGATGGACGAACATCAATCTGACAGCGTGTACAGCCTTAGCGAGAAAAAGAAGAGTGGTGGAGATCCATTGCAGCCAGCCTCCATTTTGCATCCTGGATCTGATTGTCAAAAGCGAGTGGTTATTTATATGTTGACTTCGCATATGAATAATTTAAGGTCAAATGGTGATAGCCTTGGTCGCTAAGTCGCTTATAATAATATATGTGTTATCTGCGTAAATGGCAAATGTATGCAACAGTAGTTCAATCACGCTTGAGAAAAATTACAGTACATTCAAAATCAAAGAAATGTGATTACGCTCAATAAGATTTCTGTGCACAACAGCGCACGATGTTTACACACTGACGACACAAGAGCAGCGTTTGTTATTTCCACTGACAGGCGAACCTATGCCCTTTCAATGTCTATGCCTGCCCTTTCAATAATTTCAAAATAATGCAGCTCTGTTGAAATAAACTGACCCCTATTTGCTATCACGTGGGACAGAATCTATTGCTGGTATTACGTGGTTCCACACAACCATACATAACACGTCAAGACTTGGTTTTCTGGCTATACAGTGCCTGGTCTAGGAAGTCTACTCAGTTGGGCAAGACTCGTCCTCAGTGTAAATCTTTCAGACTGAAGATAGACTCTTTATTTCTGCGAATGATAACATAATCAATAGCAGTTGGGGAACTTCAGAATATTAACCAATACAATGTTTTCTGTATGCATCTGTCAATCCCTCCATCCACGAGTCTGTCCTTTTGCGTGTCTGTTGTTATGTCTGTGTGTCATTTATCCATCAGTTTAACCATCAGTTTATCCATCTGTCAGTCTGGTTGGTTACCTGCCTTCCTGTCTTTATATATATATATATATCACACAAACACAAACATATATTAAGAACAATAAAGAACTAAACGGATAAAGGAGCGTAGAACACACGCTGACGCTGGTCAGGACACACATCATGAAGACCAAATAATAGTATAATTAGACACTATTTTTTGTTCATAACCCAACGGGCCGAAAAAAAAAAAAAAAACAGAGGGAGACCCAATAAAAAAAAACACAAAATTAAAAATATCACAAGCGCGTGCGCACACACACACACACACACACACACACACACACACACACACACACACACACACACACACACACACACACACACACACACTCGCGTGCGCGCGCGGAAAAGAGAAATAGAGACCAAGGAATAATGTGGCTAAAACATGGAGAGAGCTGACATAGATAGCAAAGAACAGGATGACTAGGAACGTGTTGGTTGAGGACCGATGTTCGAATGGAGGACAAGACAGAAGAAGAAGAAGACTAAAAGGAGTATGACATAATGGTTGTGGTGTTAAGTCTGGAATGTTACATATCCTTTAGATCCCAGGTTTACGACACTGGGTAATTCCCTTCCCTGCTATTTTACTGTCTACTTCGGCTATGGAACAATAGTTTACTGCTACATAGATCCGTTAAAATATAGTTCCCTCAGGGGAATGTTGGTGTGCCCTATAAGTAGTTTCTGCAATATCAGCCCTATCACAACTTTTAAAACTATTCCTTGCAAATAGAGATAATTGTCCAAAAGAACGAAAAAAATGCGCGCCGAGTACTTCTTTGCACATTACCGGGCGCACGATTATTTATCGTTTCAACATAAGTGCTGTACAATTTTGGTAGCGTCTGAGGGCACTGCTGTCTGCCTGAGATGTGCATGTAGACCAAATGGGCGCCTTAATGACAGCTTTGTCAGTCTGAAGCGACAGTGGCTAGATTCTATTTACTGTACACTGCGTAAGGTGAAGCGACAGTGGCTAGATTATGTTTACTGTACACTGCGTAAGGGACTGTAACTGATTTAACCCCCCCCCCCCCCACACACACACACACACCCACCCCAAAATAAAGCAAGTTTGGACCAAACATGATACACAAATGTACAAGTATTATCATGTAGATTTCTGTTCACAGTGAATTGAAATTGCGGAAGATACACGAAACAAAACAAATGACATGATGACCCTAATATGGCGATATATCGTTCTTCTATCCAAATGAGAGATCAAATGTTGCGATATATAATCCTTCGGCACTGAAGCAGTTAAAGAACAAAATAAAAAGTACAGCACAATTTCCACAGAAATAACAGAAGTGATGACGCAATGAGTTGTTGTATCACTTGTGTAATAGAGAAATAAGATTTTACTGAAGTGGGATTTGCAATCGTAAAGCTGTGGAAAAAAGCGATGAATAAAGGAAAACCAGGAAGTGAAACGGTCAACTTCCCAGGAAAACTCTAAATAACCGTTTGCTCGTTAGGTATTACTGAATAAAATCCCTCAGCGGATTATATTGAAAAGTGCACGCCGATAAGGGCCGTTATCCAGGTTAATTCATTCATTCAGAGCATGTCCTTTGCAGAACCTCGCTCCCATAACAACCTTCCGGAAAACCTCTCGACCATAAGCAAGATGTCCCGCGTCCAATACACCCATCTGGAGATCATCCGCCACATCCTGCACCTATCTTCTCTTTGGCCTTCATCTTCCTCTCCATTATTGTTCTCTCCAAACTTGCATGACGTTTCAAGTGACCAAAATATTTCAATTTCCTTTGTTTTATCGTCTTTAGTAGCCAACTTTATTCAGTATTCAGCTCTTGAAGTATGGATGCATGTGTTCTTTCTTTACCCAAAATATTCTGAGAACTCGTCTATAACATTTATATCCAAAGACATTTATGCGCTGTTCAGCTTGTTTAGTAAATATCCAGGTCTCACAGGCGTATGTTGCAACTGGAATGATGCATGCTCTTAAAAATCAGATTTTTGTAGTTCTATCTGTCCCACTCCATAATTTAATCACTTGTTTTAGTCCTTGAAGAGCAATTGATAGTCATCGTTTAATTTCGTTCATTGTGTCACAGATGATGGTAATCAATGACCCAAGATATTCAAAATTGTCCACCACCTCCAATTTTTCCTCATTAACATATACTTCTTTCTCCAAGATCTCAAAAGGGACTCAATGCACTTAATACTATGGCTGCAATGGACACAGAGCAAAGAATGCTCTTCACACTATATTAGCACTTGATACTCTCAGTAATTGATTATGGACTAGGACTGCTCACTGTCTCAAAGAGTTAGCTGGTGAAATTAGAGCGCATACAGAACGAAGCTATGCGGGTCATTCTGGGATGCACCAGAGACACCCCAGTAGTGTGTATGCGTTACATCCTTGGTCTGCCGACTGTTGCTGGTAGGCACAAGGTGATGCAGGCGAAGGAATACCTCAGAGTAGCTGCAGACACATATAACCCGTTGCATGAGTCGCTGGAGAAGTTAAGGGTCAGAGACTGATAAAAGGGAAATCATGGATGGCTCAGGCGGAGGATACGATCAGACAGGTGTGCCTCTTGGAGAACATCAGGTGAGGAGAGGAGTGGATCAGAGTGCCAGCGGAGCAGGCAGACTTGTGCAGAGTTATAATCACATTGAGCTGGGAGTGCAGGGAGTGGCCAGCAGGGGCCACGGAAGTGGAAATCCAGCAACTATTTCAGGATAATGTTCGCCCGGGTGATGTGATTATCTACACGGATGGTTCGGTGTTGAGAGGTAGGAGAAGTACCTGAGGATTCTTATCAAAAGTTCATGGTTGACGTTTGGTGCAGGAGAGCCTGGCGTATGATGAAACAGCATCTAGCTTAAGAATGGAGGTGGAGGCGGTCTGTGCAGCTTTCCGCTGGATGGAGAACACGATACATACACACATTGTGATTGTAACTGACTCAGAAAGCATGCTGAGGAGGGTGAGGACGGCAGGCTTCCAGCAGAGTGGCTTGCTTCGCTTCGGAGGTCACGGGTAGCAAGCATCACCTGGATCTTTTCTCCGGGGCATGCCGGTGTGCTGGGGAATGAACAGGCGGTCAGATTGGCTGACTCGGCAAAACTAGGTGGAGTATTGATACATGACAAGGCAGACGTGGTTGCGGCCTTGTGGGAGCACGTGTACACCTCGGAGGAGCAAATGGATCAACATAGTCTGGTAAGAATGAGGCAGCGAGGTGTGACGAGGGGATCTGGCCGACACTCGACGCTCAGAGGAAAGACGAGACGGACATATAATCAGATTGCTACTGGAATTATTAGTGTTGGAACTCTTCGCTGGCTGCTGAGGATGGAGACGGAGCGCTTATGGGAATGCCCCGAATGCTGTGATGTCGGTTCCTAAATCAATCAATCAATCAATCAATCCATTCATAGTAGTTTTATCTGCATGCGTTATCCTTGTTTTTGCTATGTTAAGATATAAGTTGTGATTTTCACTATTCAGTTGGGTTGAGGCTATTAGGTTTTCTATGCCATTCTGTGTTGCAATACTGTATCATCAGCATACCGAATCCCTGGTATGTCATGACAACCAATATTTAGGGCATCATATAGCTCCCTGTTTATATCATCTCTTACATTTATCATTATATTTTCGGCGTACATGTTAACCAAACAGGGGGAAGCATACATCCCTGACGGACTCCTTGCTTGATGTCAAACCTATCTGATGTCTCGCCCTCTATTCTAACCGCTGCTTGTTGGTCTAGATAGAGATTGATGTTGTACACAGTCAAATGTCTTTGAATAATCCACAAAACACGAGAACAGGTTTATATTAAATTCTCTGCGCTTCTCTATTATTGAACGCATGTTGAAAATGTGATCTCTTGTTCCTCTTCCTTGTCTAAATCCAGCTTGAAACACGTTAATTTCTTCTTCTATTTTCTTACGAAGTCTTCCCATTATGATTTTTAGTAGAAGTTTACTTGCATGATTGATCAGGGCAACAGTTCTATAGTTTGTGCATAATTTCAGGTTGCCCTGTTTTGGTATTGGAATGAAGATAGCTCTTTTCCAATCTTAGTTAGTTAGTCGCAGTTCCAACTTCACAGCAACGGGTCGTCCCCATTATGCTCCGTTTCTGTGCCAGTGAATATCACACAAAACGCTCCCCACTGCCCAATGTAAAAAGTGGAAAAGACAGGAGTCTCGACAAACAACAGCCCGCACAGATACACTGTGCATAATGCTGCCGCCAGAATGTCAACACAATAGTCCCCCACGAAACACCCAGTGTATCTCTGATGGAATCGGCAGTCATTTTTCCATCTGGATGTTTCCTAGATGTTCACCCACACAGTCCACGAAAGGGAGTCTCTGTGGCGAAGTGGTCAAGCCGTTTGACTCGTGCACCGAAGGTGGTGGGTTCGATTCCGGGCCGCACCCTTCGGTTTACGAGTTAAATGTTTCGGAGACTCCTGTAGGTCGTCGCTAAAAGCTATGGAGTTCGTGCTTTGTGTGACGCTTTCCGCGCTGCGGAAAGAGACTGAGCCATATGGGATAAAACCCGGTGCGATGAAGTCGACCTTGTCGACTTTTAAGCGACTTTTTTTTTAAAGTCCACGAAATAAAGTTCATCGTCGATGGCAGTGGCAGTCAACAAGAAGCCCAGCAGCCACGCATTTCTGCATAAGGCAAAAACCGGTCAACTCTGGGACATAGCCATCTGCCATCGCTCCGAACATGCAGTCATATTCCAAAAAACCTCGGGCAGATTCAAAAGCATTTCACACGAAACTCACAGCTCACAGTGTCGCGCCACGCACTCACTCAGTAGCAGGGCGATGGAACCATCAAGCCTCCTTAGTCGCCTCTTACGACATGCGTGGTAGGCTGCATTGTTGCTATTCTTTGCTTCCCTTATGGGCCCCGGCAACACACGGGAGTGTGATTGTATTTTCCAATCTTGTGGCCATATACCATATTCCCATATCTTTTTACACAATGCGTGATAGATTTGTATGCTTACTTCTCCTCTCGCTTTAATTAGTTCAGCTGGTATCTCATCACGTCCAGGTGATTTACTATTCTTCGGGTTCTTTATTGCCCATGCAATTTCATCTAATGAGGGGTCAGGTTCTATTTCTGCTGTCATTGGCTCATGTATCTAATTCATATCCAAACTGTCATTCATATCATACATTCCACTGCAGTACTCATGCCATCTTTCTAGAATTTGTCTAGATTCTGTTAATGTACATTTTCCATCTTGTCACAGACAACATTTATTTGGGGTTGAACATTTCTTGTCAATAACTTCATTTCTTTGAACATTTCGTAATGTCTTCCAATCTTATGATATTGCTCTATTCTGGTACAGCAATCTTGTATGTATTGAGTTTTGTCCTTTCTTGTGTTCTTTCTTATTTCTCGAGTTAAAGATTTATACTTCATCCTTTCTGTTTCAGTTCCTTTCGTTGTTTTATTCATTCTAACCTGTCTGATGTAATCCATGGCTTTTTGTTGCTTTTTCTTGGTCGGAATTAAATCTTTGACTGCAGTTATCAAGATATCTCTAGCTTGTACTGCCAATTCATCAGGTGTCAATTTCTAACGTATAGACACCAAGACTCCAAAACGATTCCTAACTTCTATGGTGTATGCATCTGGTATTTTTGTGAGATCAAAAACGAAATGGCCTTGGTCCTCGGGTAAGATTTTTGAGTTTTAATTTCAGATCTGCTTCTAATAACCGATGATCTGTATCATTGTCTGCGCTTCGTAGGGTTTTTGCAGATGTTATGCTTGATCGCCATCTTCTTTGTATTAATAAATAATCTATCTGATTTTTGATAATACTGTCCGGGGACTTCCATGTGAATAGTCTTCTTGGATGTTGTTTAAAAAGTGTGTTGGTTATCGTTAACTCATTTTCTATGCAAAATTCAATTAATTTGTCACCTGTCTATTTCCCATTCCAGATTTTCCTAAAACGTGTCTCTCATTTTCAGATCTTCCTGTACCTACTCATGCATTAAAATCTCCCATTATTATTGCTATATAATTATGATCAATCTTATTTAAGGTGTCTTGCAGTGTGCTGTAAACATCTTCAATGTCTTCCTTCTCTGCTGTTGAAGTAGATGCATATATCTTTATGAATGTTGTGTGTGTGTGTGTGTGTGTGTGTGTGTTTTTATTTTTTTTTTGACTCTATCACTAACTGGGTTTTATCACATTAAAGCTTTTGCAGTTATTTTATCTAAACAAAACGCCACTCCGCTCTGGCCTTCGACGTCTCTACCAGAATATATGAAAAGACTTCAATTTTCAGTTGTAAAATGTCCCTTGCCTCCCCAGTGATGTTCACTTATTCCTAAAATTTGAATATTTAACCTCTCAATCTCATCACATACTACTCTAGGCTTTCCCTCATACATACTTCTCACATTCCACGTTCCTATTCTCACTCTGTGTCTTAATTTGACAAAGGGGATCTCCTTGGTAAGACAGTCGCGATTAACTCCGTCATCACGATTACTAGTACTGGTCCCTCACACTCTTCACCAGTGTTATCTCATCTGCTTGACCTGTGGGTCTCGCAACCAGATCTCTTTCTTATTATGTTTTCTTTCATGGTTGTTATGGTTTATTGGCAAGTTTTGCAGAAGGTAGTTTGCCACTGCTTTTCTTCTGGACAGTAACTGTACTACTCGGTGGCCAAAGCCATTGTCTCTACTGATGAGATCATCTGCCTATCGCCGCAGAGTGCAGACCATAACCAACAACAATCTGTCGGCTACTATCACACGCCATCTACCACCTGCTTCCATGGCTTCACGTAACCCTGATCGGGGGGCTAAACGGGTACTCCACCTTGCCCAAGGGTGTCCCGTAGACTAACGGAGGAAAGGAGGCGTCTTACATCTCCTTTGATAGGGGATACCCCTACCCCGCTAACCGGTTATCCAGGTTACATTTCAAAAATTAAAATCCTACACACATAAAGAAAATTTATAGTATTTGTGATACTGGTATATACATATTTGGATTTACGTGTGCGGAAACTTTCGTGCACTGTGCTCAAACTCTCTTAGTGCAATCTATAGGAGACTGAAATACGTAGATATCCAGATAAACACATTCAATAATATTACTAATGTTAAGACGCGGTTCGTGAGCCGGGTACCAGGCGTTCGAAGCTCAGCTGCGACCGATTTGTGCAGCAGACCGTGTCGCGTTGTGTTATAACGTGCTGGTATGGGAGCCGATCGTTCAAAAAGCAATGGCAAACTACTGAACGTAACACTTGCCTGGTACATCAACAGCAGCTGAAAAATGCTGGTGTTGACTGCAACGTCCCGTAAGGGATACGCAACAATTTTTTTTTTTAAACAACGTTTGGTGACAAGTATTTATTTATTTTGTAAATATTAAATTTATTGAAAAAGTAAAGGATAAATATATCCTTGTTCGATTTAGTCACCACTGCGTTCAATGCAAGTCCACCGGCGCCGATAAAGTGCTTGGATTCCTGTAGAAAAAAATTATCTTTTTCGCGTGTGTAAATACTCTGGGGTCATTACTCAGTGTGCCTGAACCGGCGTGAATAGTTTGTCAACGATGTTTTGAAATTCTATTCCATTCATACACTAGCTGGACTGGACTGACATGCATGCATCGCAAAACTGGACCTTCATTCGCCGATGAATTTCTATAAGTTTCACCCCTTCGCTGATCAAATAGCGGAACGCAGAACGCTTCACCTCTTTGGTGCATGTCAAAAGAGGGGCGGTCATCTTTAAACTGCCATATGACGTCACGGTGTTCGTCTGAACCGTGATGTCACGTGCTTAACTCTCTTGATATCCTTAACAACAACATTGACACGTTACAAGACAATGGTGTGGTTATTGTAATTTCTATCACACTTGTTAGATTTTAATTTGCATACCCCGTGTAACAGTCTGACAAAACAAATGACGTACACAGGGAAACACAGCGAGGTCAAGATAAACACGTTTACGGGAAAATAACAGCATGAAACAGATAGTGATGTTGGGGTTGGGGGGGGGGGGTTGTAATGGGACACACATACAAATATGTCATCATCATCATCATCATCATGTTCAGTGCTTACTGGGGTTCGAGTTCATGTCTCTGGACACTTGGTCCCTGGTGCTTTGTTCAACTCTGCTGATAATATTCTCCATGCCACCTTCTCAGTCCACCCAGAATCGTTTCTCTCGGCCTACCTCTGCTTCTGTTCCCGATGATCTGTCCAGTCTTCACGATGTCTTCCATTGGCGACCTTCTCATTACATGACCAAAGAATGTTGTTTGTCTCTTTTTTACAGTTGTGTATAATGGTATACTTCCATTAGCCTTTTCCGGCAATCGTTATTAGTTACTCTGGCAGTTTAAGGTATTTGAAATATTCATCGCAGGAACCATAGCTCCGTACACTGTAGAGTTTGAGAAATGTCATAATAGTCCCATAACTCGAGAAAGGAAGAATCCAAACTGCACATTCAGGATAGGAAAAACACCAGGGTGTGGCAAACGCAGCCTTTGGGATAAGTGGACACCTCTGCAGCTGAGCAGAGACGGACACTCAATTATTTTGACAGACGGAAATTGCTGTCATGGGCAGAGGTATAATACTCATGTGCGGATGTGGAAGCCAAGGGGAAATCACCATATTATCGACTCAAGATTTCAATAAATTCTGCAGATCAGAGTCAGAAAATGGTGTTAACGGCTGTCTAAGAACACTGTAGTCCGGCAGTTACTGTCAGGAGCCACAGGTGACACCATGTGTGCCATCAAGCTACTGATGGCAAGAATTAAAAAAAATATGTACTGGGAAATAATAGTGTGATAAAGATTATGACGTGTACAGAAAAATAACGGTGTGACACAGATAATCACGTTACAGAAAATAGCGTGAGTTTATAGCAGCCTGCGTATAGGTTCATGAATGGGATAATTTCAGTGTCGGAAATTGACACATAAACAGCGTGATGTCTCGGAAACTGAAAAAAAAAAAAAAAAAAAACTTTGGCAAGAACAATCGTGACAGTGGATTGGCTAGAACAATTGTGACAGTGGATTGGCTAGAACAATCGTCTTAGTGGATTGGCTAGAACAATCGTGACAGTGGATTGCTAGAACAATTGTCAGAGTGGATTGGCTAGAACAATGTTGGGAAGCATGGTTGCTGCAAGACGATGCAGGATTAGTCCAGTATGGAAGAGGACGAAGGAGAATAAAGACACATGGGACATGATAATATATGAGGTAGGACAACAGGTAGGTAACAGAGAGGCCGGTCGTGATGGGAGCCGCCTTCTGCAAAATTATCTTCTACATGATGATGATGATGATGATGATGATGATGATGATGATGATGATGATGATGATGATGATGATGATGATGATGATGATGATGATATAATGACTGGTACCCTGACTTTCCTAGACAAACGCTATTTTGGTATTTATAAGTCACTCACATACTTAGACAGAGAGGGGGGGGGGAGAGAGAGAGAGAGAGAGAGAGAGAGAGGGGGGAGGGAGAGAGAGAGAGAGGGGGGGGGGGGTTTGAGGAGGCGTTAATGTAACATGGACGAAAATATGCTCATGATTTATTTATTACCAACTGTTTTTGGGGCAAGTGGACGCCACATTTCAAGCGCAGGTGTCACAGAGGCGGCTAGTGATGATGAGTTAGCAAATCTGATGATATGGGTCCAAATGTTCCAGTTCGCAGTGGTGTTTTCTGGTGTCTTATTCCTGACCGGTGTTTTCTGGTGTCTAATTCCTGACCGGTGTTTTCTGGTGTCTAATTCCTGACCGGTGTTTTCTGGTGTCTTATTCCTGACGGGTGTTTTCTGGTGTCTAATTCCTGACCGGTGTTTTCTGGTGTCTTATTCCTGACGGGTGTTTTCTGGTGTCTAATTCCTGACCGGTGTTTTCTGGTGTCTTATTCCTGACGGGTGTTTTCTGGTGTCTAATTCCTGACCGGTGTTTTCTGGTGTCTTATTCCTGACGGGTGTTTTCTGGTGTCTAATTCCTGACGGGTGTTTTCAATACGTTGTCGCGTAGAGCGAGCTGACATGGTCTAGTTCAGTGGTTCTCAACCGGTGGGAAATTCCCCCCCCCCCGGGGGAAATTTTAGGGTTTCCGGGGGGGGGGGGATGAAGATTATTTCAAGATCGCGTTAATACAAGAACCGATTACTTGATATTGTTTTTCCCTCCATACATTACGGTTCTGTACTCCTCTTGTAACGTAAGTAGACCCACAAATCACGTTTTATGTAAACGTCTAAACTTGTTCCAGTATGTGTTATTAAAGTTAGCTTCCATTTTTACGTATACTATGTATTGGCAGGGTGAAGGAGGGGGGAATTTATAGGGAGGAAATACGAAAGGGGAGGAATGATATTCTCAACGTATGGTGAAGGAGGACATGGGCCAAAAAAGGTTGAGAACCACTGGTCTAGTTCTTGGACTAGACTCGGAGTGTTAGTTTGTTAAAATACAGATATTCATTGGAGTCGGCATGCAGAGAAAGCCACAGTGTTTAGCAGCCTGGTCTGATCCATCGACCATCTTAGATTCAAGACCCGCGACTCCTCCATGCACTGCTATTATGTGTGTTTAACTCTTACTGACTCGTCAACAAAAAAGTCGCTTAAAAGTCGACAGGGTCGACTTAATTGCATAGGGTTTTATCCAATCTGGCTCGGTTTCTTTGTGCAGCGCGGAAAGCGTCGCACAAAGCACGAACTCCGTAGCTCTAGCGACGACCCACAGGAGTCTCCGAAATATTTCACTCGTGAACCGAAGCACGCGGTCCGGAATCGAACCCACAATCTTCGGAGCCCGAGTCAAACAGCTTGGCCACTTCGCCACAGAGACTCCCATTCGCACTCGTCAACAATGACAATGTATCTACAACTAAGGCACACATAACTGAAACCAATTAATCTGGTTAATATGGATGCGTGCTTTTGTTGTGAAACTTCAATAACATCTAAAACGTTCGCACTTTCAAATATTGTGATGATCATTTTCCTGTCAGCCCGTGTGCTCTAACAACTTGAGAGTTTCCTGAATGTTATCATGGTTTCAGTCAGATGAAGCGACAATGTAAACTGCATCTACTGTGGCGGTGGCTTGGAAACCCACAAGTAAGTAAGACATACAGTTAACAGAATTGAGCATCAGCTGAAATAAATGGACAACTCTGTGTCTGAGCAGGGCAGAGGATTCAGCCTGAGACTGCCCATCACAGTCGGAGACTGTTGTCACAGGCGGAGATTGTTGTCACAGCCGGAGACTGTTGTCACAGCCGGAGATTGTTGTCACAGCCGGAGATTGTTGTCATAGCCAGAATAGGTACCACCCACGTGGGTGTGGACGGTAAGGGGTCATCGCCGCATTATCTTCCCAAGTACGAGTTTATAAGCAGATCACAAATCGGGAATGCAGAAGTAACGTGTTGGAACCGTAACATTACTCTTGGTACAGAATAATCTAACATGGCAAGACTACCCTTATGTAGATAGTGCACCCAACTGAAAACACGGTGATCCTGGGGTTGATCCCAGTAGTGACAGAGTTGAGTCTGTATGTCTCTATATCGCCGTAGAGACATAAATTTAAACCAGAGTTAACTAACCAAAATGCAAGATGGCTATCTCGTGATAATACACCATATGTGGGATCATGTCATAGAAAATAATTGACTCAATACTTTATCTTTACGTTGTCTTAGGTATAATAGAATTAGAACAAGTTTATGTAACATTCCTCAAACTATTATGGTGTGTACCTTACATTTGCAGATGCGTTATTCAAAGTTCACGTCAAGACGTTTTGTATTGTCTCTAATTTACTCCCACAAACTTGCAAAAATGGTGTCCACGCCGTGCACATTACTGACATGTGAATGTCGGTAGTTTAAAGCTAACAATCTATAACAGAGTTCAGGCTGGTCATGACTTTCAGCCAACTAAGTCTATGTGATGCTCACATACAACTATCAACAGCAGTTAACTTCATCAACATGCACACAGTCCTAACCACTGGAAGCTAGTGCTAAACTCAATTGTGTAGGTTTCATGTTTATTCAGTAAACAAAACTGCTTAATACAGAATGGTGATTGATGATGATTGCTCAGTTCAAAACTACTCTCTCTCTCTCTTTCTCTCTCTCTCTCTCTCTCTCTCTCTCTTTCTTTCACACACATACACACACACACACACACACACACACACACACACATCAATAAGTTATCCATCTGGTACAGCACAACAGCCGATGAACACTTGCAATTATCACTGCACGGTATTCGACGGAATAGCAGAAGCCCATGAGTCGCAACCATCACCACCACCACCACAGCAACAACAATATCAGAAAACGCATTTCAAATACAGAACATAGAAGAAATGGTTTTAATTTACAGCAAATCAAAGTATGTACGCTGAAAACCAAGAGACCATCTTGTCTATGATGAAACTTTGAAGATTTGTTTTGATTTGTCAAATGACTTACCAGTATTACTTGTCGAATGTCACCCTCTAATGACAGCTAGAAGACAAGGCGCACGGCGGGAGGCAGACATCAGGAATCGCGAGCTGATAACTGTAGCATTATAACAATTAGAGTTTGTGTTGAACATCGCCCGGCGTGGAAGTCTCCCACCGCAGTGATATCCGTCGTGACACTTCGATGACCCGAAGACAGGGATATGAGATCACAGGAACATTATCCAGAACATAGCGGCCCGCTCGCCAGAATCTATCTGATAATTGTATGCTGTTATTGACAGATGTATGTGTCATAGTTTCTACGCATTAATGTCTTCATTAGATGATTTGTTGTTGATGATCCACACGCGTGTGTGTTTGCTTGACTGTTCTTTATATTTACTCTCGTTTTCCCGATTGTAGCTTTATGACTGGCTATTTCTCTGTCATTAATGTATGTCTATCTGCTCCTTATATCTGTCTACATCTCTGTTCTTTGTGCTGTCTACTTCTTCCGTCTTGATCTATGTTGACTTGTTTGCTTTTATGTTTGTCTATTTCTCTGTTGTCTATATGTCTATTTCTTAGCAGATTGTCTATGTCTCTGCTGTTTATCTCTGTCTATATATCTGCTCTTGTAAATTTGGCATATATATATATATATATATATATATATATATATATATATATATATATATATATATATATATATATGTCACATAAATAGATGCACATACACGCAAGCATACATAAATGCATACACACACACACACACACTCACACACACACACTCACACACACACACACCATAATAAAGGTCCCGGTGTTTTGGGAAGACATGGTTTCTGGTAGGAGAGGCAGGGGTCAACCAGCCCGGAGACGGACACAGGACATGGCA
Organism: Cepaea hortensis; assembly: GCA_963921405.1. Taxonomy (NCBI): domain Eukaryota; kingdom Metazoa; phylum Mollusca; class Gastropoda; order Stylommatophora; family Helicidae; genus Cepaea; species Cepaea hortensis. Next base: position 55,414,828 of record OY992890.1, read on the forward strand.
GACAGCTTGGGCATGAGGCGTGAGAGTTGGCCGGAGATGGAGAGACTTTTCGACAGGACAGTTGGCCGGAGATGGAGAGGCTTTTCGACAGGAGAGTTGGCCGGAGATGGAGAGGCTTTTCGACAGGAAAACTGGCCGGAGATGGAGAGACTTTTCGACAGGACAGTTGGCCGGAGATGGAGAGGCTTTTCGACAGGAGAGTTGGCCGGAGATGGAGAGGCTTTTCGACAGGAGAGTTGGCCGGAGATTTAGGGGCTTTTCGACAGGAGAGCTGGCCAAAGATGGAGAGGCTTTTCGACAGGAGAGCTGGCCAGAGATGGAGAGGAGTTTCGGCGGTGAGAGCGACGTTTAGTAAAGTGTATGTGTGGAAGAACCAAAAATGTCAATGTGTGAACAATTCACGAAAGCTGACAATTATTGTTACAAGTTATAAATAGTTAGTTCAGTGAAGGACTCTTGTACATGCCTAAGGTGCGTTGGGTCCGTGGCGCTAGATCCATATTTATAGGCCTGTCTTGTTATAAATAGTAGCTTACAAACATATGTTCTTTTATTTATATGCAATAGAAATAGAGCGTATTTGTCGTTATGTATTAGTTTTATTTACTTTCAAATATAAATACCCAACATTTCTGTTAGCTTAATTGTCATCCATACTTATCACTTTTGCTGCTGATCTAGTTTCACCTCATTATGTGTGCATGTCTGTCTAGTTACACGTAGTGTTAGTAACGGTGTGTGTTGTACACTGACCACAGTTATTTGAGTCGAAAAGTTGTTATTTGTGGTTTACGATGGACCAGTTATGGCCTTTGCACAGTTTACCGAACTGTATGTGTCCTTTGATCATGCTGACGTCACGGCTATTACCGCGCGGCGGTGGAGACTGCAATAAAAACTAATATAATATATATATTCTATGCATATTGGCAACAAGCGGTATATTAGTAGAAACACAGCGCACACAATACGTCATTCATATTCGGAGTTTTATGAAGTGTACACATTGATCACATAGGGGAACTAATTCAGTTTGTATTTACAGGAAACAAAACAACTGCCGATGTAGATGGGGCAGGCGCATTATTCTTATTGCCAGATCAATGATCTCTGTTATATCATTAGCATTATCATGGAGAACCACCTCTTTGACTCCTGCCTTTCTACCAATGGGCCCCGCAGCTGTCCCTCATGACCACTGTATGACAAACTCAATTCAACATACCACATCCCATGCCCAATGGGCTGCTGGTTGCGTGTGCAAAACTCGTAAATTTGGAATTAATTTCGGTAGCCGTCTAAGACCACATTTGAGCTGTGTCTAGACCGTGGGTGATATTATCCTGAAAAATGGAACTTTTCAAATCCCAACGGCACCAGTCAAATCCTGTTTAAAGGTTTCAACCAGTGGTTGTTTGGGTTAGATGTGGAGGCGAGAAGATGCTTGCATATTATTATGTGGTCACATTGGCTTTCTTGGCTCATGTTTCTACTCAAGTTTTCTTCAGTATATCCCACAGCTAGCACATTGTTTATGTCATTCTCTGCCGCCCACACGAATCAGATACCAACCAAATAGTCAATACATCATTTAACATTAAGAATAACAACGGCTGAAATATCACTAGAGTCATGATAACCCTGCTATTATTGGCAACCGTTTTGCTAAATACTTGTATGTGTTATTCATTACCTTTTACAAAGCACAATATACATACTAATAGATTCTTCTACGGGGTGTTTGTAAAGTCCCACTACACTTTGTATGTAGAACGGCTGTTTGTTGGAGAGTAGTTTCCGTCTCGCAAGACGGAAAACATACTCTCCAACAAACAGCTGTTCTACATATAAAGTGTAGTGAGAGTTTACGAACACCCTATACTTCTTTAGCTCTTTTTCCTATTCCAGTTGTGGCTTTCGCATGAGGGTACAGAGAGACTGTTGGGGTGAGCTTTGGTGTATGCTACATACATTTAACGTAAAGTATTGGTGAGATATTTGGAGCGAGCAATGGTGTTTGCTCCATACATTCGACGTATTGTATTGGGGAGCCATATGGAGCGAGCTGTGGCATGTGTTTCATATTTTCATCGTGAGAGTATAGAGATAATTTTTGGGTGGTTTGGGGTGTTCTTCATAAATTCGGCATCAGGGGGTAGTGTGTAATTTTGAGCGAGGTTTGGCGTGCTTCACACATTCGGCGTGAAAGTTTTAAATATACACTGGAAGGGGGGGGGGCGGGCGGGGGGGGGGGGGGGCTAAGTTGGTGTATGCTTCATACATGGTGCTATTCACAATCTCGGGTACTCCGCAAATCCATTACAAATTAGTCTGTTTGCCCTGCTTTTGACTGAGACTTTTATGAGGCACAACTCTGTGGTAATGTTGTGTGCTGCAACAAATAGAGCACAGGGTTTTGGACATAGCCTAACAGTGAACGTGCCCACTCTTCTGACCAATATCCTAGTCTTTGATCATTGTCTTCTTGCTCCACTTACATTCTCTACCTTCTAGTTTTATTTAGAAATATGTATCGCCGCATTTCTTTTAGAATTAACTTTCTTTTTGTTTCATTTACATCTCGCTGGTGATAATGCACATTTTGTTGTTTCAATTTCTCTTTTCACCTTTAATGTACTAGTCTGAATTTCACAGCATAATGTTGGAAGGAAGACTGTTGAACTGTTCGAGTTTTGTATCAATTGTTACGTGCATGCTCTCCCCTGTTGATGGCATCTGGACGATAATTTGATTTCCCTTGTTGCATGCATGTTCAATTTCTTCTGTCGCATCCACTTTATTTATTGGGTTTCTAGGAGGATCTTTAATGTAAAAGTAGGTACAGGAAGAGCTGAAAATAAGAGACACATTTTAGGAAAATTTGGATTGGGAAACAGAAATGATGCAGGTGACAAATTAATTGAATTTTGCACAGAAAATGAGTTAATGATAGCTAACACACTTTTTAAACAACACCCAAGAAGTCTCTTTACATGGAAGTCTTCGGGCAGAACTACCAAAAACCAGATAGATTATATTTAAAACAAAGAAGATGGAGATCAAGCATAACATTAGCAAAAACCCAGTTAGTGGAACAGGTGTGTAAGTAAAACTCAAAAAAGCTTATCCGAGGACCACGGCCACTTGGCTTTGATTTCGAAATAATACCAGATGCATACTGCGTAGAAGTGAAGAATCGTTTCGCAGTCTTGATGTCTATTACAGGAGGAGATGACACTTGATGAATTGGCTAGATGGTTTAGGGATATCTTAATAACAGCAGGCAAAGATTTAATTCCGACCAAGAATAAGCAACATAAACCACGGGTTACATCAGACACGTTATAATGAGTAAACAACAAAGGGAACTGAAACAGAAATGAGGAGAAACCGATAACAGCAGAGTGAAATATATTTATGTAACAAGAGAAATAAGAAGGAACACAGGAAAGGACAAAAACCAATATATACACGGTTTTTGTACTGGCATAGAAGAAAGTCATAAGAATGGAAGAGATTATGAAATGTTCAAAGAAATGAAGTTACTGACAAGAAATGTACAACCTCAATTAAATATTATATGTGACAAGTTGGGAAAAGCCCTAGCAGAGTCTAGAACAATTCTAGAATGATGGCAGGAATAATGCAGTAGGATATGTAATATGAATAACTTTGAGGATATGAATGAGATACATGAACCAATGACAGCAGGTGGAGACCTGAACTCTCATTAGTTGTAAATGGATGGGTAATAAAGAACCTGAAGAAAGGTAAATCACCAGGAGGAGAAAAAGCATACAAATCTATCACACATTATGTAAAAAAGATATAGACATATGGCATATGGCCAAACGATCGGAAGAGAACTATCTTCATTCCTATACCAAAATAGGGCAACCTAAAATTATGCACCAGCTATAGAACTGTAGCCCTGATCAGTCATGCAAGTAAACTTAATTAATTTAATGTAAACATATTCTCATGTTTTGTGGATTATTCAAAGGCATTTGTCTGCGGACAACATCAGAAACTGAGGAAAATCATGAGAAAATGGGCTTTCCATCACATGTAGTAGCACAACTTATAAAAAAATGTCCTATCTGGACAAACGAGCAGAAGTTAGAATAGATGGCGAGGCATCAGATTGGTTTGACATCAAGCAAGGAGACTAGGCAGGCTTGTGCTATCCTCTTATTTGTTTAACCTGTAAGCCGAAAATATAGTGAGAAAAGTCAGAGATGATATAACCGAGAAGCTATATGATGCCCTAAACATCGGTGGTCATAAAATACGAGATATTCCATATACTGATGATATAGTATTACTATCAACATCACATAATGGAATATACACACTAATAACCTCAACCCAAAAGAATAGTGAAAATCACAACAATAATGCATACAGATAAAAAAAACTAATATGAAGAAAGAAATATATGTTAATGATTAAAAATTGGAGGTGGTGGAAAATTTCGAATATCATGGGTCTTAAATTATCAACAATTGTGGCATAATTAAGGAAATTAAAAGACGGATATCTATTGCTCTTCAGAAACTAAAACAACTGAATAAACTGTGAAGTGGACAAATTTAACTACACAAATTAGATTTTTAAGAGCATGCATCTTTCCCTTTGCAACATATGCCTGTGAGACTTGGACACTTACTGAACAAAGCTGAACAGCGCATAAATGCTTGTGAATATAAAGGTTATAAACGGGTTCTAAAATATATTGGATAGATAAAAGAACAAATGCGTCCATACGACAAGAACTGAATATTGATGTTGGTTGGCTACTAAAGACGATACAACAACAAAAAATCGAAATTTTTTGGTAATTTGAAACATCATGAAAGTTTGGAGAGAACAATCATGGAGGGGCATATGCCCGGAAAGAGAAAAAGAGGAAAACCAAAAAGACATAACATAGAAAGTCACCTTAATGAAGTTTCTTTGGCGGTCGGTCGCCAGTAAAATTCTCACAACTATAGTATTGAAGAGAATAGAAGTAACCTCTCGCTGCATTCCATCATGACCAGGGGTGGACCCGGGTTAATTACTGGTGTGGTAAGATTCCCCGGTAGAATGTCTAGGCAGCTGGAGTGTAAGAAAACTAAAACAAATTTATGGGTATATTACCTGCTGGGATGTCACTGATTACGAAGTGTTTTCTTACCAACGGTGCAGAATAAAACACTGCCCGCGAAATCAATTATTAGAGATGTGCGGAAACAATCCATCCATCCATCATGTGCCATGCCGGTAAGCGTGGGCGGTCATGTTCTGCCATCTCACTCGATCACCAGAAACAATAGGACCTTGGAATTTACCTGACTGAAATTTATTGCAGTAAACGTCCGGAAATGTTATTATGAGTGACAATTATTGTTTACCTGACAGCCAGGAGACGATAACTAATTGATTCTTCCTCTCTTTATCAACCAGAGACGAATCAGACCCTGTCGTTAAGTGGGCATACTCTGAGTGCAAGTCAATGCATTGGGTGACTTTAATTCTTACATTCAGGAATTGTAGTGAATTTCTAGAAACAAGGTAAGTGACAACTTATAAGTTAGCACCAACAGTGCTTGTTATAATTATCTTGGAGTGTTTTGAATCATTCATTACTTCTCTATATTTTGTAACATGTTAATTAGTGACTTCGTCTTAACAAGTGCATTTTTTTATGAAGATATCTATATATAATATCGTAGCAATTGGCAGTTCTATTTTCTGTCAGGTGTATCATTCGTTACTTTATTATCTCCTTTGTTTAATCTGCACGTAATGAGATAATCGTCTACTAAGTATTTTTATTCGTTACTTTATTATTTCCTTTCTTTATTACACGACTTAATGAAATAATATTCTACTAAGATTTATTATTCGTTACTTTAATATCTCTTTGTGTATTACACAGACTTGTCTGAGGTGTAATCATATTATAATTATGTGCAACCATCTACTCTGTAACTTGGTATCATCAGAACTTTGCGATACCATCGTTATCTTGATTCCGCCAGTTGATCTAGGACACATAGGATTGGACATGTGCATATTATGGATAGTTGAAAAACGTATTGCATGAAAATGATGGTGCATGTCTAGTTATATATGAGATGTTAACGACATCTACCAGTAAGCATATGTGTGAATATTGATTCAAATCCCGAAACAACCAATAAATCAATATTAATTACATCCATTCATTCGACCACAACAGATAATGAAAAGACCTGACCTTAGGGATAAGTAAAGGTAAAGGGCAGATGATGTATGGACTTATTGTGCGACTACTGCGACCTTAACCGAGCGCCAGCAGCATATGGGAAAGTTTACAATGACCACCTTAAGATGAATATCTGGCGAATTTGATATAAAACTGTACCCAATTTCCTGATGATGGCAGGTACATGTTTTGTTCTTTTCTTTCAAAGGGGTGGTGGTTTTTGCATAAATGCTGTGATTACGTGTTTTCCTACATTGAAGTTCATCAGTTAATGCTGAAGGATCTCACCTTTCTTCAGCAGCAAAGAGTGAAGACCTTGTATCAGCCACTGACTTCTCAGAGCAACACTGTTCCAACAACAAGAACTGCACACCTAAAAGCCGAGTAAACACATACTAACCTTAAATACCTCATCGCCAAGCCAAAACAAATAGCAATAGAACAGCGCCAAAAAGGAAACCACAACAAAGAACTCTACCACTCTTCCTACTAAGCCAGAACCCATATTCTGCTGAGGAGTTGTAGATGACGGACATCATTACCATTCATTGTCCTAGTATCAATTATGCTGTTTTGCGTCATAACCATTTTTCATATCATTCCAATCATTCATTATAATTCTTTTGAAACTGTTGAGAATGAGTTGCTGTATTCCTGTATCATATTTACGTGTCTGTGTGTTACATATTAGTGTGATAATAATATAACACTGTCTGGGGAATGCAGATCATGAGAGCTGTGTGGCACAAAATATACTAGTCTTCAGTTTGTACTTCTGTGAAGAGTGAGCATCCTCCTCTCTGACGGCAGTGCCTTTCCTGTGCTCTACCTTCTACCTGAAAACCTTACTTGATCTCTTAGTGTAATCCTGCCAGTTTTGTCTGATCCAGTTCACTAAGGTGTCTAACGAACCACTTTTTTTCCCCTTTTTTTTCGTTAAAGTAGCTGGCAACCACTATTTGGATATATATATATATATATATATATATATATATATATATATATATATATATATATATATATATATATATATATATATATATATATATCTTCTTCAGCGTTCTGAGCCATTGAGGTTCTTTGCTGCATATACAATCCGTCTCCATTCGTCTCTCTGGTGAATATATACACCCAACTACACGCCACATGCAGGGATGTGGCAGGTGATCTCCATGTGGATGTATTGAACGCGGGACATTTTGCTTATGACTGAGAAGTTTTCCTGATAGTTGTTATGGGAGTAAATACTTGGAAAGGACATGCTACTGAATGAGGAGGGTCTTAGTTTTAATTTTTTCTTCTATTAGCGATGCTTATAAATTCTGTTATGTCGTAGATTTTCACATTTGTTATTCTGCTGTCTTGTTACGGTTGCCAATACCTTTGTAATATATATTTTCTGTATGCTTTTTGGCCTTCGTCGCGGAAAATGTAGGGTTTATTGTATTTATTATTTTCATTAACTTGTGGTTTTTCACAGATTTGATGTATGACGATGAGGAATTGATAGAACACACGTATAAGCATTTGCATATATTTATCAAATGAATACTGATTCCATCAAATGAATACTGACTCTATTGTCATCTAACGATCCACATTACTGTTATGGAATTCGCCGTTAGAACAATGATTCCTACATCTGCTAGGTACAGCTGTGCCATATTCTGTAGTTGTCCCCGCTGCCTGGTATATTGAGGGCATGGCTGCCGTTATTGTTTTATGTGCTTTTTTTTTTTTCTTAATCCATTTTCTAATCGCCGAGATACGTTTGATGGTTTGAGTTTGTGTGTGTGTCTAGAATCTTACAAAATATCTTCCAGTTGTGGTTCAGCATAGAGGTTACTCTGTGTGTTATGTCATCTCCTTTACTACCGTTCTAGTTCCAAATTGAGATGATTATGTAATTTATCCATTTTGCAGGTGGTTCCTGATTGGTTCAATGTATACAGTACAGTCGGTGTGTACAATTTATTTCATGCTCTATTGCAGCCCTATTGATTTCTGGTCGAGAAGATTTCTCTTACTTGCATGTCATTTTCCTTCTTTTCTTTCTGCTTCGCATCTTCCCAGTTCTAAGTCAGTTGTAGCATTCCCATCTCTCGTCTCCCTAATTACGAGATTTTACACTTATATCTATTGATTGAAATGGAGTGAAAGTACACAAAGGATCTCATTTATCTCTGAGTAGTAAATCATTGAGAACTGTTATATACTAGGTAAGCTAATAAAATTAACACTGTAACTTACCAGCTGTGTCACAAGAGGCAAAGAGCTTGTATGTGTTATACAATCTTTTAAATAGCACAATATACAGGCTAATAGATTCTTCCACGTCTTTAATTCTTTTCCTATTCATTTTTTGCCTTTCTGTGTGAGGGTACGGAGTAACTGTTGGAGTAAGCTTTGGTGTATGCTTCATACATTTGACATGATGGACGTTGCAGGCGACCTCTCTTTCAAAATGGTACAAGTGATGTTTCCCGACAACGGGCATTCCCAGTCAATACAAGGAATGAAAAAGTGTCTTTTCAATATTTTACTACATCGGTAACTTACGGGGTATGTGAGCCGGCCGCTCAGAAAGCAATGGCAAACTACTGAGCGTAATCTTGCCAAGAGATCAACATACAGCTGAAAGATGCTGGTCTTGACAGCTAAGTCCTGTAAAAGGATATGCTAAAAAAAAAAAAAAAATAGCGTGGAGATGAGACGATTCCTCCTCACGCCCCCGAGGTTCACGGTCTCCGCTGTGATGATTTCTACTGAGGCCTGCACACCTTGCCTACTTCAAGACAGAAAGGTAGTCGCAGCAAATCCAGACAGCGGTGGTAGATATTCATCATCCAGGGCTTGCACTCACGACTCCGACCTCTCCAGCGTGATCGACATGAATCTGCTGTTTGCCTACGACATGGAAAGAGTTACCACTAACACCCAAATTCTTCATATCGTGTAGACCCGTTAAATAACAACAATAGCATTTTTTTTACCGTGATAGAATTGTTCTATTTGCTGCTCTGTATTCTGTGCTCAAAATAGCCCCACTAGTAGCCAAGCAGCCGGTCTCTCTGGCCGAGGGGTTACACCACTTTCTCCGTAATCCCGTTTATCACGCAGAGTCTCGTAGCGGGCGAGAGCTGGAAGCGGTTCTACCCCCGCTGGTGACTTACGGGATAACTGAGCCGGCCGCTCAGAAAGCAATGACAAACTACTGAGCGTAATCTTGCCAATAAATCTACAGACAGCTGAAAGATGCTGCTGTTGACAGCGATGTCCTGTAAAGGATATGCGAATTTAAAAAAAAAAAAGTAGCCAAGCAGTAAGCATAGACACTTGTTTGTCCGTGAGATTATTCTTTCCCATTGTTATTTGTCCGTAAGATTATTGTTTCTTTTGAGTATGTAATGGTGAGATGATACCTTTCCTGTAGTATTTGTACATGAGATTATTCCAGTTCTTTTTGTCACTGTTCTTGAGATTCTTCTATTCGTGTAGCAGCCTAATACTTGTCAGTGCAGTATTACTTCTCTTTAGATTATTTCTTAATTTTAGTCATTTCTTCCAAGATCCTTGTTCCTGGGACTATTCTTTCTCTGTTTTCCCTTTTCCTGAGACTATTCCTTCTCTTTTGTCCGTGTTCCTAAGACAATTTATTCTCTGTAATCTATATCCATGAGGCCGTTATTTCCGAAACCAGGCATTCTCATAGTCGTGTCCGTGATATCAGGCGATCTAGAGTTATTGTTCTTGAAACCAGGTATTCTCTTTCGTCAATAAAATCAAACATTTCAGAGTCATAATCCACGAAATCAAGCCTTTTATGGTTTATCTTTGCGCAGTTAACGTCTCTGGCGTTCTCAAGCTTTACTTTGTGCCAATAACCATCAAACGTAATACTAAACTTTCGTGCAGTCATGAAAAAAATGTTCCCGGGTCATATCAATGTCATTGGCAGCCCCGAGGACCAAATTAATCGAGCTCATGTTTTATTGATGCACGACAGCCATCTTTATTCATTATTCTTTTATTTACATATGGCCTACTGGTTAGTCTCCCAGGGCGCAGACGATAGTTATACTTTCTTCAGAATTTATGTGACAGACTTTGCTTCCATTTTTTCTCTGGTAATACACTAGACTGCAAATTGGCTGGCTGAAAGATGTCGTATGTACATAATTCTCAATATAATAAAACTAATTTAGTGAAATAAAGAACGTTAGGAGATAATGTGGGGAGGGGGGGGGGGAGACTAGTGTGGTGAGAAATATGCAGCAGTAACAGCATCAGCAAGAATGATTAATATATATTATATATATATATATATATATATATATATATATATATATATATATATATATATATATATATATATATATATACACGCACACCCACACACACAAACAAACACACACACATACATGTATATATATATATATATATATATATATATATATATATATATATATATATATATATATATATATAAATAAAATTCCAATTCCAATTTTCAAAACAAAGATTCCAAATTCGGCCTCGTCCAACCTACCTCTTCAGCTGTGGTTATTGTTGAGGTACGTGGTTATTGTGGGTTTATTCACCCTAATTCTTGTCTTTTGCTTTATATATATACATATTAGGGCTGGGACCGATTAATTTAAATTTAATAGTTAACTTTTGAAAAATTAACGATTAATTAATCGTTAATTTCGATTAAAGCAAAACATTTATAGTCACATAACTCACATTATAGTCTTATTTGTCAAAAATCGAAATAACACTGGATTGGCTTGTTCATATGGCATCTAATAACCAACTATGCAAACAGACGAGTATGTTGACAGTATCTGGTTCAAGTACCGAGCGCGTCTTATTAACAATATAACCAGCAGAACTGAACAATCGTTCACATGGAACTCAGGTAGCCAGTATTCACAGAATGGTCTTGGCAAGTAATGACTATTTTAGATATCCTTGTTCAATAAGTTTCCACCATTGTAAAGGGTCAACCGATTCAGCAACTTTCTTCTCCATTTCAGACTCAATTTAACTATGTAACCCGGATCATCCGAAAAAGGCCGACCTCTTTACCATTAGGCTGACAAATGTTCCTACTTTTAAGAGGTTTGATTGCAAAATTTGTAAGTTTGGTTGAACTTCGGCCAACATTTTTCACATTTGGTTGACAAAGTTTCCGACTTTTCATAAATTTTACCGATATATTTTGTTACTTGGTCAATATTTCCCCCTTTGGCTAACAGATTTTCTTACTTGGCCAAGATTTTTCCCATTTGGTTAACAATTGTTCCTACTTTTCATAAGTTTCGACGAGCTATTTCCTATTTTGATCAACATGTTCCCCCTTTGGTTAACAAAGTATCCTACTTTTTATAAGTGTAGGCACAATATTTCTTTACTTGGCGACTATTGCTCACAATTGGTTAACAAAGTTTCCTACTTTTCATAAATTTGGACGTTATTTCTTATTTTGGTCAACATTTTTCACCTTTGGTTAACAAAGTTTCCTACTTTTCATAAGTGTGGACGACGTATTTCGTTACTTGATCAATCTTTTTCCCATTTGGCTAACACATTTTTCTTACTTGGCCAAGATTGTCCCCATTTTTTAACAATTGTTACTACTTTCCATACGTTTTGACAAGATGTTTAGTTACATGGTCAATCTCATTCCTTCTGTTATAAATTTGGTTGCGATATTTCTGTATTTGGCCGAGCTTTTTCCCCTTTGGCTGACAAATTTTCCTACTTTTTCATAAATTTTGTTAAAATATTTCTCTCTTTGGCCGGTATTTTTTCACATTTGGTTAACAAAGTTTCGACTTGTCATAACTTTGGTCGATGTATTTCGTTACTTGGTCAATATTTTTATCTGTTACATACAGATACGTCTTCTCCGACTAGCATCGGTGATTAAATCTCTGCACAATGACTATGAGAAATTTTATAAGTTTGGACGAGATATTTGCAAGTTTGGTTGAAATATGTTTTCACTTGGGCAATATATTTCCCATTTGGTTAAGAAATTTTTATACTTTTTATAAGTTTGGACATGATCTTTCTTTACTTGGCCATTATTTGTCACCATTAGTTAACAAATTTTCCTATTTGACGTCATCAAGATGGGGCAAGATGGTATTCCTTTTTTCCGCCAGTTAGGCGAAATGTGTGTTTTTTTTTTTTGGTGTTAGTTTGTTGTGTTCCGGCAGTGGAATGCCTCATCAGATTCAAGAGATCAACGTATTGCTGTTGTGGCGCCAGTTCTGTCGTGGAGGGCTGTATCAGAGCTCAGCTCAAAAGGTAATGTTCTCTAGTAAGTAAACCTGAGGTCCCCAGCTAGTCATCGCGAGCTACAGTTCTCAAGCCAAGCATTCCCATGGTCACAATCGCATATCGGTTTCAGTGATCAATCGCTATTAACAGCTGTTTCGCACAGACAATGATCATCTACACACCAGTAGTTTACGTATTCACAAAGCGTGATATCTGTGGATCATTCATAAATGGGGACCGAAGCTTACGGTGCCGCACAAGTCTCACCAGCAAACCTTTATGAAGTGCTAGAAGTTCTGTAAACCAAGAAGATGTGATTCTGTCAAAGGGGACTTTAGAGTCGTTACCAAAATTCCAGAGTTTTCATAGAACGCCCACCTTCTACTCCTTTTGTCGGTAAGTTGCGGCCAGACGGTTGCCATGCTGCGTGAAACAAGTAGTTAAAGCCACCACACATCCACGACGAGCTGCTAGATTCCCCACGAGAACCTGGGTCTCCTCAATTACATGTTATGTGTCAAAATTTAGCCACAACAACGCCACATCTGTGAGAGGTTTCCCCCTTAAATGATCACCAGAAGCTCTCAAGCCGACGATAGGCGCTTACCCACAACATGCCTCCCCCAGGAACTCCTAAGCCAGACCCTGAGGAGAGCATTTACTCGAACTATCCCGGCACACGTCCTCGGCTCCAGAATCTCGAGGCAGCGTACATGTGGATTTACCATCCGTAAGACACTCCACCCCAGAAAGTAGCTCGATATATGGGAACTTGAGCGGCAACGTACCGGTCGATGAAAACGCATACGACGCTATGGCCACTCCTTCAACTTCTCCAAGCTCTAGATAAAAGTGGTGATGAACAATTTGTCTGCGATGAACACTTACGCCCAGGTCAACAATCAATTCTAGGTTACTCAACTCTAGAAGATAAAGATCCGGTCCTATCCTATGATGTTTTCTTTGAAGGTCAGAAAGTGGTGGGCTGGACGATGATAACTTTCATGCCTTTGTCAAATACAAGGATCTGGCATGAGTATGTTTTATGAGATTCAAGTCTGCATGACTGGTATGCGCTGAGGATGGATGTAACGAAGAAGAGGAAGGAGAAGGTCAAGAAAACTGCACATACTGTAACAGTCTAATGCTGTCTAACTGACTGCATAAGGTCCTGCCAAAGAAACACTACCGACCTATTTTGTCGTGTAAAACTGGAGATGTTGATAACTCATATATCACTGCAGCACCCATTCCTAGCTGTAAGAAACATGACAACCAAATTCTAACCCAGTGGCCTTTACCGACAACAGTCATTGATTTCTGGCGGTTTGTGACCCAGTACATGGTGTCTTTGTTAGTGGCATTCGAGCGGGATTTGAGCACTGAAGACGTGACAATTGGTCCCCATTTACCTGAAGGGAAGGCAGATACAAAAAAGATGCTCATTGTTCAACATCAAGACTTCATGGCTAGATTTATGTGGGTCTGGGAGGTTCAGAGAGTTATAGTCATCGTCAATGAAGAAAACATGCCGAAGTCAATAAACGTTTCGTTCAAGATAAATACAGTCTTTCACACCTGTCATGGAAAAGCAAAGACCTTGACCCTGAAACTCTGCTGACCTTGCTGGAAAAATTCGGGTAATGACACCAGCTGGGGAAGAAAGAACGTTGTTTATATGCAGAAACGGCTTAGGGGAGCGGGCTGGTGTGCACATTGTCACTCGTGCTGGACCATATGGACAATGACCAACACGGTTATGTGCCTCTTGTAGTCGGAACAGTCAAGGCTATTAGACCTCAGATAGCTCCATCTCTGGATCAGTACAGACTTTTGTACCTGGTACTGAATCTCTTCAACGAAAGGAATGATGTCTACGGCAATGTCAGTCCTACATGATCTTCATCATCTCCGGAGTAACATTCAGCAATGTGTAACCAAGTGATCTATGATCTGTATGATCCTTTATGTAACATTGATCAATGTGTAGACAAGTGATATATGACTTTATGATCCCTTATATAAAATGTATCAATGTGTAGACAAATGATATATGACCTGTAGGTAGGATCTATTATGTAACAAGGATCAATGTGTAAACAAAAGGTACGTGGTCTTAATCTTCACCCCCCTCACCCCTCCCCCAACCCGAAGTAACATTCATCATTGTGCAAACAATCTATGTGGTAGAGAGTGTATGGCATTGGTCTTGTTTCCCCTACACATGTATCTATTGTGCTCGCCATAAATGAGGCGCTGGAACCTCTTGTCCCAGGGCTGGTTGTGCCCGTTAGCTATCACAGCAGCCAATCTAGGAGATGGAAAACTCCGATTATACACCCCCAAGTTGAAGGTGGACCGACGTGCCGAGGACTGAATGGCCACGGTTGAGTTGTTCGTGAACGTGGAACGTCTGGTATGTGGGCGGGGCGGCGCCAGGCGTATGGACTCCTGAGAGACATCCCCTGCCCCTTCCCTAGCAGGCAGGTTCTACTAGGGTGACCGCTCATTTCCTGCAATATCCAAACTTTGTTTATATGGTATTACTTAAACAAGAGAATCGTCGCCGGAGCTACGGAGCACGTGCTCTGCGCTTGACACATCCTTCAGGAGCTAGCGAAGAGAGAGTGAGGAGGAGAAGACGAGGAAATGGTGTGAGAAGAATGCATAGAAATAGGAGGGCAGGCGCCAGGAGAACAAGACGAAAAGTGGAGAGACTAGGTCTCAACCATGTAAGAGTGGGATATTGGAACTGTCGTAGTGCCAGGCAGAGAGGTCCTGTATTGGAGAGGCTAATATATGATTGTGATGTCCTCATGCTCCAGGAGCTAAATACAGACAATTACTATTGCCCTGGGTACGCCTGTTATATAAACCCTACTGGGCAGATGTGACGTGTTCAAGGTCTGCTGGTGAAGGAAGGAGTGAAGCATGTGGTACTTGACTTGAGCCAGTGGAATCATAGTGCAAGAGAGGTCCAGGGTATACAAATGGAGATTGGGGGGCTTAAGTTGGAACATCATAAATGTACATGCCACAGTGGACTGTTTTGTCAGAAAGGAACACTGGGACTGGCTTAAGGAATTGGAGGAATTACCGGGTGATAGGCTACTCATATGTGGAGACTTCAATGCGAGGAACAGAGATTGGGACAGCAGTGGAGAAAATAGACAGGGAATTGCCCTTGCGTATGCCATGGTAGACTCCGCTGTGGTCTGTATAAATGATGGTAGGCCGACTAGAATGGCAATGAGGCCTGGCGATGCGGACACAGCTATTGACGTGGCACTTGTCTCCCAGTCATCAGTCCTTGATGTAAAGTGGACTGTTTTGAATGACCATGGGAGTGATCACATGCCATGCTCAGTTCTGATCTCTAAATCCAGGACAGTTAAGGCTGGACCTTCTGGTATGAGTGAACCGACAGCCTTTTTGGACGCCTCAGACAAGGGGTATGCAACAGGACTGTTAAATATCTTTGTTTGCAGCCACCATGGTGGACCCCGGAAGTAGACCAGGCTTGGAAAGCAAAGAGAGCTGCAGTGAAACAGCTAAGGAAAGTGCGACAGACACCCAGAAGCTCACGAGAGGAAGTGGACACGGCGGAAAATGTCAAGAAAGACAAGGTGGAGATTTTCAAACGCTGTGCTGCAGAGGCCAAAAAGGCAAAATGGGAATGTTTCATGAAGGAGATTGGAGGTGATAAAACACTGCAAAAATTCTGGAAGCTGCACAGACAAATACATAGAACAGATTGGCCTACGACAGTGGGAACAATTTACAGAGATGATGGTGTGAGCGTGACAACAGACACAGAGAAAGGGGAGGCGTTTCTCCAGAGATTTTTAGAGCAGACCAATCATGATGATGTGGACACCAGGGATGCAGTTACAGAGGAGTTATATGGCACCATAAAGAATATGCCTTATGAGGACATCATACATTGGGTTCATTTGGGTGGAAGATATTAAATGTATTTTGAAAAAGGCAAAAACACGGCACCAGGGCCTGATGGGGTCAGGTATGGCCACATGAAGGCGTTGAGCGATGTAGATCTGAAAGAGATGACCGACTGCTTTAACCAGAGCATTAGTACAGCATCAGTACCGCAGGATTGGGTACACAATTATCTCATCCCTCTCCCAAAACCGTTCGAGGATCATTCAAAGCTTAGCGGCTTTAGGGTAATCATCCTTTAAAATACATTTGGGAAGGTTTTAGAGAAGATAGTCGCTGTCAAGCTGCAAGAGTGTTTGGAAAGGGGGCAGCTTCTTCCAAGAGGTCTGGGGAGCTACAGGCCAGGAAAAGATACCTGGTCAAATGCAGCCACTTTTGCCTTTGACGTTTATGAGGGATTCCAGAGTAGACAAGAAACGATGGCGGCGGCGCTTGATCTCGAGGCTGCGTACAATAGAGTTCGATATGATATTTTGATGACAGCACTGATGGAGAAGATGGTCAATCCCTGGTTAGTGAACTGGATAGCGGCCGTCCTACATTCTCGTCGGATTGCTCTCCGTCTGGGTGCATGGACCTCAGAGCCACGTATTTTAAACCCGGGACTGCCACAGTGATCCGCAATCTCACCGGTGCTCCTTAACGTGTATACGAGCAAAATTGCAAACCTAGAAGCACCAGGGGTTGGAAGGACACTAACATTTGCAGATGATATTCTTGCATATAGGCAGGGGAGAGATAGGGAGCAAACAGCCCAGGAGTTACAGGCGACAGTAGATAAAGTGATTGACTGGTGCACAGAAATGAGTGCTGTCATCTACCCGGAAAAGGCAGCTGTTTTGTGGTGCTCTCTGGACAACATGATTGTGAGAGCTGATGTTCCAAGCCTCACGATAGATGGTGGAAGCGTCAACTGAGAGAACAAACTGAAGTATCTGGGAATCACATTTGACAGGAGCATGTCCTTCAAGGATCATGTGGAGACGGTTGTGACAAGATCTAAAAAGGGACTTAACGCATTTAAAACTATGGCTGCAATGGACATAGAGCAGAGAATGCTTTTCAGACTATACCCAGCACTTGATCCTCTCAGCGATTGATTATGGACTAGGACTGCTAACTGTCTCAAAGAGTCAGCTGGTGAGATTGGAGCGCAAACATAACGAAGCTATGCGGGTCATTCTGGGATGCACCAGAGACACCCCAGTGGTGTGTATGCGGTACATCCTTGGTTTGCCGACTGTTGCTGGTAGGCTCAAGGTGATGCAGGCGAAGGCATACCTCAGAGTAGCTGCTGAAACAGATCACCCGTTACATGAGGCGCTGGACGCAGTTAAGGGCCAGCTACTGATAAGAGGGAAATCATTGATGGCTCAGGTGGAGGATACGATCAGACAGGTGTGCCCCTTGGAGAACATTAGGCGAGGAGAGGAGTGGGTCAGAGTGCCAGCGGAGCAGTCAGACTTGTGCAGAATTATAATCACATTGAGCCGGGAGTGCAGGGAGTGGCGAACAGGGGCCACGGAAGTGAAAATCCAGCAACTAATTCAGGATAATTCTCGCCAGGGTGATGGATGGTTCGTTGTTGAGAGGTAGTAGAAGTGCCTGGGTTTTCTTGGCAAAGGCTAATGGTCGACGTTTGGTGCAGGAGAGCCTGGCATATGATACCACAACATCTAGCTTAAGAATGGAGGTGGAGGCAGTCAGTGCAGCTTTCCGCTGGATGGAGAATATGATACACACACATCGTGATTGTAACTGACTCTGAAAGCATGCTGAGTAGGGTGAGGACTGACAAGCTTCGTGCCGAGTGGCTTGCTTCGCTTCGGAAGTCACGGGAGGCAAGCATCGCTTGGATCTTTTCTCCGGGGCATGCTGGTGTGTTGGAGAATGAACAGTCAGACAGATTGGATGTATCTGCAAAACTTGGTTGAGTATTGATGCATGATAAGGCAGACGTGGTTGCGGCCTTGTGGGAGCACGTATACACCTCGGAGAAGCAAATGAATCCCCATGGTCTGGCAAGAATGTGACAGCGTGGACTGACGAGGGGATCTGGCCGATATTCGACGCTGAGGGGAAAGGCGAGACGCACATATAATCAAATTGCTACTGGTACTATTGGAGTTGGAACTCTTCGCTGGCTTCTGAGGAAGGGGACGGAGCGCTTATGGGAATGCCCCGAATGCTGTGATGTCGGTTCCTAAATCAATCAATCAATCAATTTACTTTTTATAAGTTTGGACGAGATATTTCCTATTTTGGTCAACATTTTTTCCATTTGGTTAACACATTTTACTAACTTTCATAAGTTTGGATGCGATATTTCTTTACTTGATCTATATTTTTCATATTTGTTAACAAATATTCCTACTTGGTCGATATATTTCCCCTTTGGCTAACACATTTTCCTACTTTTCATACGTCTAGACGAGCTATTTCTTTACTTGGCCAATATTTTTCACTTTTGGCTAACAAATTGTCCTACATTTTATAAGTTTGGGCGAGCTATGTCCTACTTTGTTCAACATTTTTCCCATTTGGTTAACAAATCTTCCACATTTTATAAATTTGGCTGCAATATTTCTTTACTTGGCCAATATTTTTCACATCTGGTTTACTAATTTTCCTTGTTGGTCGATATTTTTTCCCATTTGGCTAACACATTTCCCTACTGTTATTATAAGTTTGGATGAGGTATTTCTGTACTTGGCAAATATTGTTCATATTTGGCTAACAAATTGTCCTATTCTTTATAAGTTAGGGAGAGATTGTTCTGTATTAGACCATCATTTTTAATAATTTGTCTAACATATTTGCTTATTTGAATGTTGAAGTGTTACATAGAATATGTACATTTGTCTGTGTGTGAAACGTGGGAATGAGTAGACAAGCCTGAGAACATATATTGGTCTTAGAAATGGGTTGCTGGAAGACGAGTCAAAGTCCCGTATAGACACAAAGAGAGGTAATGAAAGTGTAAATAAACTTGATGAACCACCTTAATGGGTATAGAAAGAAGCGAGAGAGCGAGAGAGAGAGAGAGAGAGAGAGAGAGATTTAAGGTTTTAATTTAATTCAGTGAAACCGTATGATGTTAGTTTTCGGCAGTACTTATCTAGCTACAAAACCACTCACCCACCACTTAACAACGAATTTCACTAAGATATAGTTTAGTTCAGTTTAGTCGACGGATCAACATCACGGCACACGGGCGAGGATCCTGAAATACTTTCAGTATTTTCACTAAGATTTATCCACTACAACCAACAATACCAGCCATCTTTACTTTTTAAGTTTTCATTTGTAACCCTATGATGGTTGTGTATAGCGGTTACAACCCTCTACATATCACTAGTAACTACTACCCACCACTTAACAACGAATTTCACTAAGCCGTACCCAATACAACCAGTATTATCGGCCATCTTTATTTTATTAAGGTTTTCATTTGTAGCCCTATGATTATAGTGTATATGTCATTACACCCCTCTACATATCACTAATTACAGCTATCTACCCCTTGACAACGAATGACACTATGCCGTACCCACTACAACCATTAATACCCACCATCTTTACTTCTTAAGGTTTTTATTTGTAACCCTATGATGATAGTGTATAACAATTACGACACTCTACTGATCACTAATACCCGCTATCTACCCTTTATAATCGAATTTCACTAAGCCATACCCACTACAATCAATAATACCGACCACCTGTACTTTTTAAGGTTTTCATTTGTAACCCATATGATGATAGTGTATAGATCATTACATCACTCTAAAGATCACTAATAACCGTTACGCACCCCTTAATACCGAATTTCACTAAGCCATACCCACTACAATCAATAATACCGGCCATCTGTACTTTTTAAGGTTTTCATTTGTAACTCGTATGATGATAGTAACAAGCCACTACGACCTCTACGGCTCACTAATAACCACTGCCTACTCCTTAACAATGAGTTTCACTAAGCCATACCCACTACACCCCATAATACTGGCCATCTTTACTTTTCAAGGTTTCATTTGTAACCCGTATGATGATAGTGTTCAAATCCGAACCGCCTTGACCCACCAACGCGCTCCACCCCACTCACCCACTCCTCGCCTTGTGGTTTTTTTTTTATATTTTTATTTTTGTTTATTTTATTTTTCGTAATTAATTAAAATATTATATACCCACTCAATAGTTATTTGCCCTTAGAAACATAATTCTTAGAATTATCTCCCTTAGATATGACCTAGTTATCACACCTGCATACCACTCAACTGCAAGACCGAGGAGGAGTGACCTCAATCAGCCGAGGTCAAGGTCAATCTGAGGAGGTTCCTCCAAATGCTAACCGAAACGTGCATCCCTAACTACTGACACAGAGGCGGACATCCTGGGCATGAAGATGCATGAGGCAGGACAACTGCTGGCGAATCGAGAATCTATCCGTTGGGTTGTAACAATGTATGTTCATTAGCTTTGTATGTTTGGTATTACCTGTCTCTAGCAGTCACTCTGTATCTTTCTTGAATTTACTTACTTCATCTTAGAATATCTTTCTTAAGTCAAATATGTTAACCATGTTTCCCTTTTCATCTTTACTTTTATTAGTCACGCAGTGAAACATGATCACTGCTAATTCAATGTCAAACATTATCTTTGCATTCAGAAATGCATTTTTAAAATCGTTTATTAACCGCATCTAATCAGTGTGACTGAATCTTTTCTTATCAAGGTTTTCTCATGTGTGTACTCGTCTCTTAATTTGCTTAAAACATGTTTCCAATCAACAGTTCATTTATTGTGCCATTTCTGTCAAGCTTCCATTGTTTCTTATTTCTAAACCATAGTAACCCACCACAGCGTCCACTTTCTCTTTTCCAAATATTGCGTTGAGATCTCCAACTGATTTTTCTTTCTTTCTTTTTTATTTTTTTTATTTTAGAGATATCGCGGGCATTAAAATCTCCAACTGTTGTTTTTTTTTTTTTCTAAACTTCTTTCGAGATATAGCGGTCATGAAATATGTGAACGTCTGCTTCACTTCAGCGTGGTGTTGTTGCAAACATTTGCATGCTATGTTTCTGCATATGCTTGCCTCTGATTTAACGATGATAAGCCGATGTATTTGTATATACTTGCATCTAATTTAACCATGATAACCCAATATATCTGTATGTGCTTGCCTCTAATTTAACCATGATAACCCGATGTATCTGTATGTGCTTGCCTCTAATTTAACCATGATAACCCATTGTATCGGTGTGTTCTTGCCTCTAATTTAACCATGATAACCCGATGTGACAAGGACAGTTGTGGAAGTCAATACTAATTAAGCATAGTACCACATGTTTAGCATTTAACTCCAACGTTAAGTCAGTATTGCCGAAGCGTGTGAAGGGCAACAACAATTACCAATAAACAGCAAACATTCATCAACTAGTGCTTGTGGAGGACAGAATTATAAAATTGCATGACAGAATAATTCATGAGGGAGAGAACTGCACGGATTCCTGTAAATTAACAGGTGAGGACAAGACGCTGGTCCTAGATATGACACACTTTGAGAACCCTGGGAATAGTATAACTAGACAGTCCCTTCACTGGAGCCCACATGGCAGTAAAATGCTGGTGTTGACAGCGATATCCTCTAAAAAGGATATGGAGAAAAAAAACTTAATGACAATCTGGTATCATTAAAGCCCGCATTTGTCGTTAATATACGAAGATCTCCTAACACGACCATTAACTTTGTGTTCTACCTTTTATCCCCTTCGGGTACTGAAATCGTTGGAAGATAATGTGATTGATTCCCCGTGATTTACGCTTGTACATGGGAGTCTGCCTTTGACAGCAATTTCCGACTGCTAGTACAAATTAGTGCCCTGCTCAGCTCAGCTGGAGAGTTGCCCACGTGTACGCGGGGATACTCGGACTCCAAAGCTGCGCCCCTCACAAAACTCTGTGTTACCCAGTCCTCCTCCACCACTTGGAGATGCAGTCTGGAATTTTCTTTCGACGAGTATTGGATCATAAAGGTCTTTCTCATATTCTCCATTACTTTTAGAGGACTACAGAGAACTGTATCCAGTAGCTAGCTAATCAACAAGGCCACTGTCGTAATACGTGTCGTCCCTGGGGTGAGGGGAATCAACACCCACATTCTTTTAACTACCTATCATTATCTTGAGGTTCTCCTGGATCTCAGTCCACAAAACCCCATCAGTCTCTGGATCTCTCTCTCTCTCTCTCTCTCTCTCTCTCTCTCTCTCTCTCTCTCTCTCTCTCTCTCTCTCTCTCTCTCTTCTTCTTCTTCTTCTTCTTCTTCTTCTTACCACTGGACCATGCCTCCTCTCATTCTTTTCCAAAACGTACTACACAACTCTAGCTTCTAACAAAATGACAAATTAATTTAATAAAGAAAAGTGTCAGGTATGTGCAAAGTGTGTATGTGTAGAATGTCTGTCGTATAATCTAGTGTGTATGCAGAATCAGACCAAACAGCTCAGGATCAAGTCTGCTTTCATCACAGTATCGGCCACACAACAGCACCATTGATCAAGTATGGAAGGACCTCACCAAATGATGCGTCTCTCTGGCCAGGTGTCGACTTCATTCAATGGCTCTTGGATAGTCCGGATACCTGGTCACCAATAGTGGATGTAGTCCGAAACTGACCATAAATCTGACACACACAGTGTAACTAATATGTCACTAAACGTTCGGTGATCTGATAACCCTTGTACTGTAAAATAATGTTTACTGTCACTTTGAAACAAAATGTTAGTAGTTATTTTCTCACTGGAATTCACCATTTGAAAACAACACAATATTAATTGTTAAGTTCTCACAGGAATTCACCATTTGTAACACGCAATGTTAATTGTCCATTTCTCTATATAACTACTATTGTTCCTGTTACCGGTGGTATTGTAAGTATCTTCACTACCACTGAGGAATCATTCTTAGATTATCGTCGGTTCCTGCTCAGCAGAAGCCATGTTCTTGCAGACCCTCTGGGTTATGGGCCCAGTGCAAAAGCCGCTGAGTAAAAACTGCCTTCAATGATCGAGCTATAATCTTCTTTTATGACTTGTCTGCTAGCTTTTTGGAAAACATAGTGGAACCTGTTGAAGAGAGAACACACCCGGTAAGAGCACCCCGATTCTGACCTTTATTAGGTGAGTGTAGGCCGACGGCCGCACTCAGATATATATATAACAGAGAACTAAACTCTGTCATAATGCAGAGGAGCTCATCACATCGGTCTGAGTCATGGTAAGACAAGGAAAGACTAAAGGAAAAGTGCAGAAACCCAGTAGATACACTACTGGAAGATCCTACCATTTTACATTTCCTTTATCACCCCAACCATCCTCAATCTCCCCGAACATTATCCCTCTACCTTGTTCTTAACTCACTGAGTTAATTGATATCTCACACTAGCTAGCTTAAACAACGCGATAGCCTACTGCTGCCGACGCTCCTATAATAAGTTTTCACAACGCACATTACTACGCTCGACTATTAAGAATCATCTAATTTGGGTCTATTTAATTAAATACCATTTATTTATTCCTGTTTGACATCGAGACTTCAAAATCACACAATGGATAAATGTCCGCCGATGTAAATCAACATAAGACACCGTAGTCTCTCTCCATAATCAAAACAGGAACATCACACACGTCTTTGTTGCCTCACAACATTTGGTCGACTCCCGCCAAAGTTGTTTGTCCAGACTGTTTTAATACTGTGTCTGAATGACGTCACAAATCTGACTAGACACTAGGCGTCGAGAAGCTATTTTTTTTCTTTCCTTTTTCGACTCGATGTAAACAACTGGCCGGCTGTCCTGCTTTAATCTGGGGAATTGTTCCCGGTACTTCAAAAAGTCTTGCCGGCCTGTGATCTGGAGAATATTTTCCCCACAACAAAAGATCTTGCCAACTCCCATCATGACAGTCTGTCTCCAACATCAAAGGAAGGCGCCTGCCTGTAGACGAATGTCGCGACAGTCTTTTATCGATCGACAACTCCAAGAATTCTACGACAGCCACTCAACAGAGGACTGTATTCAATAGCTGGTTAATCAACAAGGCGTCTCTACAGAGGACTATATCAAACAGCTGGCTAATCAACAAGGCCACTCTACAGAGGAATGTATCAAACAGCTGGCTAATCAACAAGGCCTCTCTACAGACGACTGTATCAAACAGTTGGCTAATCAACAAGGCCTCTCTACAGAGGACTATATCAAACAGCTGGCTAATCAACAAGGCCACTCTACAGAGGACTGTATCAAACAGCTGGCTAATCAACAAGGCCACTCTACAGAGGACTATCAAACAGCTGGCTAATCAACAAGGCCTCTCTACAGACGACTGTATCAAACAGTTGGCTAATCAACAAGGCCTCTCTACAGAGGACTATATCAAACAGCTGGCTAATCAACAAGGCCACTCTACAGAGGACTATATCAAACAGCTGGCTAATCAACAAGGCCACTCTACAGAGGACTATCAAACAGCTGGCTAATCAACAAGGCCACTCTACAGAGGACTATCAAACAGCTGGCTAATCAACAAGGCCACTCTACAGAGGACTATCAAACAGCTGGCTAATCAACAAGGCCACTCTACAGAGGACTGTATCAAACAGCTGGCTAATCAACAAGGCCACTCTACAGAGGACTATCAAACAGCTGGCTAATCAACAAGGCCACTCTACAGAGGACTATCAAACAGCTGGCTAATCAACAAGGCCACTCTACAGAGGACTGTATCAAACAGCTGGCTAATCAACAAGGTCTCTCTACAGAGGACTGTATCAAACAGCTGGCTAATCAACAAGGTCTCTCTACAGAGGACTGTATCAAACAGCTGGCTAATCAACAAGGTCTCTCTACAGAGGACTGTATCAAACAGCTGGCTAATTAACAAGGCCACTCTACAGAGAACTGTATCAAACAGCTGGCTAATCAACAAGGCCTCTCTACAGAGGACTATATCAAACAGCTGGCTAATCAACATGGCCACTCTACAGAGGACTATATCAAACAGCTGGCTAATCAACAAGGTCACTCTACAGAGAACTGTATCAAACAGCTGGCTAATCAACAAGGCCTCTCTACAGAGGACTATATCAAACAGCTGGCTAATCAACAAGGCCTCTCTACAGAGGACTGTATCAAACAGCTGGCTAATCAACCATGCCACTCTACAGAGGACTGTATCAAACAGCTGGTTAATCAACAAGGCCTCTCTACAGAGGAATGTATCAAACAGCTGGCTAATCAACAAGGCCACTCTACAGAGGAATGTATCAAACAGCTGGATAATCAACAAGGCCACTCTACAGACGACTGTATCAAACAGCTGGCTAATCAACAAGGCCACTCTACAGACGACTGTATCAAACAGCTGGCTAATCAACAAGGCCACTCTACAGAGAACTGTATCAAACAGCTGGCTAATCAACAAGACCTCTCTACAGAGAACTGTATCAAACAGCTGGCTAATCAACAAGACCTCTCTACAGAGAACTGTATCAAACAGCTGGCTAATCAACAAGGCCTCTCTACAGAGGACTGTATCAAACAGCTGGTTAATCAACAAGGCCTCTCTACAGAGGACTGTATCAAACAGCTGGCTAATCAACAAGGCCACTCTACAGAGAACTGTATCAAACAGCTGGCTAATCAACAAGGCCTCTCTACAGAGGACTGTATCAAACAGTTGGCTAATCAACAAGGCCACTCTACAGAGGACTATATCAAACAGCTGGCTAATCAACAAGGTCACTCTACAGAGAACTGTATCAAACAGCTGGCTAATCAACAAGGCCTCTCTACAGAGGACTATATCAAACAGCTGGCTAATCAACAAGGCCTCTCTACAGAGGACTGTATCAAACAGCTGGCTAATCAACAAGGCCACTCTACAGAGGACTCTATCAAACAGCTGGTTAATCAACAAGGCCTCTCTACAGAGGAATGTATCAAACAGCTGGCTAATCAACAAGGCCACTCTACAGAGGAATGTATCAAACAGCTGGCTAATCAACAAGGCCACTCTACAGAGGACTGTATCAAACAGCTGGCTAATCAACAAGGCCACTCTACAGACGACTGTATCAAACAGCTGGCTAATCAACAAGGCCACTCTACAGAGAACTGTATCAAACAGCTGGCTAATCAACAAGACCTCTCTACAGAGAACTGTATCAAACAGCTGGCTAATCAACAAGACCTCTCTACAGAGAACTGTATCAAACAGCTGGCTAATCAACAAGGCCTCTCTACAGAGGACTGTATCAAACAGCTGGTTAATCAACAAGGCCTCTCTACAGAGGACTGTATCAAACAGCTGGCTAATCAACAAGGCCACTCTACAGAGAACTGTATCAAACAGCTGGCTAATCAACAAGGCCTCTCTACAGAGGAGTGTATCAAACAGCTGGCTAATCAACAAGGCCACTCTACAGAGGAATGTATCAAACAGCTGGCTAATCAACAAGGCCACTCTACAGAGGACTATATCAAACAGCTGGTTAATCAACAAGGCCACTCTACAGAGAACTGTATCAAACAGCTGGTTAATCAACAAGGCATCTCTACAGAGGACTGTATCAAACAGCTGGCTAATCAACAAGGCATCTCTACAGAGAACTGTATCAAACAGCTGGTTAATCAACAAGGCATCTCTACAGAGAACTGTATCAAACAGCTGGTTAATCAACAAGGCATCTCTACAGAGGACTGTATCAAACAGCTGGCTAATCAACAAGGCCACTCTACAGAGAACTGTATCAAACAGCTGGTTAATCAACAAGGCATCTCTACAGAGGACTGTATCAAACAGCTGGCTAATCAACAAGGCATCTCTACAGAGAACTGTATCAAACAGCTGGTTAATCAACAAGGCATCTCTACAGAGGACTGTATCAAACAGCTGGCTAATCAACAAGGCCACTCTACAGAGAACTGTATCAAACAGCTGGTTAATCAACAAGGCCTCTCTACAGAGGAATGTATCAAACAGCTGGCTAATCAACAAGGCCACTCTACAGAGGACTATATCAAACAGCTGGCTAATCAACAAGGCCACTCTACAGAGAACTGTATCAAACAGCTGGCTAATCAACAAGGCCTCTCTACAGAGGACTATATCAAACAGCTGGCTAATCAACAAGGCCACTCTACAGAGGACTATATCAAACAGCTGGCTAATCAACAAGGCCACTCTACAGAGAACTGTATCAAACAGCTGGCTAATCAACAAGGCCACTCTACAGAGGACTGTATCATACAGCTGGCTAATCAACAAGGCCACTCTACAGAGAACTGTATCAAACAGCTGGCTAATCAACAAGGCCACTCTACAGACGACTGTATCAAACAGCTGGCTAATCAACAAGGCCACTCTACAGAGGACTATATCAAACAGCTGGCTAATCAACAAGGCCACTCTACAGAGGACTGTATCAAACAGCTGGCTAATCAACAAGGCCACTCTACAGAGGACTGTATCAAACAGCTGGCTAATCAACAAGGCCACTCTACAGAGAACTGTATCAAACAGCTGGCTAATCAACAAGGCCACTCTACAGAGAACTGTATCAAACAGCTGGCTAATCAACAAGGCCTCTCTACAGACGACTGTATCAAACAGCTGGCTAATCAACAAGGCCACTCTACAGAGGACTGTATCAAACAGCTGGCTAATCAACAAGGCCACGCTACAGAGAACTGTATTCAATAGCTGGCTAATAAACAAGGTCCCCATTTATCGCCTCATAATCGATGTCTAACACATCGAGTTCAGTAATCGCCTTCCTAGTCGCCCTGTTCTTTTCTTTAACGAGAGATTTCTTGGAGTGAAAATTTTAACTGTATGTTTGTCCAAACTCACTCGTTCACCAATATATCATACCATCATACTATATTTGATGTCATGATGTTTAGCTTAGAGCCTTTCAAACCATCATTGTTAGATTGTGTTACGTTTGTCTTTATTGTATCCGCCGAGGAAGGGATGAATTACCATTGTTCCTTAACAAACAATAGTCTTTGTCTTGGGCTTAATAGGTTTCTATCACATTTGCTCACCCTCCTTTCATTATTTACCATCATGGTATTTACTCTTCCTCCAATTATTTTAATTGCGTTTCAGTTATTTACTGTTATGCATTTCTATCAGGATAACTCTCGGGGGAATGTTAACACTGTGGGGTATTCCAGGCCGTCGTGAATATGAGTCCGGAAGATAAACAGGACCTGGAAACGTGTCCCCTCAAAAATGGCCAGAGAAGCTCCCTATAGCACTTAAGGGAAAAGTGCTCTCGTGAAATAATCGATTCATAATGAGCAAGAAAAAAAATATTCCAGTTGTTTTAGCGCTTTTCCATTCGTCGTACGCAGTGTCTTTTGAGCCGCGTTCCTGGTCTCTTGTTTGATGATTACAGCAAACGTTATACCAGTCTGCATATTTTATAAATACAACGCAAGTGTGACACTGAAATCATGTGTCAAAGTTCTGAAAGCGCTGACACCAGGCACGCGGCAATATTTGAACAGATTCCTGAGCAAATACCTACAGCACACATGGCGCATCAGGGGTCAGCTTAATCACACACAGCTGTAGATAAATAGTCCAGTATTCACACAAGTAATGAATACTGGAACTAGCACACTTTCACTTCTACACTCATTGTTGATTTCTGCTGGTTCTCCTGTCTTACTCTCAGCAACCCATCACTGTCCGGTCAAACATAAATGTAGTCAAATATTCTTGTATGTACATAGCTAACTGTTACTTTCTCTTCCTCCCCCTGTGCCTACTACTACTGCTACTACAACTACTACTACTACCAACACCACAACCACCACCACCACCACCACTACTGTTACTACTACCACCACCACCACTACTACTATTACTACTACCACCACCACTACTATTGCTGCTACTGCTATGTAACTACCACTACTACTATTACTACTACTACTACTACTACTACTACTACTACTACTACTACTACTATTAATACTAATACTGCTACTATTACCACTACCGTGATTACTACTGCTGCTGCTACTAATGCTATTTTACTACTTCTACTACGAGATCAACTAATTTATTGATATCTGCTCATGCCATGATATCATATTATCCAGTTATGCTGTCCCTCTGTCGTCCTGGCTCTCTTTCCCTGTGTATCTTACGAGTTGCCGCCACACACGCGATCTTCAGAGTATTTACTAATAGTATTATAAACATGCCGGTCTCCCTGGCCGAGGTGTTAAACGACTTTCTCCGTAATCCCATTTATCCACGTAGGGTAACGTAGCGCGCGAGAATTGGTAGCGGTTCTCGCCGCGTTGGTGACTTGCGGGATATGTGAGCCGGCAGCTCAGAAAGCAATGGCAAACTACTGAGCGTAATCTTGCCATGAAATCAACAAAAGCGATAAAATGATGGTGTTGACAGCTATGTCCTGTAAAGGATATGCGGAAAAAAATTGTAAACATGTTATCTTAACCACAACTCTAGTTTTCACAGATGTCTTGCTTGTTTATCAAACTTCACATAATCTACAGCCAAGATTTAGAACGTATTCTATATAATGTTTATCACTTTTATTCCTTATACAACATGCACAGTTTATGTTGTATTATTATTATCATCATCGTCATTTCTCTATTTTATTAAAGTATTGTTCACTAGACTGAGAGTGCAACTGAACGGTGTATATATACCTGTAGAGACTGGTTCACAAGGAAATGATTAGAGGATCTTGACATATTAACATCTGAGCTCTGAGACATCTTTTGAAGAGAGGGACTGAGCACGTATGGGAATGTCCCGAGTGCAGTTATGTCGGTTCTGTAGCCAAGTATGATCTCATGAGACGCAGCTGACTTACATTAAACACACGTGATCCTGCCTGAGTAGAGAGACCACACATCCAGCCCCTAGTCCTGGCTGGACCATGTCCAACAAACTATTGCCCTCTCCAGTGTTTAAAACCGGCGATGCTGAAGTGTATTGCCAGCTAATTTGGTTACCATGTATGGCCCAGGCGACATACACACTGAAGATTCACAAGACAAATAATTCATTCTGGTGGCAGCGGCCGCGAGCAGTCCCCGGGGACCTGGCACCAACCACGTGATGTGCCAATAGAGGGCCAGGGAGAAGGTCGATTAGCAGGCATATCCTGCCGTACAAACAACACAGATGTTCTGTGGAGAAGCTGTGCTGTCACTGGATGTACAGTGGTCGGTGTGGGAGTTAGTTGGGCGTTAGTTAACTGATGGTGGCTGCTGTAATTATAAAATGGGGGATTGTAGGGGTGGGGGACGGAGAAGAGAGAGATACATGGATAAACAGACTCTCAGACAGACAGACCGTCGATTTCGACCTGTCGCAGACTGTATCTAAAATTATTGGTTGCTAGAAGTCATAGCTACTAGAAAGGACATTGTCTAATGTTTAAGGGGACAATTGGGTCCCGTACAGCTGACTTGTCGCGGGGCAAGCTAACGCCCCGGCCACTCCGCCTCTGGTGACCATGGCTCTGTGACTATCCTGTAAAATGTCTACCGAAGAAAACGGCAATTGGCAGTCACAATGACACCAAATAAATGCTAGTCAAGTTTCGGGAAAGTGTCTGTAGCCATCCTCAGGCGAACGCATGCCAAATGAGTAAATATCTTCTTTCACCGTAGTATTCATGGTGCACAATATATAAACAATAGTATGTATAGTTCATCATTCACATTTATACAGTCAGCGGTTCACATACAGTAGTATTCATTATCCATAATTCCACATACAGTAGTATTCATTATCCATAATTCCACATACAGTAGTATTCATTATCCATAATTCCACATACAGTAGTATTCATTATCCATAATTCCACATACAGTAGTATTCATTATCCATAATTCCACATACAGTAGAATTCATTATCCATAATTCCACATACAGTAGTATTCATTATCCATAATTCCACATACAGTAGTATTCATTATCCATAATTCCACATACAGTAGTATTCATTATCCATAATTCCACATACAGTAGTATTCATTATCCATAATTCCACATATAGTAGTATTCATTATCCATAATTCCACATACAGTAGTATTCATTATCCATAATTCCACATACAGTAGTATTCATTATCCATAATTCCACATACAGTAGTATTCATTATCCATAATTCCACATATAGTAGTATTCATTATCCATAATTCCACATATAGTAGTATTCATTTTCCATAATTCCACATACAGTAGTATTCATTATCCATAATTCCACATACAGTAGTATTCATGGTCCACGATTCACCTCCAAGTGGGACACTAATCGACAGCGATTTTCTCTGTGATTAAAAGCCAGCCTTGAACTATATATGATCAAATCTGCGCAAATACGGGAGAGTCACCTCAACTACCCATGATGATGGCAGGCAATAAATACCCACGCATTGCACACACCGCATGGCTAGCTTACCAGAATGTTCTTAAGGAGGATGTTGCTGTTATTTACCTACACTTCAACTTAAGGAGGGTGTTGCTTTTACTTACCTACACTTCAACAGCCGACACTGGCGCCAAGGGGTGGCGGATGCAATTAGCCATCCTACACACCGCTGTCGAAACACAGCTGCCGGCGGTTTGAAAGCAGACCGCCTTTCGTTGGTTTCATACAGATATGAGTATGGCAAACTACTGAAAGTAAACAGGCCAAGAAATCACAAAGAGCCAAAAAATGCTTGTGTTAACAGTGACGTCCTGCAAAGGATATGCAGATAACATTACAAGACTTTTCCTCGCTCTAATTGACAGCTTCTTACTGGTAATAATTTTTTTCTCTTTGTTCGCCAGCTTTTAACTCAAGCGTAGTTCACGTACTACTACTTCTATTGCACTGGACCGATTGTTGCATGTAGATTATCTTTCTTTATTACCAGTACTATTAGTGTTGCAACTCTTCGCTGGTTGCTGAGGATGGGGACGGAGCGCTTATGGGAATGTCCCGAATGCTGTGATGTCGGTTCCTAAATCTAGCAATCAATCAATCAATCTTTATTACCAGTCTCCCTCGCGATCAGACAAACTCACTCTGACTTCTGGGGTACTTGTAATTTACGTCCCAAAATCAAGGACGAGAAGTCAACATGTTAATCCAGCTGGCCCTGATAGGAGTTGTCCTCGCCAACTCGGCATCAACACACCGGAAGTTTAAGAGCGAGCGCTCGATTTGGCCATGCTGACCTCCATCTTCGCAGGGCACTGCCGCCTTGTTGTTGTTCTTGTTCTTCTTTGGTGTTCTCGTGGTCATCGCAGTCTTCTCCTGCTACCTCTCCTTCTACCTCTCCTTCTACCTCTCCTTCTACCTCTCCTTCTACCTCTCCTTCTACCTCTCCTTCTACCTCTCCTTCTGCTTCTCCTTTTGCTTCTCCTTCTCCTTCTCCTTCTCCTTTTGCTTCTCCTTCTGCTTCTCCTTCTGCTTCTCCTTCTGCTTCTCCTTCTGCTTCTCCTTTTGCTTCTCCTTCTGCCTCTCCTTCTACCTCTCCTTCTACCTCTCCTTCTACTTCTCCTTTTGCTTCTCCTTCTGCTTCTCCTTCTCCTTCTCCTTCTCCTTCTCCTTTTGCTTCTCCTTCTGCTTCTCCTTCTGCTTCTCCTTCTGCTTCTCCTTTTGCTTCTCCTTTTGCTTCTACTTCTCCTTCTGCTTCTCCTTCTGCTTCTCCTTCTCCTTCTGCTTCTCCTTCTGCTTCTCCTTCTCCTTTTGCTTCTCCTTTTGCTTCTCCTTTTGCTTCTCCTTCCGCTTCTCCTTTTGCTTCTCCTTCTGCTTCTCCTTTTGCTTCTCCTTTTGCTTCTCCTTTTGCTTCTCCTTTTGCTTCTCCTTCCGCTTCTCCTTCTGCTTCTCCTTTTGCTTCTCCTTTTGCTTCTCCTTTTGCTTCTCCTTTTGCTTCTCCTTTTGCTTCTCCTTCCGCTTCTCCTTCTGCTTCTCCTTCTGCCTTTCCTTCGGCTTCTCCTTCTGCTTCTCCTTTTGCCTCTTCTTCTGCTTCTCCTTTTGCTTCTCCTTCCGCTTCTCCTTCTGCTTCTCCTTCTGCTTCTCCTTTTGCTTCTCCTTCTCCTTCTCCTTCTGCTTCTCCTTCTCCTGCTGCTTCTCCTTCTGCTTCTCCTTCCGCTTCTCCTTCTGCTTCTCCTTTTGCTTCTCCTTCTCCTTCTCCTTCTGCTTCTCCTTCTCCTGCTGCTTCTCCTTCTGCTTCTCCTTCTGCCTTTCCTTCCGCTTCTCCTTCTCCTTCTCCTTCTGCTTCTCCTTCTCCTGCTGCTTCTCCTTCTGCTTCTCCTTCCGCTTCTCCTTCTGCTTCTCCTTCTGCCTTTCCTTCCGCTTCTCCTTTTGCTTCTCCTTTTGCTTCTCCTTCTCCTTCTGCTTCTCCTTCTCCTTCTGCTTCTCCTTCTGCTTCTCCTTCTCCTTCTGCTTCTCCTTCTGCTTCTCCTTTTGCTTCTCCTTCTGCTTCTTCTGCCTCTTCTTCTTCTTCTTCTTCTTCTTCTTCTTCTTCTTCTTCTTCTTCTTCTTCTTCTTCTTCTTCTTCTTCTTCTTCTTCTTCTTCTTCTTCTTCTTCTTCTTCATATTCTTCTTCTTCTTCTTCTTCTTTCTTCTTCTTCTTCTTCTTCTTCTTCTTCTTCTTCTTCTTCTTCTTCTTCTTCTTCTTCTTCTTCTTCTTCTTCTTCTTCTTCTTCTTCTTCTTCTTCTTCTTCTTCTTCTTCTTCTTCTTCTTATTATTATTATTATTATTATTATTATTATTATTATTATTATTATTATTATTCATATCTTCCTCTATTTATTTCCACAGGGAAGTGTTACTATTGATCTACAAGGTGTGGACTGTGCCTAGCCTTGCCACCAACAGGGTTAGGATCGGCTAGCCTCTCCCAGGAGGAGTGAAAAACGAAAATTAGTAGCCTGCCGATGAACCGCAGACTATACAAGTCAACCCTACCTCCACGTGGTGTAGACTGGGAAACCATGACCGCGAGGTCATGGGCTAACAGGGCTATGGCTCGCCATAGGGGATGGGCTCCCTATGGTCAGATTTGAGTCCTTAACCTGCGACTGGCCTAGCAAGCCAGCAGGGGATCTTCATACTGCTCGTTGAAAAACTAAGAAGTATAAATGGACTGACGCAAATGGATATAGACCAGGCAAGGTTAATGAGCTACGAGATAGATCAGTGATTAAAACAATAGGCACAATGAACGTCTGCGGTTTTAAAAGTAAAGAAGAAGAACTTACAGAAACAATGGAAGAGAGGAAAATTTGACTGATGGGAATAGCGGACACCAGCATAAAAAGGGAAGGATGCAAGGAGATCCACCACGGTTACACGTTTGTCTACTCTGGAGATGAACAGTAAGAATGTGCAAGACGCGGTGTGGGAATAGTCATTGAACCATGGCTAGCAAGAGGACTAGAAATAAAATATATATCAGAAAGAATCATAACAGTGAGAATAGACAACTACAACATAAGTACAAATATACGCATCATGTAATACAAAAAATAATGAGCAAGAATACGAGGAATTCTACGAAGACATCCATGACGTGCTAAAATAAAATAGATAAGCAGGACAACATCATTGTTTTGGGAGACTTCAATGCAAGACTAGGACACAACAGAGCGGGCATAGAAAAAAACCATCTTGGAGCATTTGGAGACCACCATAATGAAAGAAATGATAACGGAAGTAGGCCGATAGAGCTATGCAGCCAATACGACCTCTATATAATAAACACATTCTATAAACGCAAAGACTCACAAATATACACCTGGTATAAATGGAACGATCTAATTACTAAAAGCCAAATTGATTTTATATTAACAAGAAATAACAGAAGGAGAATTATATTAGATGCAAGGGCAGTGCCCAACTTAATTATAAACACAGACCACAAAGCAGTCGTTGCCACAATAAGAACCATCAGTGGAAGAAATCAAAGACCAGGAAAATACATGCCATGCGAATCAGTAAACTTAAAAAAACCTCAAAGACGAGGCAGTCAGGGAGAATTATGAGAAAGAACTAACTGAAATCTTTGTAAAATTACCTATAGAAGAAAGGCAGTGGAAGAAGAATGGGAGATGTTCAAATCAAGCATTTTAAATGCTGTAAAAATAACATGTGGAACCACGAAAAAAAGCAAAACACGGATAAAGAAATTTTTTTAAAAAGTTGGTGGAACTCAGAAGCAAAGAAAGCTGTAAAAGACAAAAAGTAAAAATATAAACAGTGGTCGAAGAGCAAACAGTAATGCGATTACACAGAATATAGAATAGTGAGAAGACATGTGAATAGAAAAGTAAAGAGAGAAAAACAAACAAAATGAGCGGTGTATGGAGAAACACTAAATAAAAACTACAGGGACGCAACTAGAAATTTCTACATAAAGATTAGTGCAATGAGAACCAGAGGAGAACCCTTTGACCCAACTAAAATAATTAACAGCGAAAATGGAGAGCCAATAAGTGAACAAAAACAAATCCTAATAAGATGGAAACGGTACTTCGAACAACTTCTCAACATCCCATCAGATGTCACAGGAATTCAAGAAACCAACACAGATGCCACCGAAGAACTAGAACCAGACATACTGAAAGAAGAAATTATAGAAGCCATCAGATTAGCTCCATTGAACAAATCACAAGGACAAGATAAAATACCAAATGAACTAATTAAAGCAGCAAGAGAAACGCTACTTAGACTATTCAATCATGTTTGGGAAGAACAACAGACACCACGAGACTGGATAAACACCATAATTATCCCAATTTGGAAAACAAAGGCAGCAAAAGAGACTGCACACACTAAAGAGGCATTTCACTGTTGAGTCAAACTGGGAAAATATTTTGCAAAATTCTTGAGAAAAATTTACGAACTACTATTAAACGAAACACAACTTGGATTAAGGAAGAAATAAAGGATGCACAGATGCCATTTTTGCTCTTAGACAACTTATAGAAAAATTAATTGAATTCAATGAAACACTGTTTGGCCTTTTTCGACCAAGAAAAGGCATTTGATAGAGTAGATAGAAACAAGCTGAGGGAAATCCTTAAACAACATGAATGCGTTCACATCTAACAAACCTATGTAGAAGTTTATACAACAACAGTGAATGCATAGGGAGAGTAACTGGAAGACACTCAGAACCCTTCAATATAATATCTGGAGTATGACAAGGTTGTGTCCTGTCCCTTCTCTTGTTCATAACATATATAGACAACATATGTAAATAAACCAGCCAAACAGAGACCACAAGAACACCGCATGATGAGAGCACGGAAGAAGAACCATCTGAAAATCTAACCATTAGAGAACTCCTGTTTGCGGACGACCAACCACTAATAGCAAAATCAGAAGTTGAATTACAAGACCACATGAATAGTCTAAACGAAATGTGTAGGGAACATAACATGAACATTAGCACAAGTAAAACAGAGGTAATTACCGTAACTAAAGAAGAAAAAGCAACAACAATTCACCTAAACGAACATCCCTTGAAACAAGTAAAGAGTTTCAAGTACCTAGGAAGTATAATATCATCAAATGGCAAATCAGCAGATGAGATCGAAAATAGATGCAATAAGGCAAACCAACTCATTTGACAAATGGCACCAATAATAAAGAACAAACATGTATCAATATCTACTAAGAAAGCACTTTACAACACAATCTTCCTACCAACTCTATGCTACCAATGCCAAAACTGGCCAACGACAGAAAAATAGGAAAGAAAAATCACAACAACAGAAATGAGGTTCCTGAGAAGAATACTCGATGGATCAAGAAGAGATAAGATCAGAAATGAAGAAATCAGGACTAAAGTGGGGGTTAAAGCAGCACTAGATTTTATTAGAAGGCAGCAAGTCAAATGGTTTGGCCATGCAAGTAGGTTACCAACTAACAGTATACCACGGGAGTCCATGGGAATATCGATACATGAAGCTCATAAGCGGGCACTCTCCCGCTGTTTATACTTCACCTCGACACAGCAAGGTACAAGAGGTACATGATGAGGTGAGATGAGAGATGAGTGTTAATATTAGGGGTGGTTTGTAGGGGTGGGAGGTGGGGGGGGGGGGGGGAGGTGAAAGAGATGTAAGGATCTTTTGTGGGCGTTTTCCAATACGTTTTGTTCGTTTGTCTTCATTTCTCTAATGTTGTTCTTGACAGTATCACTCCATCTTTCACGTGTCTTCCCCTTACTTTGCGCCCATCATAGCTCTTTAACATGGCTTATTGTTGTAGATAATACCACAGATTTCTTGTGCAGTGGTCCAGCCATTTAATCTGTTGTTCTTTCATGGAATGCATGATTAGTTTCAAACCTAGTCTTCTAATTTCCTCGTTCCTAATAACTCTTTCTCTCGCCGTTACTCCATCAAGTCTCCTAAAGCATTGTATTTCTATTTTGATGTTACGTTTTATGTATGTTTTTTTTTTTTTTTTTGTAAGCTTCTATTTTTGACATTGGTAGCATAATGTCGGCCCAAACAAAGTAGCTCTTAGGAGATTTTCTTTAGTAGTTAAAAGCATCTTTCCATGCGACAGAAGTGGCGCTAACTGTCCCAGTACCTGCGTTTCCTTTGCACGCGTTGATTTCTCATTTAATAAAGTAATGGCGGTAGCCATTTTAATCTTCTAAGGCATCTTCAGACTTTATGACTACCAAGGTTGTTGAAAAAAATTTCCCTGACAAGGAATATTTATGTTTACCTCGATGTTGCACTGCTGTAATTTTTTCATTCTTAGAGATTACTATAATTTTTATATTCTTACATTTTAATTCTAATCCCAATTGCTCACTGTGTACAACAATAGCATTCACTAAGTTTTGAACATCTTTTCCGTTGTAACCGATCAATTTGGTCTCATCTGCACAAGTGTATTGTAAATACTCTGCACTCTTGCAGCGGTTTCTCTCGTTACTTTTAAATTTTACTAAATAACAAAAAGGTCTGGATACACTGCATATCGCTGCCGCACATCTATCTTTCTTTACTGATACTGACTAACTTTATTCTTCTTGTCTTTTTTTTGTTTTGTTTTGTTCTTAATGTCAGCATTTTGTTCCCAGCGAATATTGTGTAAATATATATGGTCTTTCCCATCAATTTGCATATCTGGGAGCATCTTTATCATACGGTATCTTTTCCTGTATCGAAAGCCTTTCCTTCAGCAATGACAACAAAATGTAGGTGTATCAATGACGACAAATTGTAGGTGTATCAATGACGACAAAAATGTAGATGTATCAATGGCGACAAAATGTGGGTGTATCGATGACGACAAAATGTAGGTGCATTAATGACGACAAAGTCTAGGTGTATCAATGACGCCGGTTAGCGGGGTAGGGGTATCCCCTATCAAAGGAGATGTAAGACGCCTCCTTTCCTCCGTTAGTCTACGGGACACCCTTGGGCAAGGTGGAGTACCCGTTTAACCCCCCGATCAGGGTTACGTGAAGCCATGGAAGCAGGTGGTGGATGGAGTGTGAGAGCAGCCGACAGATTGTTGTTGGTTATAGTCTTGCACTCTGCGGCGATAGGCAGATGATCTCATCAGTAGAGACAATGGCTATGGCCACCGACTAGTACAGTCACTGCCTAGAAGGAAAGCATTGGCCAACTACCTTCTGCAAAACTTGCCAAGAAACCATAACAACCATGAAAGAAAACATAATAAGAAAGAGATCTGGTGGCGAGACCCCCAGGCCAGGCAGATCAAATAACACTGGGGAAGAGTGTGACACGGGGACAAGTACTAGTAATCGTGATGACGGAGTTAATCTTGACTGTGTTACCAAGGAAATCCCCTGTGTGTCAGACTAAGAAACAGAGTGAGAATAGCAACGTGGAATGTGAAAAGTCTGTATGAGGGAAAGCTTAAAGTAGTATGTGATGAGATTGAGAGGTTAAACATTCAAATTTTAGGAATTAGTGAACATCGCTGGAGCGGCAAGGGACATTCTACAACTGAAAATGGAAGTCTTTTCATTTATTCTGGTAGAGACGTCGTAGGACAGAGTGGAGTGGCATTTTGCTTAGATAAGACAACTGCAAAAGCTTTAATGGGATATAATCCAGTTAGTGATAGAATCCTCACTATTAGACTTAAAGGCGGCCCAAAACTCTTGTACAGATATATGCACATACTTCAACAGAAGAGGAGGACGAAATTGAAGATTTTTACGACACAATTTTGACGACACAATTTTGACGACAAATTGTAGGTGTATCAATGACGACAAAATGTAGGTGTATCAATGACGACAAAATGTAGTTTCATCAATGACGACAAAATGGAGTTTCATCAATGACGACAAAATGTAGGTGTATCAATGACGGCAAAATGTAGCTTCATCTCATCTCATCTCATCATGTTTCTCTTGTACCTTGCGGTGTCGAGGTGAAGTATAAACATCGTGAGAGTGCCCGATTATGGGCTTCATATATGGATATTCCCATGGACTCTGCTATTCCCTACGTCCAACGTTTACGTGGTCGGCCTCTTCCTCTATTTCCATCTGGTCTGTACATCATTGCTTGTTGTGGTATGCTGTTGAATGGTAACCTACTTGCATGGCCAAACCATTTGACGTGCTGCTTTCTAATAAATTCTAGTGCCTCTTTAACCCCCACTTTAGTCCTGATTTCTTCATTTGTGATCTTATCTCTTCTTGATACGTTGAGTATTCTTCTCAGGAACCTCATTTCTTTTGTTGTGATTTTTCTTTTCTCTTTTTCTGTCATTGTCCAAGTTTGGCATTGGCAGCATAGAGTTGATAGGAAGATTGTGTTGTAAAGTGCTTTCTTAGTAGTTATTG
Source organism: Cepaea hortensis (assembly GCA_963921405.1). Classification (NCBI taxonomy): domain Eukaryota; kingdom Metazoa; phylum Mollusca; class Gastropoda; order Stylommatophora; family Helicidae; genus Cepaea; species Cepaea hortensis. Next base: position 55,455,227 of record OY992890.1, read on the forward strand.
ATACATGTTTGTTCTTTAGTATTGGTGCCATTTGTCCAATGAGTTGATTTGCCTTACTGCACCTATTTTCGATCTCGTCTTCTGATCTGCCATTTGATGATATTATACTTCCTAGGTACTTGAAACTCTTTACTTGTTTCAAGGGATGTTCGTTTAGGTGAATTGTTGTTGTTTGTTCTTCTTTAGTTATAGTCATTACCTCTGTTATGCTTGTGCTAATTTTCATGTTATGTTCCCTACACATTTCGTTTAGACTACTCATGTGGTCTTGTAATTCAGCTTCTGATGTTGCTATTAGTGGCTGGTCGTCCGCAAACAGGAGTTCTCTAATGGTTAGATTTGCAGATAGTTCTTCTGTGTTCTCGTCATGCGGTATTCTTGCTGTCTCTGCTTGGCTGTTTTCTTTACATATGTTGTCTATATGTGTTACTAGCTGACCCGGCCAGGCTTCGCCCAGGCCCTGGAGGGGATCTATCTATCTATCAGTCTGTCTGTCTGTCTGCTTGTTTGTCTGTCTGTCTGTCTGTCTGGCTGACCCGGCCCGGCTTCACCCAGTCCCTGGTGGGGAGCATCTCATTTAATTCATATACGTAGTCATATAAGCTCCCGTTCCCGACTATCTGTCTGTCTGCTTGTTTGATTGTCTGTCTGTCTGGCTGACCCGGCCCGGCTTCACCCAGTCCCTGGTGGTGAGTATCTCATTTAATTTATATAAGTAGTCATATAAGCTCCCGTTCCTGACTATCTGTCTGTCTGTCTGTCTGTCTATCTGTCTGTCTGTCTGATCCGGCCCGGCTTCACCCAGTCCCTGGTGGGGATCATCTCATTTAATTCATATACGTAGTCATATAAGCTCCCGTTCCCGACTGTCTGTCTGTCTGTCTGTCTGTCTGTCTGTCTGTCTGTCTGTCGGTCTGACCCGGCCCGGCTTCACCCAGTCCCTGGTGGGGAGCATCTCATTTAATTCATATACGTAGTCATATAAGCTCCCGTTCCCGACTATCTGTCTGTCTGTCTGTCTGTCTGAGCCGGCCCGGCTTCACCCAGTCCCTGGTGGGAAGCATCTCATTTAATTCATATAAGTAGTCAAATAAGCTCCCGTTCCCGACTATCTGTCTGTCTGTCTGTCTGTCTATCTATCTGACCCGGCGTGGCTTCGCCCAGCTCCTGGCACACAGTAACTTAAAAGAATGTCCTTCCACACACCATCCATTATTTTTAATGAAAACTGTTTTTCCAATTCCAATTCCAATTTTCAACAACAAAAATTCCAAATTCGTCCTCGTCTAACCTGCTTCATCAGCTGTGGTTATTGTTGAGGATCGTGGTTTTTGTGGGTTTATTCACCCTAATTCTTGCCTTGTGAGTCCTATCTCGGACTGGTTATGTAGCGTTTGTGTCTGTGACGTCAGCAGTGGGATCGGTCGGCGGCTGTCCTTTGTGCATGTTACCTCTTGTGGTTTTCTTTATTGGTGCAGGCTCCTGGTTCGTCTGGCTTGATTGGCTGCAGTCCTTTGAAGGACCTGTCTCCTCTGGTGGTGTCTGTTGTTGGTGAAGGCTGCAGGTTCCTCTGGCGTGGAAGGTTGCAGTCCTTAAAAGGACTTTTTATTTGTTTTGTTGCCTTCCTTTTTGTGTATTTTACGTAGGAGCTTCTCGGCGGTTTCCGTTTCTTGTTTGCGCAATATCTCTTTCCTCTCCCTGTTGATTCTTTCGCGCCTCTTGTCCATTTCGAGTGATCTTCTTTCTTGTTACCTCTCCCATTCTGCTAGTTCAACTTTATTCATTCTGCCCAACGCTTGAAATTCCGCCCTTGTCCTTGGAGCAGGGTACTCTGTGCCGCCGTCACTCTCCGACCCTATGATTTCTCCAGTGGTCTCATGGTATACTGATTTCCTCTTGGCCACCCCAGGTGGCCCGAATAACTCCTGCATCGGATCGGCCTTTTGTTGGGTTTCCTCTTGCGGCTGTTCTGTGATCGTTTCCTTGGCTTCAGCTGGTTTTCTTTGGGTTAGTTCACTTTTTAGCATTTCTCTCTCCACTTTGATGTTTCGTAGAATCTCTTCATTCTCCTTCTTAATCAGTGCCATACGTTCTACTTCTTGCATGATGTTTTGCTGTATCTCCTTCATTTCCGCCAGTAGTTTTCCGTTGTCGTTATTCGGGGTCGGCGTTAGCAGTGCCTTGAATTGTCTCTTCAACTCGTCTATCTGTTTTTGAAGTTGATCACTTTCGGCTTGTGCTATACCCGTGGCTGTCTCGCCCCTCTGCATTGCTTCCTTGAATGGTGTCTTTGTGATTATGGCGATTTGTAAGACGTCTCTATGTCTCTGCAGGTACGGACAGCCCAGGTATCTTACTCCATGTTTGCCCAGGGAGTTGGCGCACTTTCTTTTGTTGTTGGGTGCTCGGAAGTCCGTGTCCAGCTTGGCCAGCGGACACTCCTTGAAGGCGTGGTAATCGGCGCAGTATCGGCAAATTTCCGTCTTACTGCGACACGTAGCTCTACTGTGGCCGGCTTTCAGACATCTGGAACATTGCGTGATTCTTGGTATGAATCTCTCTGGTTGCTGCATTCTCTTTTTGAATGATGCTGTGGTCGGCATCTCGCTGTCCTCCGACGTCACTACTGCCAAGGTTGTAGGTATCTTGGAGTAAGTGAGGAGCCGCTCCGCCTTCAAGAATCGGATGTGAAGATTCTCTTCACGTAGCTGCTTCATGATTTCTTCGTCTGTCAACCCCACAGGAATCCGCTTGACGACCCATCGGACTGTCTTTGAGTCGGTGTTACCGACTCTGGTATCTTTCTCCTCCTTCTTCTCTGCTATCTTGGTTCTTGACTGTGTTGGGCTGTCAATCTTCTCCCTCGTAGTAGCTTCAGTAATGGCTGTAGTATCAGGCTCTTTGATGCAGCTAGCAGGTGGGCTCACGACGTTCTTCTTCTTGTTGTCGGCTCCCACGCTGCACATCTTGGCAACAGGGTGTTTCTTGTTGTTGGATTTTCCACGTGACATTTTCCCGCTGATCGGGCTTCTTGACAGGATAATGCGACTTGACTTGTTAGCGCTCGCAGTGCGAATCGACATGGCGCGCGCGCGATGAACATTGTTCATTCTTGTTCACTGTTTTTAATCACCTACATGACTGTAGATAACTTCTTTAAGCATAAACAGATGAGTTACAATGTTATGCATTATGCATTATTTTTATGAAAACTTTGAAAATGCCTTAAAGATTATATCATTATTTATTATAACTCATATGCTTGTAAATAACTATAGACAAAGAGTTTAACAATAGTGCAAGTAAGTCCAACAATATGACTATAAAGTATATAGAAATATTATTAAAAGTTATGCCCCTTGAAATAACTTTTCTAGAGTGAAGTCCCCTTGCTATATAGAAATTATATAATGAAAAATGAAATATTAAATGTTATTAAGTAAGTAGCCGATTTTACACTAAGAAACTATTACAGTCGGTTGCACAGGAATGAAAGGAAGACGTGTAGAAAATTTCATCTCAATCGGATGTACCGTTATCGAACGCATCCGATACATTGCCAACCACCCACACACATACACTCTGTTTTATACATATAGACTAGCTGACCCGGCCCGGCTTCGCCCAGGCCCTGGAGTGGATCTATCTATCTATCAGTCTGTCTGTCTGCTTGTTTGTCTGTCTGTCTGGCTGACCCGGCCCTTCTTCACCCAGTCCCTGGTGGGGAGCATCTCATTTAATTCATATAAGTAGTCATATAAGCTCTCCAGTTCCCGACTATCTGTCTATCTGTCTATCTGTCTGTCTGTCTGACCCGGCCCGGCTTCACCCAGTCCCTGGTGGGGGGCATCTCATTTAATTCATATACGTAGTCATATAAGCTCACGTTCCCGACTATCTGTCTGTCTGTCTATCTGTCTGTCTGAGCCGGCCTGGCTTCACCCAGTCTCTGGTGGGGAGCATGCCATTTAATTCATATAAGTAGTCAAATAAGCTCCCGTTCCCGACTATCTGTCTGTCTGTCTATCTATCTGACCTGGCGTGGTTTTGCCCAGCTCCTGGCGCACAGTAACTTAAAAGAATGTCCTTCCACACACCATCCATTATTTTTAATGAAAACTGTTTTTAATCACCGACATGACAGTTGATAACTTCTTTAAGCAGAAAAAGATGGGTTACAATGTTATGCATTATGCATTATTTTTATGAAAACTTTAAAAATGCCTTAAAGATTATATCATTATTTATTACAACTCATATGCCTGAAAATAACTATAGACAAAGAGTTTAACAATAGTGCAAGTAAGTCCAACAATATGAATATAAAGTATATAGAAATGTTATTAAAAGTTATGCCCCTTGAAATAACTTTTCTAGAGTGAAGTCCCCCTGCTATATAGAAATTATATAATGAAAAATGAAAAATTAAATGTTATTAAGTAAGTAGCCAATTTTACACTAAGAAACTAATACAGTAAGTTGCACAGGAATGAAAGGAAGACGTGTAGAAAATTTCATCTCAATCGGATGTACCGTTATCGAACGCATCCAATACATAGCTACATACACACCCACATACACTCTGTTTTATAGATATAGATGAACAAGAGAGGGGACAGGACACAACCTTGTCGTACTCCAGATCTTATGGTGAAGGGTTCTGAGTGTCCTCCAGTTGCTCTCACTATGCATTCACTGTTGTTCTATAAACTTCTACATAGGTTTGTTAGATGTGTACTCACTCCATATTGTTTAAGGATTTCCCACAGCTTGTTTCTATCTACTCTATCAAATGCTTTTTCTTGGTCGACAAAGGCTAAGTAGAGTGTTTCATTGAATTCGATTGATTTTTCTATTAGTTGTGTAAGAGCGAAAACGGCATCTGTGCATCCTTTGTTTTTCCTAAATCCAAGTTGTGTTTCGCTTAGCTGGGGTTCTAAAGTAGTTCGTAATCTTTGTTCAAGAATTTTGCAAAATATTTTCCCAGTATTACTCAACAGTGAGATGCCTCTGTATTGTGTGCAGTCTCTTTTGATGCCTTTGTTTTTCCAAATTGGGAGAATTATGGCGTTTCACCAATCTCGTGGTGTATGTTTCATCAATGAGGGAAAATTGTAGGGGTATCAATGACGACAAATTGTAGGTGTATCAATGACGACAAAGTGTAGGTGTATCAATGACGACAAAATGTAGGTGTATCAATGACGACAAAATGTAGGTGTATCAATGACGACAAAATGTAGTTTCATCAATGACGACAAAATGTAGGTGTATCAATGACGACAAGATGTAGGTGTAGCAATGACGACAAAATGTAGGTGTATCAATGACGACAAGATGTAGGTGTATCAATGACGAGAAAATGTAGTTTCATCAATGACAACAAATTGTAGGGGTATCAATGACGACAAATTGTGGGTGTATCAATGACGACAAAATGTAGGTGTATCAATGACGACAAAATGAAGGTGTATCAATGACGACAAAATGTAGGTGTATCAATGACGACGAAATGTAGTTTCACCAATGACGACAAAATGTAGGTATATCAATGACGACAAAATGTAGATGTATCAATGACGACAAAATGAAGGTGTACCAATGACGACAAAATGTAGGTGTATCAATTACGACAAAATGTAGTTTCATCAATGACGACAAAATGTAGGTGTATCATTGACGACAAATTGTAGGTGTATAAATGACAACAAAATGTAGGTGTATCAATGACAACAAAATGTAGGTGTATTAATGAAGACATAATGTAGGTGTATCAATGACAACAAAATGTAGGTGTACCAATGACGACAAAATCTGGTGTATCAATGACGACAAAATGTAGGGGTATCAATGACGTAAAAATGTAGGTGTATTAATGACAACAAAATGTAGTTTTATCAATGACGACAAATTGTAGGAGTATCAATAACGACAAATTGTAGGTGTATCAATGACGACAAAATGTAGTTCCATCAAAGACGACAAAATGTAGGTGTATCAATGACGACAAAATGTAGTTTTATCAATGACGATAAATTGTAGTTTCATCAATGACGACAAAATGTAGTTATAACAATGACGACAAAATGTATTTTCATCAATGACCGAAAAATTGTAGGGGTATCAATGACGACAAATCGTGGGTGTATCAATTACGACAAAATGTAGGTGTATCAATGACGACAAAATGTAGATGTATCAATGAAGACAAACTATAGGTGTATCAATGACGACAAAATGTAGATGTATCAATGACGACAAAATGTAGTTGTATCAATGTCGACAAAAGTTTGGTGTATCAATGATGACAAAATATAGGTGTATCAATGATGACAAAATGTAGTTTCATCAATGACGACAAAATGTAGGCATATCAATGACGACAAAATGCAGATATATCAATGACGGCAAAATGTAGTCTCATCAATGACGACAAAATGTAGGTGTATCAATGACGACAAAATATAGGTGTATCAATGACGACAAAATGTAGGTGTATCAATGACAACAATATGTAGGTGTATCAATGACGCCAAAATGTAGGTGTATCAATGACGACAACATTTAGTTTTATCAATTACGACAAATTGTAGTTTCATCAATGACGACAAATTGTAGGGGTATCAATGACGACAAATTGTAGATGTATTAGTGACGACAAAATGTAGGTGTATCAATGACGACACATTGTAGGTTTATCAATGGCGACATAATGTAGATGTATCAATGACGACAAAATATAGGTGTATCAATGACGACAAAATATAGGTATATCAATGAAGACAAAATGTAGTTTCATAAATGGCGACAAAATGTAGGTGTATCAAAGACGACAAAATGTAGGTGTATTAATGACGTCAAAATGTAGGTGTATCAATGACAACAATATGTAGGTGTATCAATGATGACAAAATCTGGTGTATCAATGACGACAAAATGTAGGGGTATCAATTACGACAAAATGTAGGGGTATCAATGACGACAATATGTAGGTGCATTAATAACGACAAAATGTAGTTTTATCAATGACGACAAATTGTAGGGGTATCAATGACGACAAATTGTAGGGGTATCAATGACGACAAAATGTAGGTGTTTCAATGACGACAAAATGTAAGTGTATCAATGACGACAAAATGTAGGTGTATCAATGACGACAAAATGTAGGTGTATCAATGACGACAAAATGTAGGTGTATCTATGACGACAAAATATAGGTATATCAATGACGACAAAATGTAGTTTCATAAATGGCGACAAAATGTAGGTGTATCAAAGACAAAAAATGTAGGTGTATTAATGACGTCAAAATGTAGGTGTATCAATGACAACAAAATGTAGGTGTATCAATGATGACAAAATCTGGTGTATCAATGACGACAAAATGTAGGGGTATCAATTACGACAAAATGTAGCGGTATCAATGACGACAATATGTAGGTGCATTAATAACGACAAAATGTAGTTTTATCAATGACGACAAATTGTAGGGGTATCAATGACGACAAAATATTTATGTATCAATGACGACAAAAAGGTAGGTGTATCAATGACGACAACATGTAGGTCTTTTAATGACGTCAGAATGTAGGTGTATCAATGACGACAAAATGTAGTTTCATCAATGACGACAAAATGTAGGGATATCAATGTCGACAAAATATAGGTGTATCAATGACGACAAAATGTAGGCCTATCAATGACGACAAAATGTAGGTGTATCAATGACGACAACATTTAGGGGTATCAATGACGACAAAATGTAGGAGTATCAATGACTGCAAAATGTGGGTGTATCAATGACGACAAAATGTAGGTGTATCATTGAGGACAAAATGTAGGTGTCTCAATAACGACAAAATGTAGGTTTATCAATTAGCACAAAATGTAGGTTTATCAATGACAACAAAATGTATTTTCATCAATGACGATAAAATATATGTGTATTAATGACGACAAAATGTAGTTTCATCAATGACGACAAATTCTAGGAGTATCAATGACGAAAAATTGTAGGTGTATCAATGGGGACAAAATATAGGGGTATCAATGACGACAAATTAAAGGTGTATCAATTACGACAAAATGTAGAGGTATCAATTGCAACAAAATGTAGGTGTATCAATGACGATAAATTCAAATAAGCAAACATGCTAAACTAATTACTAACAATGTTGGACAAATAAAGAAAAATCTCGTCCAAATTTATAAAAATTATGAAATTTTTTTAGCCAAAGGGGAAAAGTGTTGACCAAAATAGGAAATAGCTCGCCCTAAATTATAAAAATTCGGACAATTTGTTAGCCAAATGTGAGAAATATCAGTCAAGTAAAGAAATATCTCTTCCAAATTTATAAAATTAGGAAAATATTCTAGCAAAAGGGATATAAATCGACTAAGTAGAAAAAAGTTGTAAGCCAATCGTGAAAAAAATTGGCACAGTAAAGAAATATCTCGGCCAAATTTATAAACAGAAGAAAAATGTGTTAGACAAAGGGGAGTGGGGGTGGGGGTGGGTGAATATCCACTAAGTAGGGAAATCTATCAACCAAAGGTGGAAAATATTGACCAAGTAGAGAAATAACATGTCCAAACTTATAAAAGATAGGAAAATGTGTTAGCCAAATGTTACATAATAGTGGACAAGTAAAGTAATATCATTGTGTAGGCCTAATGGCAAAAATATGGCCCAAGTAAAGAAATATCTCGTCCAAAGTGGGAACAATCTTGACCAAAATAGGAAATGAGCTAACCAAAGTAGGAAATATGTTGGTCAAATCAGAAAAATGTCAACCAAAGTAGGAAATTTTGTTAGTGAAATGGGACCAAATATTGTTCAAGTAAAGAAATATCTCGACCACACTTATGAAAAATAGGAAATTTTGTAGACCAAATGGGATAAATATTGGTCACACTTGTAAATAGCTCAGCCAACTTATAAAAAGTAGGAAACTTTGTTAACCAAATGTGAAAAAAATATATGCCAAGTAAAGAAATATTGCGTCCAAACTTATAAAAAGAAGGAAAATGTGTCACACAATAGGGAAAAATATTGACCAAGTAACGAAATATCGCATCCAAACTGACAAAAAGTAGGAAATTTTGTTAACCAATCGTGAAAAATATTTGTCATGTAAAGAAATATTGCGTCCACACTTATAAAAGCTAGGAACATTTGTTAACAAAAGATGAAAAATGTTGCCCAAGTAAAGAAATATATCGTCCAAATTTATGAAAAGTAGGAAACGTTGTTAACCAAAGGGGAAAAAATAATGATCAAACTTATAAATATCGCATTCAGACTGATGAAAAAAAGGAAAATGTGAAAAATTAGTGTTCAAGTAAAGAAATACCGTATCCAAACTTATGAAAAGTAGGAAACTTTGTTAATCAAATGTGAAAAATGTTGATCAAAATAGGAAATATCTTGGCCAAACTTATGAAAAAGTAGGAAATATTGTTAACCAAAGGTGGAAAAATACTGGTCAAATTTGTAAATACCTCGACCAAACTTATGAAAAGTAGACAATTGTTAACCAAAGGTGAAAAATATGTACCAAGTAAAGAAATATTTTCTAAGTAAAAAAACAATTTTCTCATCCAAATTTATAAACAGTAGGAAAATTTGTTAATCAAAAGGTGAAAATATTGGCTAAGTAAAGAAATATCATGTCCAAATTTATAAAAACTTAGAAAATGTGTTAAACAAACGGGAAAAGTATTGGTCAAACTTATAAAAATCTCATCCAAACCTATGAAACGTAGGAAATTTTTGTAACCCAAGGCGAACAATATTGGCAGAGTAAAGAAATATCTCGTCCAAACTTATGAAAAGTAGGACTATTTGTTTGCCAAATGGGAAAAATCTTGGCCTATTAAGAAAATGTATTAGCTAAATGGGGAAAATATTGACCAAGTAACGTAATACATCGGCCAAACTTATGAAAAGTAGGAAACTTTGTTAACCAAATGTGAGCAAATATCGGTCAAAGAGAGAAATATTTAAACTAAACTTATAAAAAGTAGGAAAATTTGTCAGTCAAATGGGAAAAAGGTCGGCCGAATACAGAAAAATCTCAACCAAACTTATAAAAAGAAGGAAAAAGATTGACCAAGTAACGAAATATCTCGCCCAACTTATGAAAAGTTGGAACAATTGTTAACCAAATGGGAAAAATCGTGGCCAAGTAAGAAAATTTGTTAACGTAATTGGAAACAAATATTGACCAAGTAACGAAATGCATCGTCCAAACTTATGAAAAGTAGGAAACTTTGTTAACCAAATGTGAAAAATATCGACCAAAGAGATAAATATTTCAACTTAACTTATGAAAAGTAGGAACATTTGTCACCCAAAGGGGAAAATATTGGTCAACCTTGTAAATAGCTCGTCCAAACTTATAAACAGAAGGAAAATGGGGAAAATGACAAAGTAACGAAATATCTCGTCCAAACTTATGAAAAGTGGATAAACTTGTTATCCAAATGTGAAAAATATTGACCAAGTAACGAAATATCTTGGCCAAACTTATGAAAAGTAGGAAAATTTGTTACCCAAATTGGAAAAATATTGGCCCAGTAAAGAAATAACGCGTCCAAGTTTAGGAAAACTAGGAAAATTTGTTACCGAAAATGAAAAATGTTGGCTAAATTCGGAAATATCTCGCCCCCTAGATATCGCCCCTTATCCGCCCGCTGCGAGACCGAGGAGGACTGACCTCAATCAGTCGAGGTCAAGGTCAATTCTCAGGTCAATCCTCCAAATTCTAATCGTTTCCCGCATTCCTAAAATAAAGAACATGTTATGCAATAAATATAAATCTTTGGCTATAGAAATACCTTGTGTGCATGTTATACAGAATCAGCTATAACGTACAGCTGTGAATCCTGGGCAATTAGTAAACAAGCAAATACATCTCCTTAAGCCTATGGAGACATGATCTGACAGACGAATGCTGAACATTCATGGGATAGACGCAATGAGTAATGTCAATGAGAGAAGCTAACACGCTAAGACAACTTTTCAGAAACTAAGAAAAAGGCAGTCGTCATTTTGGTAACATCGTGAGAAGATAAAAGCTGGAATATATTGTGACAATTGTAGAGATTTATGAACAGAGAGAAAGGGGAATACATTTTTGACAGCTGGTGGCAAGGCACGGAAATGTGTCAGCACACGAAGTTGTACAAGTTCCTGGAGATCGCAAGGTGTGGGGAAGCAAGGTCACCCACGTCAATCGCAAAGCTGTTGATGATGATACATAAAAACACAAGTTAAAAGGGATGATGACGTACAACACATTCTTCGCACTGTGTTACACATGACTTATCTTTCTGTCTCCTTCCCTCTCCCGTGCTATTATCTCTCTCTCTCTCTCTCTCTCTCTCTCTCTCTCTCTCTCTCTCTCTCTCTCTCTCTCTCTCTCTCTCTCTCTCTCTCTTTCTCTCAGTGAATGCTTTTATATTTTCGGTACGACAATGAAAATCGGTGCTTATTTGCATTGAGTCGTCCGCCGTTTCGGATAAGTTAATTGACGAAATCGTGGCAGGGGGTCTGTAAGCGATGCCAAGTAATGTGTTCAGCGCGACCATGGAAGAGGTGATGCGTGAAATTATAGGTAATATTTAATTCAGGCTGGGTTCACACTACAGGCTTCTTGATTGCATTTGTATGTTATCTAACAACGGGTTTACGGTGGTCATCTTGTGTTGAGGGTGTGGGTTTGGAGAGTTCCCCATAATTCTGGCAAGTGATGGTTCAGAGAGTATGTCCATGAGAGCACTATTTGGATTTCTAAACGCTTCACTGGTACGTATTAATTCTTTACCAAAGATGCACACATGAAGTTAGCTGGAGGGTTTTTTCACTTTCTTCCTGTGGTTCGTTGTAAATGATTAACTTGAGTGGCATCGTTGTGACGAGACGGGTCACAACCATGATCGGATAATCAACGTCCAGTGTTGGGATACTGGTTCAGAACTGAGGAGCGACAACACAGGAGGGGACTAGCCTGTTCTCCTCACGGATCTAAAGCTTACGCGCTTAGGTCAGTCGTATACACACATGAATAAAGGACTCCTTTACACGTCTTAACGCGCATTTGGGCATATGTCACCAGTATCATGTGCCATGCCGATCAGCGAGGGCGGTCATGTTCCGCCATTTCACACGATCACCAGAGTCGTGGATTAGCTCCATGTTCTGTCTCGACCATGCCATGTGACCTTGCAATGCAATGCAATCCGGATATTTACTTCTATGCCTTAACCTTGTTCTTTTCCCCTCAGTCTTCCCAGTTGTTGCCAAGTTCTCCAATTTATTTCTTTTTATAACGTGTCCAAAAAATATTGACTGTTTACGTCTAATTTCTCTAATCAGTTTACGGTTTTCATCTGCAACTTGTAGGACTTGGTCAATGGTTTTTCTGTGTGTCCATGGTATTCCTAGCCCACTCTAATTCTCGGTGAAGATGGTATACACAACATCACAGTTTAATATCCCCTTTCGCACACACGTTTCATAACAATGAACGTTGCTTAAATGGCCGACAGAGTTAAAAAGAACAGCGAAAATATCTTGCTGTTATTATGTACGTGGGTTAGTCGTTAGTCGAGGTTCCAACTTCACTGCAAAGAGTGAAAAGCAAAATGCTTCGCTTATGTGCCAGTGACTGTCAAACACAAAAATGCTATTCCCTGTCTCATGTGGAAAGTGGAACAGTCAGTAGTTCCGACAAACCAACAGCACCCAGAAGCTTACATGCATACGGCCAGAATGCCAAAATAACAGGCCGCCACGAAAGTTACAGTTCATTTCCGATTAAAACGTCAGTCACTAGAAAACCAGCGGTTGCACACACATTACTGCATAATGCAAACTAGTAAGTTCAGCAACAGGCCGTCAACCATTTTTTTTTCCTGAAAATACCGTTCACAATACAAACAGCCACGTACAGATATACATAAATCATGGTTGGCTTGGTTAACACTTTTATACATTCAGTTTTGTTTGTTTTGTTTTGGTTTTTTTCAAAATTTAATGACATACTTACTCTTTTTTTCGCACTACTCAATCACTTTGTCTAGAATGGATTGCATACTACTTGTCAGACTCTGTGATTAAATAAGTGACACAGTCAAACTTCAGATCCGGCGCCATATTTAATCGGCCTTCGATTTTAACTCTCTTTCGGACTTTCTGGGTTTCGTTTCACTGTCCTTGCAAGCCGATCTGTTAATAAGCTAGAATTCATTGTGGTTTTTCTTTGTATATGACGACAGATCCTTGATCCAAATATATTCCTTATTATCATTAGCTCTTTCTCATTTATGCTGGATTCATACAAAATATCGAAAAGATCTCTTTGTTAACATATTTCGAATAATCTATAAAACATGGATATGTGTGCTTTAGTCTTATTATTATTATTATTTCCATTATAATGCCTAACAGTAGTCCTATTGTTTTATGTGATTCTAATTCCATTGTTCCTGGTTACATTTTATTTGATAATTTGATGCAAATTTCTACGATGTCCTACCTTCAGGTGCCAACTTGGCGACGTGGGGGTTAACCACCGACCCGTTCTCTCCCCTCCATAAGAAAGCCCAGATAGTCCAGACAGCGGAGCACGTGCTGTCTGGGTGTAAGGTCGCCCTGACCCAAGGGCGTTTCACTTGGCGGCATAACAAAGTCCTGACTGAGTTGGTCGCCATAGTGGACGCAGCACGAATAGAGGCTAATAAAGAGGGGGGGGGCGGACAGAGGCCAATGGAAATTTCCTTCGTCCGAGCAGGGCGCAAAAATGGGAAAGCTGACGACTTGCCGCTTGCTACCGTCTTCGACGGCGCGAGGGACTGGCAACTGACCGTAGACAAAAGACCATGGCAGATACCCTCCGAAGGTTTGGCTTGCGACCTGACATTGTGCTTAGTTCCAACACCAATAGTACCAGTAGCAATCTGATTATAAGTCCGTCTCGCCTTTCCTCTGAGCGTTGAGCGTCGGCCAGATCCCTTCGTCACTCCTCGTTGTCTCATTCTTGCGAGACCATGGTAATCCATTTGCTCCTCCGAGGTGTGCACGTGCTCCCACAAGGCCGCAACCACGACTGCCTTGTCATGTATCAATACTCCACCAAGTTCTGCAGAGCCAGCCAATCTGTCCGCCTGTTCATTTCCCAGCACACAAGCATGCCCCGGAGAAAAGATCCAGGCGATGCTTGTCACCCGTGACCTCCGCAGCGAAGCAAGCCACTCCGCACGAAGTCTGCCCGTCCTCACCCTCGTCAGCATGCTTTCTGAGTCAGTTGCAATCACGATGTGTGTGTGTGTCGTATTCTCCATCCAGCGGAGAGCCGCAGTGACTGCCTCCACTTCCATTCTTAAGCTGGATGTTGTGGTATCATATGCCAGGATCTCCTGCCCCAAACATCGACCATTAGCTTTGGCTATGAACCCCCAGCCACTTCTCTCACCTCTTGACACCGAACCATCTGTGTAGATAATCACATCGGTCGCGAGTCTCAGGCGGGATGGTTACACCGTCAGGCTGTTCGCCATCGAGGTAGGTGCGCGAGGTCTTGTCTCCTACTCCGTGTTTGATGTGCTGAAAAGACTGGGCATTAAAGGAAAAGCAAGGGCCGGGCCCCAAAACAACTGTCTGAGGCAGCCGAAAAGGCCTCGTGCTGGCTGTGAAATTGCCGCAACCTAAATTGGAATGAGTCTCGGCACTAGTATGGTTGGAAGCGGTAACTGCACAACCAACAATTTCACAATCAAAACCACGAACTTTACAAACGTCTCGTGTCAGCTCTTCAGCTCGTCCTTCGACGTGGGGAAGAGTCCCAGTGCAGTCAATCACGCAAATGTCGGCCGACCTCCAACCTCCACAACATAGCGGTAATCGACTCTAGGTCGCACCCAGCCCGAGTGCAATTAACAAAGCTGCCATAGTAACCCCCACCTCGGTATGGCACGAGATACGCATACTACGTGGTCTAGTCAGTTGCAGACAGACCAAGCGGTGGGTCCGAGTAGAAAAGGAAGAATCCAGCTTCCTAAAGTGGTGACGCCGTGAACGGGGCGCAAGGAAGGCACACGGCAACAGAGATAAGTGGAGGCGACGGAGGCCGTGGCGGGGGATGAATCAAGCATCCCACGACCACAAGTGTCAAGGGGCAGACACAGACTGCACGGTCTCCCCCCCCCCCCCCCACCGAGGGAGGGAGGACTTTAGAGTGGACAAGGTAACAACGAAGGGACAAGCTTAAATCAGGGTTAACAAACATGACCGAAAGAACGTCTCCACGGCAGGGGACAGACGCCCGGAGTCATGACCCGGACGGGACCGCCCCCGGAAAGTATTAAGAAATTAAAAGGTCCGAAATGCTTGGGGAAGAGGGATTCTTCTGAAGATCTGAAACCCCCTGCCGTGTTTGCTTCGCGTCGGAGTTGCTATGACTTTACAGGATTATTGAACGACGTTATCGAGCGAGTACCTGACTGAGATAATCAGAAAATGTTATCAATAGTGTGTACTAATCGAATTAGTAATCTATGTTTAAAAAACTCTCTTGTTAGAATGACTTGTCTAATTAAAGACTAAGATAGGTCTGTCTCTGTGTTGAATGTAAGATGGGTCTTGGCTCTGTGTTGGTTGTAAGATGGGTCATGAATGTAATATCTGTCGTGTCTGTGTGATGGCTGTAAGATCTGCTGTGTCTTTGTGATGAATGTAAGATGATTTTTCTGTGTGATGCATGTAAGATAGGTTGTGTATGTGGTGTTGATTGTAAGATCTATTTGTCAATATGTTGAGTGTAAGATATATATATATATATATATATATATATATATATATATATATATATATATATATATATATATATATATATATATATGTGTGTGTGTGTGTGTGTGTGTGTGTGTTTGTGTGTGTGTGTGTGTGTGTTAAATGTAAGATCTATTTTTGTCCGCGTGTTAAATATACCGTTTTGCTCAAACAGAATATTGTTACCCAGTACATTTTAATTTTAAAACATAAAAGTGTTCTACTTACTATAGGTGTCTCTATTTGGATTATTTACTTATTGATTTGTTGGTTTGGTTTTACCAATGAAGAACTCGTCTGGCAGCGGCGTCAATGTGTTTTCTCAAGATCTCAAGAGGATCACAACCTACCGTACGTGTTCAGCCAATTCCCATGGAATACACCACATGTTCCACTGATTCACACAATAAAATGCTAATGGTGTCCGCGCATGTCAGCAAGGTTGTGTACAGTGAACTATAGCTGACATTTGTTCAAGCACTGAAAGAATCTAATGAATAACTTGCCAAAAACCCACGCTGTGCTAATGTTAATTACTTATCAATGTTCTCTTATGTGGGCAAAACATATTGTACACCCTGCTTGCTCCTCCGTGGAGTGATGTCTGTGGTGCACTCTGAAGCCAGTTAAGTATCAATTTACTGGTGTGTATGTTTAGTACAGCGGATCTTGGCCTGTGCAAATTGCCGGCTGTCAATGTAATTCTCACCATCATCATGTGCCATGCCGATAAGCATGGGTGGTAATGTTTCGCGATCTCACACGATCACCAGAGTCGTGAATCAGCTCTGTGTTCTTGTCTAGACCATACCACGAAGTCAAAAGCCATCCAGGTATTTACTTCTCAGCCTTACCCTTGTTCTATTCCCTTCAATCTTGCCAGTTTATTTCTTCTCATAACGTGTCCAAAAATAATTGTGACTGTCTACGTCTAATTTCTCTAATCAGTTTACGGGTTTTAAGTGTTTCTTGTAGGTCTGGGTCATTGGATTTTCTATCTGCCCTTGATATTTTTTGCATTTTCCTCAGAAACCACATTTCCACAGCCATCAGATGTTTCTCAGCTTGGCTTCTCATTGTATATGCTTCACATCCATACTAAAAGTACAAGTTCTATGTAGCATCTCAACACTCCTTTTCTCGTTGCAAATTAAATCTTTTTATCGGCCAATAGGTACATTTATACCGTTCTCTCTGGCCTAGGGGTTAAAGACTTTCTCCACAATCCCGTATATCCACATAAGGAACGTAGCTGCGCGAAAATCGGTATTGGTTCGAGCCGCGTTGGTTACTTAGGGGTATTTGAGCCGGTCGCTCAGAAAGCAATGGTAAACTACTGAGCGTAATCTTGCCAAAACTCCAACAATCAGCTGAGAGATGCTGGTGTTGACTGCAATGCCATGTAAAGGATATGCGGAAAAAAATGTACATTCTGGCGGTCCTAAATTACAGCGTTAAACGTGTGTGTACAGAGCAGGCACACCCTATGAACAACTGTCTCTGGACTGCTCAGTAATGCGATGCTGCCCGGTCAAACTTCATGGAGGTAGCTAGGTCTATCGCAGTGTTGGCAATAAACTTAACCATTTACCGCTGCAGCTAGCCGTGGACCTCCTAAGCTGTTGTGATTTTGTTGATGGGATCCGAATTCACTCTGTCGTCTTTCAGTCCGGTGAGGCATGCGCCGGGCGAATTATGCGGCAAAGGAAACTATTACTTTTAAACTTCGTTATACAAGACAGAAAAGAATGAAACAAACTCATTTACAATGAAAACATATGTTTTCTCCCGTTTTTATCTCTTTCTCTCACTAACATGGACGAGGCTTTCAGGGCGAGAAGTTCCAGAGTCCCACAGAGTCACGTTATGACCATCATCTCAGAGGATTTCATATGCAGAACGTCTCATTTCGAGAATACTCTCGATCCTTTGTCAATTGTTCTGTCTCAAGTATTTCCATGACCATGATGTCTGTAATGTCTTGTGTTCACCTACCATTTATATCCATGAGCAGGGAGTCTGTAATAGCTCGTCTCCACCTTCCCGTTATAGCCATGATCAGAGTGTCTGTTATGTCTTGAATCCACCTTCCCGTTTAATAGATTATCAGAGTATATGTAATGCCTCGTGTCAACCTTCCATTTAAATCTATGACAAGGGTGTGTGTATGACTTGTGTCCACCTTCCCGCTATATCCATGGCCAACCATCGTGTCTGTAATGACGTTTGTCCGCCTTCTGGCTATCTATATGATCAGTGTGTCTGTAATGCCTTGTGTCCACTTTACAGTCATGTCCATAATCATTCATCTTTCCGTCTTTACAGACGATAGTTTGGTACATTGTGCTTCAAAAAGGCCTAATAACTACGACCCATGATTGTGGCGAGTGTGGCTGGTAAGGCCAATTCTTGCTGCAAATGTTTGCCCACAGTAGATGCATGTGAAAACATGGTCATTTCCACCACTGTGCACCATCTTACGTCTCTCATGCTCTGTGTGTGCTTTATCTGCAATCATTTTCTCCTTTGTCCTTATTCCATTTCTGATAGTTGCCCTCCATGCAACACGTTCACCGGCGACTTGCTCACAATGTGCATTATCAATGCCTGTATCAATCATGTCCCGCTTACACACATCTTTGTATCGTAGTAGAGGCCGACCCCGAGATCTCCTACCCGTCTGTAATGCACCAAAAAAGATGTCCTTTGGTATTCTACCATCATCCATCCTCCTAACATGTCCTATCCGTCTACGAAGACTGAGCATGGAATACACCGTCACACAACCTGAACTTTCCAATACTTCAGTATTTGTGATTTTGTCTTGCCACGTAATACCAAGTATTCTTCGCAGACACCGCATATGAAAGCTGTTTAAACGTTTCTCTTGGTGTGAGTAAGTTGTCCAGGTTTCACTGCCATAAAGAAGAGTACTAAGGACACAGGCTTGGTAGACGAGGACTTTTGTTTTGGCAGTAAGCTTCCTGTTCTCCCAGACTCTTTTTGCTAACATGTTCATTGTTGTTGCTGACATGCCAATCCTGATGTTGATTTCCTGATCGAGGGATAATTTGCTATTTACCACTGATCCTAGATATGTAAAATGGTTTACTATCTCCAGTTCGGCGTCGTCAATAAAGATTGATGGTACACAGTGTGCACCTTGTGACATAATCTATGTCTTCTTTTTGTTCATTGTTAAACCAAATTCAAACCAAGCATTGGAGAATGCAGATAGTAGATGTTGTAATTCTTCCCCAGAGTGGGTCGTAATCGCAGCATGATCCGCAAAAAGCAACTCTCTGATTAGTACCCTCCTAATTTTGGTCTTGGTCTTCAATCTCTGAGCATTATAGAGGCCACCATCTGAGCGTGAGTGAATGTATATACTGGGATCCTGATCACGAAAGGCATATTTCAGTAGAAGTGAAAAGTATATCCCAAAGAGGGTGGGGGATAGTACACAACCTTGCTTAACCCCACTCTTGATTTCAAACTCTTCTGAAGTTGAGCCATAAAACTTGATAATATCCGTTCATGCCTGTGTGGAACGATTCCACAATGGACAGAAGAGTTGGTGGACAGCCAATCTTCTTTAGTGCCTTGAACAGACCCTCACGACTGACCAAATCAAATGCCTTTGTGAGGTCGATGAAGGCAATAAACAGTGGCTGATTTTGTTCCCGGCATTTTTCTTGCATCTGTCGCAATGAGAATATCATATCAATGGTAGACCGGTTCTGCCGGAAGCCGCACTGTGATTCGGGGTAGACTTGATCTCCCAGGACTCGCAGAACAATTCTGGCAAATACTTTCCCAACAATACACAGAAGTGAGATACCCCTATGATTGTTACAGTCGCTCCGATCGCCCTTGTTCTTGTACAGCGTTATGATGTTTGAATCTTTGAAATCCTGTGGGACTTGTCCTTCTCGCCAGCATAGCTCTATTAGCAGCTGGATCTGTAGAGTGAGTGTGTCTTGCCCACTCCTGATTACCTCTATTGGAATCCCATCCTTACCTTGAGTCTTGCCAGACGCAAGTTCATTTATAGCACACTTATATTCTATTATGGTGGGAAGTGTGTTCAGGTGGTCAAGAGTTGGCAGGGCCTCTATGGCGTTGAGGGCATCATCTGCTAGCTTGGTCTCACTTGAATAAAGCTATAAATAGTGCTCGACCCATCTATCCATCTGCTGTTTCTTATCAGTGATGATTTCTCCAGTCAAGGTTTTTAGCAGTGCACTTCTTTTGATCATTGGACCACAGGTTTTCTTTATCCCTTTATGATGTTTCCCTTGTCACTTGCGATTTGAATGGACTCACATAACTTGATCCAATAGTCATTCGCACACTGCCTGGCAGCCTTTTGCACATCCTTCCTGGCTTGTTTCAGCTCACTCAGTGTGTTACGCGTTGTTCTTTCCTTGTTTCTTAAGAGAGCTATCTTCTTTTTATCAATCAAGGGCTGCAGTATCTGGCTGTTTGCCGCAAACCAGTACTGCCTCTTATGATCCACAGTGCCGTAAACCCCTACAGCTGTTTTATAAATAGTTTCCTTAAGTTTACTCCATTTATCATTTACTTATCAATTTTCTGATGTATCAGTGAAAGCGTCTTCAAGTTGCTGTTAAAATTCAAAGCACTTTCCAGGATCGCGAGTGTTAATAATATTAATCCTGGGGCTAGATTTGTGTTTAGCTGTGTAGATTCTCTTTGGTCTCAGTCTAACCCTTGCAACAAACAAAGAATGATCCGTATCACAATCAGCACTGTGGTAACTTCGAGTCAATGATATATGGTTCAGATGTTGTCTCCGTGTGATGATGAAGTCCAGCTGGTGCCAATGGCCGGATCTTGGATGTTTCCATGTGACCTTATGCATCTCTTTTGTTTTAAAAATGGAATTTGTAACACATAGGTCATTACTGGTGCAATGCTACAGCAGCCTTTGCCCATTTTCATTCATGCGAACGATGTTGTATTTTCCAAGGCACACTGGCCATGAACTCGAGTCCTTGCCTATACGAGCATTGAAACCACCGAGCATATAAATGTAGTCAGATGTTGGAACTGCCTTGATCACAGAGTCTAGCTGCTCATAGAACGTATCCTTCACATCATCAGAGGAAGCGAGTGTCGGTGCATATGCAGTGATAATGGTGGCAAATCCACAAGAGGTTGCCAAGCGCAGGGATAATAATCTTTCATTACCTCCGGCTGGGATATCAATCATTCCCAGTAGCGAATTCTTCACTGCAAAGCCCACACCATGTTGCATTTTTTTCTGCCTGCCCTCTACCCTTCCAAAAAAGGTGTAATTGTTTTCCCTGAGTGTCCCTTCCTCAGCGAGGCGAGTCTCCTGCAGGCCAGCAATATCAATGTTAAGACGATTGAGTTCAGCATCAATCACAGCCGTTTTTCTCACATCGTCAATATTTGTCAAGTCAGTGGAAAATCCTGGACACATGGTTCTTACGTTACAGGTTGAAAGCCGTAGCTTGAGGTTTCTAGTATTCTTTTTATTAGTACCTGGTGCATTGGTTTTACAGTCTGCGATTCAGATTTTGTCCTAGCCCCAAGCACCCATTGAAGCAGGCAGGTTGTGGCGGATCAGCACCCTATTGGCCAAGGGCTGCCCAGCTTGAGGCGGGCGGTAGCTGATCAGTGACACCTGTAGGTGTCTCCCACCGTCAGAGGCAACGCGTGGCGCCCCATGTCTACGCCAACTCACAAGGACTTGTACACGTAACAGTTGCCTCTCGCTTTGATTCCGAGACCGGTTAAGACAAGGGATGGAGTTATTGCCTCTCCATAGTACAAAGCCTGGGCTAATATAAAGAAACCATGTTGCCCATGCAGCATGATCCCTCTCTTGGCCTGCCTAGTTCACTCCAGAGGAAAGTTAACACCTATACATCTGGAACAAGACAAGCTGCAGAAGCTGCCGGATCAGCAAAGCAATGCTCTAACTGTCCGCCTGTCGTAGCTTCGATCCTAGACCAGCTGCCAAACAAGGCTTAGGGCCTGGTCTGCCCTGCCATGACTATTTTGTCTTTGGGTTGCATTTCCTCGCACCAAGATAGGCTTGTACCCTCCCAATTGCGCTCTTCCACCCGAAGCCGTTGGCACAATGTGGGGTGTTGGGTTTGGTAAGCGCCGCCCAACATTCGGCGAAGTCCATGATCAGGGTGTCTGTTATGCCTTGTGTCCACTTTACAGTTATGTCCATAATCAGGGTGTAATGCTTGTGTCCACTTTCCAGTTAAATATGTGATCAGGGTGTATGTAATGCTTTGTGTCCATCTTCGATTTATACTGCCCCTCCCTGGCCTTCTAAAAACCACCCGTACTAGTACTGGTATTTCCAAACCACTGTAACATTCGATGCAGCCAACGTATTTTAGTTTTCGAGACTTGATACCGTTAGTGAGCGAGTTCTCATCGATGTTCAAATCTTGTAGAATGTGAGTGTTGTTTGTTTCACGGAATTAGTAGATTTCTTATACTATACAAGCTCAAATGTCTAAATTTTCTTCTTTAAAGTTTGTGAAGTGGTCAGTTATTTGCGTCCGTATCTTTGCCTCAAGAAAAATTAAAGCTTAGGAAACTTACTAATATATAATTCTATATCGCCTGCATTGCGCTTATGGTGTCTCGCTCGCGACGATAAGCAGATGTTCTCCTTATAGCTTCAATGAATAAGATCACCAATCAGTATGGTCACTTCTAAGACTGAAAGCAATGACAGAATAACCTCATTACAGATGACTTGAAACTATAATAGACAGGGACAATATACAGAAACACTGTTAGGTGCAAAGTTCTGCCCAAGAAATCCATTGAATTTTGCGTGATGATTATGCCAAATTTTCTTCACTTTCGTTAATATCTGTATTCCTACAGGTAATCTGCTTCTACTTCATTTGAATAGTCACGGGCATTCATTACGGAGCCGGTCTCCCTGGTCTAGTGGGTTACACGACTTTCTCCGTAATCCCGTTTAATCTCGTGAGTAACTTGACGTTGCGTGAGAATCTCTCTGCGTCGGTAACTTACAGGGTATGTGAGCCGGTAGCTCAGAGACCAATGGCAAACTACTGATCAGTAATCTTACCAAAAGATCAACAATCAGCTGAAAGATGCTGATGTTGACAGCGATGTTCTGTAAAGGATATGCGAACAAAACAAAACAAAAACAAAAATCATTACGGAGCCAAATTAATACATCCTTACTCCTGTACAACAACCAACAGTCGCGGTAGTCATGTGTTCAAGACGCATTGGGGCGGATTCGGATTTTTAAAATGTACCCAGGCTTCGAGATCTAGCCAGCATAAAATGGATACCAAGAAATGTTTTGGGAAGTACAAGCGGTCATTGTGATACTGAGCACCTGACCCACTATGTGCCGATTTGTCTACAGAAATATGGGTCTAGCACCGTATGTGTTATGCGCCTTGATTGATTGATTGATTGATTGATTGATTGATTTAGGAACCGACATCACAGCATTCGAGGCATTCCCATAAGCACTCCGTCCCTATCCTCAGCAGCCAGCGAAGAGTTCCAACACCAATAGTTCCAGTAGCAATCTGATTATATGTCTGTCTCGCCTTTCCTCTGAGCGTCGAGCGTCGGCAAGAATTGCTCACCGCCTCATTCTTGCCAGACTATGGTGATCCATTTGCTTCTCCGAGGTGTACACATGCTCCCACAACGTCGCAACCACGTCTACCTTGTGTCATATATTGCGAATGGACTGGGATCACTGGTGTGCATAACCCATATTCTGGTCAAAGTAGCCGGGCCCCATCCTCTTCTAATTTTCAATAAACAAGAATATGACCCTTGAATATTTCAGATTCTGTTTTATTTTGTCTAGGTGATGATGGTCCCTCCTGGATTAGTTGGTAAATGTAAAGACTATGCCCCCTTCACTATGGAGTCCTGTAGCCCTTGAGCGCCCTTTGATAGACTGTGAACTGTCTGAAAAGACTTCATTAGCATGAATTCAAGAACAAGTGAAGAATAGCATGAGTCGTGAGCAGTTATGGGATCTAGAGATCATCATCTATTCAATGAATGTTTTCCCTCTCCCTTCTGTTCATAATTTGAGTTGTTGTAATTTTATTAATGGTTTATTACAATTACACATACACAGAACAACTTGTTTTCACAAAACAATTGGCAACAACACACAGTGAACTGAAATAACTTTAGAGAAAAATATCTACTGTTTGTGTGCTGTTTATTGATTGTGCCTGTCTCTTTTTTTTTTCTTTTGTAGGCCTTGGCAAAAGCATATCACATCTTGCATGGGTGTTAAAAATTTCGTTCATATATGTAAATCAATATATATCTATATGGATACAAATATGCCCAAACCAATTCAACAGTTTTGTTTGGAGTCACAGCTGGGCATAGGAACCGCTTCGGCCACCATGGTTGTTTTGTCCACAAGCGTTAATATTTATCGGTTTCGCCTCTTCGTTGCGGAGAGAGGTCCGATAATGTCTAAAGCAACTTTCTCGAAGGGAATTCCAGTAATGGGCAAATCACCCAACATTGCCGGTGGTGTCCGGTGTTTTGGTGATACTTTCTGACACTGTGGGCATGATTTTACAAACCGTTGTATGTCTGAGTTCATCCCTGGCCAAATGTAGTGAATGGCAATCCGCTGTGTAGTTGCGTTAATGCCCATATGCCCACTGAACGGTAGACTATGGCCCATTTCTAGGATCTGGGCCCTGTATTGAGTTGGTACAACAAGTTGATTGAACTCTTGTCCAGCTCTACCTGCTCTTCTGTAAAGAAGTGCTGACTTCATAAACAGATCACCTCTAGGTGGAGGTAAATGTGATTTCGGCAGTTTTCTGAAACAGGGATCGAAGGTGCTGTCGGCTTCTATTTGCCCTCTTCAATTCCTCCGTTCGAGGGATTGGTGTAGTTGTTTCTGGGGGTCTTTTTCGTCTGGGATCGAGTCATCATTGAAGACACTGCCACAGGTTGAATAGGGTCTCCCCCCCCCCCCAAAAAAAAAAAAAAAAAAAAAAATCTACAGCCGAGAATTACGGGATAGATCGGATCTTCTAAGACTGCTGCCTTGATTGTCCCAGTGACATAACGAGATACTATGCTCACCTTCGCCACCGGAAGAGACATAGTTGTAGAACACTTCAGGGGTCCTTGTAATTCGACGATCTCCTCTGTCACCTGTTCAGGGTGAACTAAGGATGATGAAACAACGCAGTCATACGATAACCCGGTATCGTAGAGACAGGTCGTTTTGAATCCATTCGGCAATATGGATTCTACAACCGGAAGATGAGATAATGTGTCTTTATGAGGTGTCTGATTGGACGTTTCATCAGTGTTCACTCCTTTCTCTCTTCGGCTGGCCAAACATGCAGCTGTGTGTGGAGGTGGCTTCTTCCTACAATTTTTAAATGTGTGACCTCTGATTTTGCAAATTGTGCAGAATGGTTTTTCTTCCTTTAGCGTTGTTTGGGCTAAGTTTTGAGTGGTGCTTTTGGATTTCTCAGTTTTCCTGGTGGCTAAGTTGCTATCACCCTCCTTTGGCTTTGGAGTTTTATCTTGAGGGGGAGTGTTGGCCGAACGTCCCTTGCCTCCAATCTCCTTCTGAGATTTTTCGAATCTCTCAGCCAGGATGATGATGTTTTCTAATCGGTCAGCCCCGTTTTATGTCAAAAATGCTTTCATCTCATTCGGCATTTTGCCTTTGAGTTGATCTATAATGATCATCTCGCGTAGTCCCTCGAAACTTTCATCGAACCTTCTTAAGCAGGCCCATCGTTGGGTGTAAGATTTCAATCTGTCAACAAGTTGTGCATAGCTTTCGCCTGGCTCTTTCTTTGCAGATTTGAACCGAATCTTATAAGAGTCACCGTCAACTTCACATCGACTTAAAAGTGCCTTCTTGAGTGTTGCATAGTCCTGCTGTTCCTCACGTGTGAGTCGAGAGAACACGTCGTACGCGGTTGACGTTAATACTTGTGACAACTTAGTTGCCCATCTTTCTTCCTCAAGTCCACAGCTGACACACATCAGTTCAAAGCGTGAGAAAAATGCCTCGATGTTGTCCGTCTGGTCATTGAATGGTTCAAGAGGAAACGACACAGCTCCGGAATTAAGGTAGGAGACATTAGAATGTTGCTCTGCCACTGGAAAACCTAATGAGTTTGAGGGTGTAGGAGCAATTCCTCACTCTAGTCTTCGAATCTCCAAGTCAGTTTCTATTCTATTCAACTCCAGCTGGTGTTGACGTTCTCTCTCCTTATCCCTGATTTCATCTTCTCTCAGGGCTGTTTCAGACTGAAGCCTTTTCTCTTTCTCATCTATTTCGGCCTGAAGTTTCTTTTCTTCCAACTCATATGCCTGTAGGCGTTCCTTCTCTTTTTCAGCTATTTCAGCTTGAAGTTTTCTTTCCTTCTCAGCTATTTCAGCTTGAAGTTTTCTCTCCTTCTCAGCTAATTCAGCCTGAAGTTGTTTCTCTTTGAGGGCTAGATCGGCCTGAAGTTTTTTTCTCCTATCGAACTCGTCGGAGACATACTTAGCTAGCTCTGGACCGTCTAGTCCGCATTGTTTACCGATATCAATTATCTGGGCACCAAAATCGCAGTTTCGGCCATACTTATGTTTAATGTTTTTATTGCCTAGCGAGAAAAAAAAACTAGATGCAGTGTGTTCTGATCCGTGAAAGCCTGTCACTCCCTGGATCTGCAAATATATAGCAAAGCATGCACTATATTAAACAAACAATTGCTAACTAATTCCCCCCCCCCCCCCAGGTAAGTAGTTCCGATAACACAACTGAGGTATATGACCGAAGAAATGTTAAGCAACCTTATTTCATGTCTGTCTGCCAATGCTCAATAAGCTCAAGACAGAAGGCCTAGAAGTAACCAGAATTGTTCCACTTTTTACCAAGAGAATCTGAAAATAAACAGTGATTTCCCTCCGGATAAGGATTTTCCGGTAGGTGACGAAATACTGTAAGTTCAAATTCTTCAGGAAAAACACTTTCTCTACAAGAAAACAATATTGAGACAGTAGATTCACACACTATTTTCCTCTGGAACACTTTTTCTGAAATAGAGATACTATGTGAAAGAGTCCCTATGAATTCAGAAGAAAATGTGACATGTCACACTAATTTCTCATTTATATACAGTTCCTTGCATGAGGTTATCCATTATTAACCAACATGGTGTTTGTCTATCAGGTTTATTATCTAATGATAATGTTTTAACCTTAAAAGTTTGTGAGTACAACGTGTAAAATGTTTAAACAAGTACAAGGGATCTGTGCAACTCAACTTATTTGTGCTCTTATCCCTTTATTACCCAATAGGTGTGCCAAGGGTTTAACTTCGGGACGCCCAGTACCACTATTCCTAGGGTTTATTTCCGGAACAAGTCAAACCAATAGGTGTGTTAGGGTTTAAATCCTGGACAAGCCTACCCAATCTGTCATATATTGCGAATGGACTGGGGATCACTGGTGTGCATAAGCCATATTTTGGTCAAAGAAGCTGGACCCCATCCTCTTTTAATTTTCAATAAACAAGAATATGACCCTTGAATATTTCAGACTGTTTTATTTTGCCTAGGTGATGATGGTCCCTCTTGGATTAGTTGGTAAAGGTAAAAACTATACCCCCTTCACTATGGAGTCCTATAGCTCTTGAGCCCCCTTTGATAGACTGTGAACTGTCTGAAAAGACTTCATCAGCACATCAGCATGAATTCACGATCAAGTGAAGAATAGCATGAGTCGTGAGCAGTTATGGGATCTAGAGATCATCATCTATTCAATGAATGTTTTCCCTCTCCCTTCTGTTCATAATTTGAGTTGTTGTAATTTTATTAATGGTTTATTAAAATTACACATACACAGAACAACTTGTTTTCACAAAACAATAGGCAACAACACACTGTGAACTGAAATAACTTTAGAGAAAAATATCTACTGTTTGTGTGCTGTTTATTGATTGTGCCTGTCTCTTTTTTTTTCTTTTGTAAACCCTGGCAAAAGCATATCACATCTTGCATGGGTGTTACAAATTTTGTTCATATATGTAAATCAATATATATCTATATGGATACAAATATGCCCAAACAAATTCAACAGGACAATCAATCTAACAGATGTTTATATGTGTGGCAATCACTCATTATTCCTGTGGGAAGAAAATACCAGTTCATAGACCATATGATAATTTGGCCTTTAATGTATTCTCTTTTCTCTTCGGTGATATTTGGTGGGTTTGTAGGAGAAATGGTCACCTCTGAGTAGTAGACTGGGTTGAGCCTGGGTCCATAAGTTAATGGATCCTTATCAGTTATCAGTACCTGCCACTGGAGCTCAGCTGATGGCTGCCCTTGCTCTGGTCAATGCCTGAGGTGTCTTGCCTTCTCAGGTGTGGGGATCATCTCTCTCTACTCTTCTCTTCTGGATGCCACCAAGATCCTCACTGTTTAACATTCACATAGGTTTGTATAATCCTACCAATGTAATGATTTAGAATGATAGTAAGAAGGAACAGGACATAACAGGAAGGATGATATGGTCGGAAGAATCTAACACCCTGAAAGTAGGAACTAGTTCCCCCCTCCTCTTGTCTGGTGTTGTTAATTTGTGTGGTCAGAGATTATCACACTGTATGCACATGCTATCATCTGTTCCCGCCGTATGCATGTTCTCAGTGTACCTGGGGTTCATTAAGATGTGTATAGTCAGACAGTGATAGGAGTGATGATGTGTTGTTCCAATGAGCATTTAAAGTCAAGCTGATAGTAATAGACTATGACAAGGATAGGATGCATTTTAATAAATGACATACAATTACATTTTCATCAACTCATTGTGGTTATGCATAGTGTGTATAACTGTTTCTCTGCACCTCCCAAATCAACTAACTAGTCTTCTTCTTCTCTCAAATCACCTCCTATTGCCTGTTGTTGTGGTGTTGAGTGGTGTGCTGTGGTGTGTAGTGTGTGGAGTTAACTTCTGTTGACTGGGGTTATCATAGCTTGCACCAACTTCCCCTCCAGTCTTCATCAGTAGTATAACTCACCTAGTATTAATTGTTGTTCATGACGATCATAAAGAATTTCGTATGTGTATTCGTTAGAAAATGTAATTCATATAAAATCATGATAACCAACAATGTACATTAGTAAGCGGTTGCTACAAAATTTACCTCCTCCTAATCCTCCCCCCCCCTTCCTCTTCAAATTAGCTTATTATTATTCTTCTGCTGTTATCAGTGCGCATCAAGTCAATTCTGTTGGCTACCAACAGTTGGCTATAGACCGAGGTTTGATTTACCTTTTGGTCTGGACAGTTTATCAAGGCCATCTGTCACAAATGGCATCTGTGAAGCGTAACCTGTTTTAGGCAGTGCAACTAATGAGTGCCTTGTCTAAGTGAAAACCTGACACACATATACAACTATTTTCTATCAAACCCTATTATTTCAATTCATGAAGAGGGGAGGAAAGATATAATCTCTCTCTCTCTCTCTCTCTCTCTCTCTCTCTCTCTCTCTCTCTCTCTCTCTCTCTCTCTCTCTCTCTCTCTCTCTCTCTCAGCTCTCTAGATTGTGAATAGGCAGAAATAAGTACGTTAAAGCGAGGCAGTGGTTCTCGTGCACAAACTGCCTTGTGGATAGCAGATAGCAATTTAAGCAGTTTTGATGAAATGCATAAGAGTGCGTTTAGATTCTCACCTCGTAAAGTTTTCTGTGATAGAATGTCGTAGTATGCACACATTAAAGCTAACAGATATATAGAGAACTTCAGATCTTGCAGTTTTGAGAAAGTATGATAGTGTCAGTTTTGCCCGGGAAAATGGCTCTGTGTAGTCAGAAGTTGGCAGTCGACAATTTAACACTTCGGTGGTTTTATTTTATCAGTAATACATTTAAATTGACCCAAAACACTGGATACCTCTACTGTACACTTCTGGGCATCAGATAGATATGAGGACTCACACGCTTACCTCGGATTTCAGACCAAACTGCAATCCTTTTGGAAAAAAAACCAGGGTCACTTCTAGCGATCTGACCGTCTACCAGAACGATTGTATGAAGAGTGCGCGATTTCAAAATCGAACGCTTACGGCAGGTCAGAGTTATCATCACGTGATTGCCCCTCACCAATCCTCTTCGATATTGTAGACGCTGTAATTTCCAAATTTAGCTGGCATGTGTCCATCTCCGGTGTCGTGTTGGTGTTACGTTCTCGTTAGTGCCATCAAATGTATACTTTCCTCTGTTTTGGTGCGCAAATGTTGACTTACTATGAAATGATGGTGGATGATTATGTCACACCTTGTCATGCATCAATACTCCACCAAGTTTTGCCGAGCCAGCCAATCTGTCCGCCTGTTCATTCCACAGCATGCCCCGGAGAAAAGATCCAGGTGATGTTTGCCACCCGTGACCTCCGAAGCAAGGCAAAGCCACTCTGCGCGAAGCCTGCCTGTCCTCACCCTCCTCAGCTTGTTTTCTGAGTCAGTTAGAATCACGATGTGTGTATGTATCGTATTCTCCATCCAGCGGAAAGCTGCACTGACCGCCTCCACTTCCATTCTTAAGCTAGATGTTGTGGTATCATACGCCAAGCTCTCCTGCACCAAACGTCGACCATTAGCTTTTGCTAAGAATTCCCAGGCACTTCTTCAACCTCTCAACACCGAAAAATCTGTGTAGATAATCACATCACCCGGGCGAGCATTATCCTGAATTAGTTACTGGATTTCCACTTCCGTGGCCCCTGCTGGCCACTCCCTGCCCTCCCGGTCCAATTTGATTGTAACTCTGCACAAGTCTGACTGTTCCGCTGGCACTCTAACCCACTCCTCTCCTCGCCTAATGTTCTCCAAGATGCACACCTGTCTGATCGTACCCTCCACCTGAGCCATCCATGATTTCCCTCTTATCAGTCTCTGACCCATAACTGCGTCCAGCGCCTCATGCAACGGGTGATCTGTGTCTGCAGCTACTCTGAGGTATGCCTTCGCCTGCATCACCTTGAGCCTGCCAGCAACAGTCGGCAGACCAAGGATGTAAACGCATGCACACTACTGGAGTGTCTCTGGTGCATCCCAGAATGACCCGCATAGCTTCGTTCTGTATGCGCTCTAATTTCACCAGCTGACTCTTTGAGACAGTGAGCAGTCCTAGTCCATAATCAATCACTGAGAGGATCAAGTGCTGGTATAGTGTGAAGAGCATCCTCTGCTCTGTGTCTAGTTTAGTTTAGTTTATTCGATGGATCAACATCACGGCACACGTGTGCAAACCCATAAGTGCTCCGTTCTCCTCCTAACTCAAATCTGAGTCTGGAGAAACTCGGCTCAGTATACGAACTCCGTAGCACCGGCGAGGATCCTGAAATACTTTGGGTATATTTTTAACTCGAAATTTTGCCCGGGCAGCGCCGTTAGGGCGACTCTTTTTCGATTTCCAGTTGCCAAGGGATTTTTTACGTACGCAACAATACAAACGGGCGTCCGATCTCACTGCCCAGAGATCAGGGGAAATTTTATTACTGGAAGTCCACGAGAAAATAATTCCGGTCATCACCGTGGCTTGAACCCGGGACCTCCAGCACTCGAGGTGGACACCATAATTCGAGACCATGCAGCCCCCTATGCTCTATGTCCTTTGCAGCCATAGTTTTAAGTGCATCGAGTCCCTTTTGAGATCTTGTCAGAACCGTCTCCACATGGTCCTTGAAGGACAGACTCCTGTCAAATGTGATTCCCAGATACTTCAGTTTGTTCTCTCCTTTGACGCTTCTACCATCTTTCGTGAGTCTTGGACATCAGCTCTCACAATCCTGTTGTCCAGAAAGCACCAAAAAACAGCCAGCTTTTCCGGGTGGATGACAGCACACATTTCAGTGCACCACTCAATCACTTTGTCTACTGTCACCTGTAGCTCCTGGGCTGTTTGCTCCCTATCTCTCCCCTACCTATAAGAAAGAATATCATCTGCGCCTTAAGACGCGTAACATGGTCTTTCACTGAATGCATAAAAGCCAAAGGTTACATTTTACTGCAATGTATCAAGACAGGCCCACAACAACGACATCGTCAGACATGTAGAAGCTGTATATGCATACATGGAAATATAGACATGTGTACAACATGAATGTAGTGAAGTGGGGGACCCACAGCAGTACTGGCCTCGATCGACCTGTACGTTTATGTACGTGACGGTGAGCATTCTGGTGGAGTGATTAAGTTGGATGAGGTATATAGAGGTTTACAGTCATGCATACAAGTCTATGTACTGGTGGAGTGATTAAGTTGGATGAGGTATATAGATGTTTACAGTCATGTATACAAGTCTATGTACTGGTGGAGTGATTAAGTTGGATGAGGTATATAGAGGTTTACAGTCATGCATACAAGTCTATGTACTGGTGGAGTGATTAAGTTGGATGAGGTATATAGAGGTTTACAGTCATGCATACAAGTCTATGTACTGGTGGAGTGATTAAGTTGGATGAGGTATATAGAGGATTACAGTCATGCATACAAGTCTATGTACTGGTGGAGTGATTAAGTTGGATGAGGTATATAGAGGTTTACAGTCATGCATACAAGTCTATGTACTTGTGGAGTGATTAAGTTGGATGAGGTATATAGAGGTTTACAGTCATGCATACAAGTCTATGTACTGGTGGAGTGATTCAGATGGATGAGGTATATAGAGGTTTACAGTCATACATACAGGTGTATGTACTGGTGGAGTGATTAAGTTGGATGAGGTATATAGAGGTTTACAGTCATGCATACAAGTCTATGTACTAGTGGAGTGATTAAGATGGATGAGGTATATAGAGGTTTACAGTCATACATACAGGTGTATGTACTGGTGGAGTGATTAAGTTGGATGAGGTATATAGAGGTTTACAGTCATGCATACAAGTCTATGTACTGGTGGAGTGATTAAGATGGATGAGGTATATAGAGGTTTACAGTCATACATACAGGTGTATGTACTAGTGGAGTGATTAAGTTGGATGAGGTATATAGAGGTTTACAGTCATGCATACAAGTCTATGTACTGGTGGAGTGATTAAGTTGGATGAGGTATATAGAGGTTTACAGTCATGCATACAAGTCTATGTACTGGTGGAGTGATTAAGTTGGATCAGGTATATAGAGGTTTACAGTCATGCATACAAGTCTATGTACTGGTGGAGTGATTAAGTTGGATGAGGTATATAGAGGTTTACAGTCATGCATACAAGTCTATGTACTGGTGGAGTGATTAAGTTGGATGAGGTATATAGAGGTTTACAGTCATGCATACAAGTCTATGTACTGGTGGAGTGATTAAGTTGGATGAGGTATATAGAGGTTTACAGTCATGCATACAAGTCTATGTACTGGTGGAGTGATTAAGATGGATGAGGTATATAGAGGTTTACAGTCATACATACAGGTGTATGTACTGGTGGAGTGATTAAGTTGGATGAGGTATATAGAGGTTTACAGTCATGCATACAAGTCTATGTACTAGTGGAGTGATTAAGATGGATGAGGTATATAGAGGTTTACAGTCATACATACAGGTGTATGTACTGGTGGAGTGATTAAGTTGGATGAGGTATATAGAGGTTTACAGTCATGCATACAAGTCTATGTACTGGTGGAGTGATTAAGATGGATGAGGTATATAGAGGTTTACAGTCATACATACAGGTGTATGTACTAGTGGAGTGATTAAGTTGGATGAGGTATATAGAGGTTTACAGTCATGCATACAAGTCTATGTACTGGTTGTAGCATGATGGAACAGAATTCCACATTTCCAGTCCGACACATTTCATAAAAATACTTTAAGTCTTAACGGGGACCATCCCAAATATAAGGGCTATTCTTAGATCGAATGTTCTAGAACGAGTTGGGGGAGGCGGCGGTATGCACTTGTCTTTTGATTGGTTCATAAGTAATGAGCCCACGCTATTCCTGGGCCATATATTAAAATCTAATTAGTAGGAGCGGGAATTTCACCAGGAGCGGTCGCTAGTGTGATGTGATGACCCAACAATGCCCTTAAAGATTCAATAATATATTGTTCTCTGTACAGCAGGTACCACTTTAAAACATACTTTAATGTTGTAGTGTGCCTGATAAACGAATGAGAAGAATGTATGAGTATTTTATGAATAAAGTGTGAAAGTGGGAAACCTAACTTCTGTGCGCCAGAATTCTGAACACTGCATCTTCAACCTTGACACGTCTTTCACGCTGTATACTCCAAGTGCATATCAATCCCTTGTTGTGACTGGTTGCGTATGCTTGATGAATGTATGACACACTCATGCAGATTCGCAAACCCAAACCCCTGGTGCATTCTTCATGCCTGGGATGACTTATTCTTAAATCAACTGTACCTTTGCTCTCGCGAGTTAACATATGGCAGTTTGGATTGGAATGAGTGATGAAACATGTACACGTTCCTTGGTAAAAAGCTCAAGAGAATACCATTTCTCTCTGAAGTATTACACTGTTACCTCTACTGTTGGATGGTTCATATAAACTAGTTCCTAAGAGAACCATAGGTGTGTGAACCTGTGTCTTAGTTGGCTGAATATAATGTATAGCTCATGCAAATTTACAAGGACTAAACATGTTTTCCCACATATGTGCTTGGTGCATATGTGAACAATTGTGTATGCAATTGAGCTTCTGTTAGCTACTGTAGTAGACATGAAAATTACTCAGTGGGGAAAGAGCATATGATGATGATGATGATGTACCTGTGAGACAGGTCTGTCTGAGAAAAGGGGTGAGGTCTGGCATTGCTGTGTGAGTGAATATGGAATAGGACATGCATGTACCAACATCACAGCCATAGGAATGGATGTCTGGTCTGCTAATTGGGTAAATGACATTAGTTAATACATAATGCATATTGCAGTTGTAAATGCCTATTTTCCATTTTCCTTCACAATACCTGTCCCATATTGCTATGTCACAATGATTGCTGTACTGTGTCTGGTCCTCCTTGTGCCCAGGTCTACTGTGGTTCAAACATGGTGAAACTTAGACCACATGAATGCTTGTAATTGTGTTAAGCTACCCTTTCTCAGCATATAGTCTTGTGATTACCACAGTACATCAGAGTGAAATACACGGCATCATCAAACTAGGAGAGGTGTGTTTGGACCACACCCATCCTTTTCCTCCCCATCCCCAATCTGTGTCTGTTGATGTATAATAACATTATATTTTAACATATGTAAAGAGATGTTGTGCCATTTTATATGTCGACAGAGAACAGTATGGTGGAGAGGCCATCCATATATCATCTGGGACAACTGAACAGAAGTCCTAGATCCAGATGTGACTCCCTATCAAAATGTAGGAATCTCAAGAAGAGTTTTCTCTCAGCTCTTTAACAGCTGAATGCATAAATGGGAGAATAACACAATCTGAAGCACTACCAATGTGGTGAACTGGACAGTGATCTTTGAGTCAGTCAAAAGGTCAAATGAGACTAACATCAAATCTTGTTCTATGAATTACATTCATGGAGAACTGTGGGGTAATTTGGGAGTGTTTGTTTATCTAAGACAAAACTTAGAACATATCCAGCCTGATGCTCACACAGTGATTCTTGAAGAATGTGAGGAACAGTAGGGAAGTTGATCTGGCTAAGTGAGTAGCTGCAATGTATGGGACATTCTGTATGTCATTATTGAAGTACCCAGTGACAGCCTTCACTAACAGCCTGATCAACCGTGAGATGCAGTACCATATCATCATACCAAATCTTGTCTTCAAGAGGAATGAATCTGCCATGAAGCTTATTCTGGGGAAGCTGCTAACTGGAGCTAGTCCAACATCCATGCTGATGAGAAAAGGATTCAACAGACCCAGAACAGTAGTTTCTTCCTTGAGTTGCCCATGGATAGAATTTCCTAAATTCCCAAGAGTCAGGAAATGATGATAGATACAGATACTGTAACGGAATGGTGTGGTGGTAATTAGAGAGGAGAGGTGGAGGAGAGTTATTGGGTGGTGGAGTAAATAAGAAGTGTTGTATCTTGTTTATCAACCTGCATGTGTGATATATTTTATGCATTTTCTATGCAATAATTGAAGTGTTGACATGACAGGTGACGAGGCAATGGTCACCACTCTACTCACCAACTCAATAAATTGTGTACTTTATGAATCAGTTTTAAGTACATGTCTTAAGAGAATTTCTTGTACAGTTGCTGTCAAGTGTTGTCTCTGGTGACTGTCTTAAGTGCTGGGGTTGGTTATACATATTGTGAAAAGTCCTGTATAGATGTTGTCAAGTATCACATGATGTCTATCTTGTACACTTGTGGTGTAAACAATTCCTTGTGAATGTATGTCCCACTTTTGGCAGGAAACTGTCATGTAGATGTCTTGTCCAACAGATGTAATGTACAGTTATTGTTGAAGTTTGTTTGTCTACAAATAAATAAAGTCCTAAAGTCCTAAAGACTAATTGAACTGATATAGGTCACAAAATGACAAAAAATATAGGGAAAGATCTATGTGACGGACGAACAGCACACTGTCAACAGTATAATGAGTGAGATGGATCCTCAGTTGTACAGGCGCTAATAGTTCAGATCTTCTCTGGCCTTGGGTGAACTATTTTACTTCTTATATAAATTTCTGTGTAGATACATAGTGGTCTCACAGTGGGGGTTTGAACCAAAAGAAAAATGTTCTCCAAAAAAGGCTATTGCGGGAATGATTAGCTCATTTGAGTGACCTCTAGACAAAACGTGCTAAATCATAACCTTTATCTTGTTGTTTATTATTCAAGATATATCTCCAGAGAACACTACAAACTAGGTCCTCTGTCAATCATCAAATAATATGTCACACTGGTGGAGTGATTAAGATGGATGAGGTATATAGAGGTTTAAGTCATACATACAGGTGTATGTACTGGTGGAGTGATTAAGTTGGATGAGGTATATAGAGGTTTACAGTCATGCATACAAGTCTATGTACTGGTGGAGTGATTAAGTTAAGTTGGATGAGGTATATAGAGGTTTATAGGTATACATACAAGTCTATGTACTGGTGGAGTGAATAAATTGGATGAGGTATATAGAGATTTGGCCTAGAGGTTAGCGACGTTTCACCGCAATCTCGTATACTCTTGTAAGTAAAGTGACGACGGTGAGAATCAGCAGTAGTTCGAATCAGAAAGCAATGGCAAACTACTGAGCGTAATCTTCCCAAGAAATCAACAATCGGCGGAAAGATGCTGATGTTGACAGCATTATCCTGTAAAGGATATGCAAACAATTTTAATTTTTAATATAGAGATTTTTAGGCATACATACAGGTGTATGTACTGGTGGAGTGCTTAAGTTGGATGGGCTATACAGAGGGATATAGGCATACATACAATATTACATACTGCTGAAGTGAATAGGTTGGACATGAGTTGTGGCAGAGTAGAGTTAATAGATCTAGATAAACGGTTAAACAGGAGAGGTTTTTAAACAAATAACCAATAATCCAAAATAACCTATACAGCAATAGCAATACAAATGAACATTTCGGAAACTATCACTGTCCTACATCCAAGGGTGGCACTCTATACTTTGATGTTGCCGACTTCTGTATCTTAACGGCAGTGAACAAAGTCTCACAATCCCAATATAACAGGTTTTTAGTCAACCATTGGCGATTTAGAAGCAGACAGCTTTGCTTTGATTTTTACAAATGTATAAGCGACAGCCATTCAGAAAGGCAAGCTACTGAACGTAAACATTACCTAGAAAATCACAAACAGCCAATAAATGCTGCGGCTGATGTCGACGTCCTGCAAATTGGAATAAAACTGACTGTTAATGCTCACAGTAAGTTTACAACGCCTGCATCTGTTGTTTCTGCTGAACAATAGTATTTCCGATACCCTGCTCACTTAAATTTCGCGTTCATTTATTCACCAACAAAAAAGAAAAAAAAACATAGAAGCTACCTAATCTTGTTTCATCTGGTGGGTGACCCCATAAATTCCATGGTGCTAGGTGGACTGCTGAAGCACTGAAGTTGTCTTTATCAGCTCAAATACAATTTCATCGCTGCTGTTCTCTTTCACACTCCTGATCGGCTTATTCTCAGAAGCTGTCTTTGTGGATGTTTTACGCTAATACGACATTCCCCTGTGGCTGAACAGTGTCTTTCATTAGATACCCTTGGCAGGCATTAATCAACTGTTACTGGCTTGTGTGTCTTTCAGTGGAGACCACACAAACTGGCCTCAATCATTTCTGGAAGACTGTCTTACCAGCACATCAGGTCACGAAGTTAACACCAGAACGTCCGAAGGTGGGCAGACCTGAGCATGTCGTAAAAGGCAGCCCGAGTCTGGCCGTATTAAAAACAGTCAATATCCAACAAACCAGGTGGCTCGGTTATGTCACAGAATACTGACAGATTAACGATCCCATGATATATCAAAACACAAAATTGCTTATATTACACGAGGATGGAAAGTTATTGACATTAAGATCAGGAAAACAAGCGATCGCTTCGGTCCTGAGGTGAGTACAGGTTATTGACTCCAAGATCAAAACAGATACCGCGTGTTTGATGGGAGACGGGCGAAGGAAAACGACGATCTTAACCCCTTTGAACACCGAAGAGGGAATCACGATAAAACAATCTCATAAATCTTTGAAATGGGAAACCGAGAGTCACGATCACGCCGTTTCACATCCCTTTGAACAACGAAGACGTAGTTACGATAAAAACTATCAGATGTCTTTTAAAGTAAAGGAAACGAATGTCCGTGGTCCGAAGAAACGAGTGGATAATCATTGATGTCCCGAAATGACCGTTTATCAAAGGATAATTTCGGTTGTTGTTGTTGTATAAGATCAAAAGATCGGTGAAAAGGACAGGGGAATATTTGGTGGAATATACCAAGGGCAATTATGCAGAGCCAAAGGATAAAATGGTCTGGATATTCAAGTTTAATTTAGTGTGTTACTGCCAAGAGTCGGAACTCACTCATCCTGTCCGTTCCCTTGATGTTTGTGTCTAGGATTTAGACGATTCTAGAAATAGCATAACAGGCTCGCTTGCTCTTTGTATGACTCTTTCGTGCGCACAACACAAGTTCATAACGCGTCCTTAGATTATATGACCACTTTATTACTTTGTTACATCACAGTCCTTACCGTGATCGCCATCATACCCCTCCAGCATTTCGAACCTTCCAGTGTTCTGGATATGATCATCCCACCAACTGTCTAGTAATAGTGCGCACATAATACTATAATCGTTGTTTAGTACCTGCTGTCTAGCACACTCCGGAATACACAAGTCACAGCTAACTGTTTATACAAGTCTCTATTTACTACTTACAGTACACACGTGTCCAACGAGTCAAGGAGTGTTTTCCTCGCCGCCATGCACAGTGTTCAGAAAACGAGGCCAGCTCTCTCGCCACTGCCGGTCAACATGTACTAAGCCATTGGCAGTCGGTTACTTCATTGTACTGCTTCTTCTCTCCTAGTTGTCTGAGTCACGAACACTTCTTCATTGTTGTCTGTGACTTCAATAGCTGCGACCATCGTAAACGCTTTCGAGCGCAGAACTTTCTCAAACTAGACCATTCCCGACTCACGTCCCAGCTCAGACTGCAAATCAAGCACACTGCTTTTCCGGCTGTCGCCTGGGCGCCGTCACGTAACGCATTAGCTCCGCCCACTAATGCTAGCGGCATTCGCTTGTGTGTCAACACATCTCTCCCGTTTCCATGACTGACACACCTGCCATATTTCGCGCAATCCATTTCATGGCAACATGCCCCCCCCCCCTTTTTTTTTTAATGTTGTAAACATTTTTACTACCTTTACTCAGTCTTATACTTCTTGACATGAGATGGATAAGTACACGCTATTATTTGTTTTAGTGGACTCATGGTCGTACGCTTTGGTCTCTCTCAATATTCGCCCATATTTGTACGTCTGTTGTCAATACATATGAGCCTATCTTTCCCATGATACCTTTAGACTCGTGACAAGTTTTCATCAATAACCAACATCACAGAAACAACAAAAAAATATATATATATTATGCGGACACGGCAACCCGTCTACACCTAGACTTCCGTGTAGTCACAGCCTCCTTTTTAAGTTCAGAGGTTATGTGATCTAGTCTGACGTAGGATCCAATGTTTCATCAAACATCCCTAGCAGCTCCTCAATCATCCTACTCAATCCAAGCCCCAGGCTCTGAGTAAGGTATATGTGTGTGATTATGGACTATGGCTTTCACTGTCCCTTCTGTATCAATGGATTGTTCTTGCTTTGACTTTGACGTTACTGAGTTATGTTTGACCTTTGTGCTGCGTTGATGCTTGTAGTGTCTCTCTTCAGTCCTCTTAATAGGTATTTCCATTGTGGGGTATGTTTATCTGCTCTCTCTTTGTCTGGTAGGTATTATTGCCCATGGGTGTTATGGCGATGCTGGTTTTATGTTTGTTCTATACCACTTCTCTATGCAACTTATACCTTTGCCATTTTCAACTATGCCTTTGGCAAAAAGACCTTTATCTCATAATGCCTTTCTTTCCTTTTTACTTCTGTCAATCCTATACATTTCCAATATCTATTCCAGTTTGTTATTTTAATATCCCTTACCCGTTTATCAATTTGATCTTGAGGAACTTTTTGCTGGTGCCATTGTTTTATTAGTGTGTCTGTTTCAGTATATCGTACTTTTGGTAACTTTGGGGGATTTCTGTTTTCCCAGGTTGGTTTTATATCAACAACGTTATTTGTGTTTCCTTCGTCTGTTTGCACTATGTCTGGTAGTATGTCTGAATTATCATTGTCTATGTGGTTACTCTGCACTATGACTACTTTATCTTGTTCTTTATCTTTTTCTTGCTGAACTATTGTTGTAGCAGATGTAGTGGTTTTTATTTCCCATGCTTGAATCTCTTCTTGTGTACAATCTTTTATTCCAGGTATGTTACCTAGCATTAGTCCAGCGTACGGGTTTGCTAGCATTGCTGCTTGTATTCTGCCAGTACAGTATGGGCTGTCGATTTCGATCCATGCTGTGTGATACTTTTCGAGTGTTCCCCCGAATGTTCGATAAGTTACTGTATTACCTGTGTAATCTTTCCTTCTAACAAACCTTTGGTTTACCCCTACTACTGATGTTCCAGGGTTTCTTAAGCATGTGGTGGGTATGCTGTTGACAAATACTTTATGGACTTTTAGAGTTCCGCTGCACATGTTCGTATTTGTCTGTTGTGTAGGCATTCTTTGACTATTTACTGGGTTATCAATCTGTTGTCTATTATTTTGGTTTGTAGCTATAGACAATTTACTTGTGGTTCGGTCATGTTCTTCCTTTTTACTAGGTTTGACATCTGTTCTTTTAGCCTCTTTCATCATTTGTTTCAGTCTACAACTCTTGACTTCATGTCCAAAACTATGGCAAAGATAACATTTTATGTTGGCTTTATAGTCTGATAGTTTGTCTATTATTTTTAAGGATAGATTATTTATGTATGATTCATAGTTTGGATTACTGTTACACATCTCATGTACTCTGTGTTGGTGTTTGCAGTAGTTGCAATCTATCAGTATCCCTCTCTTTGATGTGTTGTATGGTCGCTTAACTCTATTATGGTCCTTGTACTGGTGGTATCTCTTTGATAAATTGTTGCTTTTCTGATTTGACAATATTGCTGAAGCTCCTATTATTATTTCCGGTTGGGTCTCTTCTGTACATATTTCTTTATTTGTGTTGTAGTTTGTTTGTGCTAGTGGTAACCTCATTTTATCTTTCTCTAACTTCAACTTGTCTATTTGAAATTGTAGTCTTTTTTCTTCAAGATCTAGCTTTTGTCTTTCTAACGCTAATTCTTTATCTCGTTGTTTTTCTTGTGATTCTCTAAGTTCTTTAGCTGTTGCCATGTCTTCTGTTATCTGACTTCGAAATTCTGAGAGTTTGTTTTCTGCCCATGTCAAAAGTTCTAGGCCTGTGAAACAGAATTTCTCCCCAAGTATTACAAAATCTATTAATGTAGACATGTTGTGGTTGTGTACCTGTCTACTATATCTGTGTCAATAACCTATAGCTGAAACTATGCACAATAATTGTAGACATTAACTGTATCAGTGTCTTCAGATAATATTTGTGCTGACAATGGTAAGGAATCTCAATAGCAAGAATATATCTGCGTTAGTGTCGCTGTTGATCTTGCTCTGGCGAAGCCGACTGTGATGACCTTGCTGTAACAATGCTGTACTACAATGATGATAACAACACTGGACAACAATAACACCTATCAGACGTTTTAGCTAAATGACATAACACCTGTGGAAAAAATAATCACAAATAATAGATACATTAATGACGTTAAAGACCAACAAATATTGGACTAGGTTACAAAACAAGACAAAGTTCTCGCTAGCAGTCGAAAATTTACTTGAATTCTAAGTCAATTTCGAATGCCAACCGAACGGAACGTACTTTTGGGTGATGATGAAATAACCACCAAAGTAGCCCACCAACCTCCCACTAATGATGAGGGTGAGTAAACATATTGATGGAAGGGTGCCTGTTGACTCTGGAATACTAAGCAGGACACTTATAGAAATCAAGTGAAAATAGCTTAACCTGTATAAATTCAACTCCGGTGTCGTTGGTGGCTTGGTCCAGATGCTTGGCTGCCCTTCAGGATTCTTCACAAGGTGGTATGGATCAGCTTCACTGCATTTCGGTATGACAAGGGATCAATAGAAGTTTAGTCTTGAAAATGGTGATCCTCCAAAAAGTGGCGTCAACGGTGCCTATTACACTACTGATGGCACAGGAAAACTGGATCTGAAAAATATTCTTCAATCTAACACTGCGATTATTTCATTAGAGCACTATAGTGTGTGAAGCACATGAACACGGCTCTAGAATGATGGTTTATGTGGCTAAGTGCCATACTCTGTTTTCTTGAAGAAATATCTGGACTGTTGACTTAAAGTTCTGTGATATGTACTTTGAAACTGCACACATAAGTAATACGATACACAGTTCATCTAACGTGGTGCTTGGCTGAGACGTGAGCTTATTTGTTGTTGTTGTTGATGGTAGCCATCTTGGTACCCTTCAACAAGGTCATTCTTTGTCTTTTACACATGGTGTCCACTTTCTCTATCTTTATTACTTGCAGATCATTATTTTGCTCGTTTCTTTCGATTTGTCCTCTATTCAACACTGCACTG
This sequence comes from Cepaea hortensis, assembly GCA_963921405.1. Lineage (NCBI taxonomy): Eukaryota > Metazoa > Mollusca > Gastropoda > Stylommatophora > Helicidae > Cepaea > Cepaea hortensis. The sequence continues at coordinate 55,498,355 of OY992890.1, forward strand.
ACGAAACCTTCTCCCTTGATTGTATCTCTGGATTCATTCAAGCGGACGTAATGCCCCCAAGTGCCAAGAGTCGGAACTCACTCATCCTGTCCGTTCCTTGGTGTTTGTGTCTAGGATTTAGAAGATTCTAGAAATAGCATAACAGGCTCGCTTGCTCTTTGTATGACTCTTTCGTGCGCACAACACAAGTTCATAACGCGTCCTTAGAGTATATGACCACTTTATTACTTTGTTACATCACAGTCCTTACCGTGGTCGCCATCATACCCCACCAGCATTTCGCCTTCCAGTGTTCTGGATATGATCATCCCACCAACTGTCTAGTAATAGTGCGCACATAATACTATAATCGTTGTTTAGTGCATGCTGTCTAGCACACTCCGGAATACACAAGTCACAGTTAACTGTTTATACAAGTCTCTATTTACTACTTACAGTACACACGTGTCCAACGAGTCAAGGAGTGTTTTCCTCGCCGCCATGCACAGTGTTCAGAAAACGAGGCCAGCTCTCTCGCCACTGCCGGTCAACATGTACTAAGCCATTGGCAGTCGGTTACTTCATTGTACTGCTTCTTCTCTCCTAGTTGTCTGAGTCACGAACACTTCTTCATTGTTGTCTGTGACTTCAATAGCTGCGACCATCGTAAACGCTTTCGAGCACAGAACTTTCTCAAACTAGACCATTCCCGACTCACGTCCCAGCTCAGACTGCAAATCAAGCACACTGCTTTTCCGGCTGTCGCCTGGGCGCCGTCACGTGACGCATTAGCTCCGCCCACTAATGCTAGCGGCATTCGCTTGTGTGTCAACACATCTCTCCCGTTTCCATGACTGACACACCTGCCATATTTCGCGCAATCCATTTCATGGCAGTTACGAGTCTTTCAGGAGAGAAAGTGGTGAATTATTCTGGAGCTAGTAGAAAAGGGATTTAAGATGTTCCGCGTTGATAGAAGGCAACGAACATCTGTACTTAATGTGCATATGTATTACCGATTCAGCTGAGGATAGTTATAAGGTAGCTATGGTGTAGAGTAGACATCTAGCATAGTGTATTTTAGTGTGTGACCGTAATATTGAGTGTCGGCCGAATTTAGCTGAGAAGTAACTTAGTGGATTTAGTAAGGTGTCAGGGCACTCGATAGTATGAGTACTATTATAATAGAGGATAGGTCTATGATAGGAGATTCTATTGTAGGTGGTTACTAGGATTTCTAAAGTTTCCTATGACTTTTCCTTCTTTTACCTTGTCTTAAGTTATGTGAAGAACTACTATGCCTTAGGTCAGAGATCATTTCTCTGAATCTATAGAAGTTATAACTGATAATGGCCAATAACCTACTAATCTCACTTCTAATAAGTCTGAGTTAGGTTGATCTCACAAGGTACTGTATATTCGAAAGGTTCCACTGAACTCCACTAAATTCCACTGAACTCCACTGAACTCCACTGAACTCCACTGAACTCCGCTGAATTCCACTACACTGGAAATTGTAATAGCTACACCCATAAAAAGAAGGACATTACCATAGTTGGGTGCAGTGATCAATATCCTCAAGATTTAAGTCTTGTATCAACCCTAAGGTAAACCAGTTCTAAAAGTAACGGATTAATAAGTCTGTCCTGATAGGATACTGACAGCAGAAGATATGTCAACTTCACATAGAACGGACTAGCAATATGGTTCACATGGCCATAAGATAAATACAAACAAACTGTAATACCAGAACTTTTCCTCTGAGGAATAGAACATTCTTGGACTTTAATACAAACAGTGTGTCAGTGTAATATATACGCAGGGTTGTGATTAGTCATACATCCATAGACAATAATTCATTAACTATATCGGATGTGTAAACATTCCCTGGATTTAAAAAAGAAAAAAGCTTTCATAATATTGGATATTTCACCCGGAAAGACATTACATATAAAAAACACGCTGTTTGTGAAAATACAATTTATTTCAAAAGTCAAGGATATTGTGAAGACATCATCATCATCATTCAGAGAGAAACTACACTGGGTGAGAGTAAAACAGTTCTGTGCTGTGGTGACAATATAAGGCCGTTGCGTGATGAGAATGTGATATGGATCTTAGAGTGTCACTCTTATCTCACCTACACGATAGAACACACCAACAACGTCTTTACATACACTCTATACACACCCATGACACTTTTTATTCAATAAATAATGTTAGTATTTATTGGAGGACAGTGTTGTGTGGGTATGTTCTGAAGTAAAGTGAAGAGGGGTATGGTATTGCGATAATAGAGAGAGAGAGAGAGAGAGAGAGAGAGAGAGAGAGAGAGAGAGAGAGAAAGAGAGAGAGAGGAGAGAGAGAGAGAGAATAGAAGACTGGAACGGGGGTGTGTAGAAAAAGGTCTGGCAATAGACCCAACATTGGAAAAAGGGAAGTTGAAGTGTGATTATTGATTCTACTGTCTCTCCCCCCCCCCCAGAGACGACATTAATTGGGGCACGTCCATAGGATATAAGTATATGGTGACTTTAAATGACAGCACGTCCATGGGATATATAGAGACTTTAAATGTGAGCATGTCCATGGGATATATGGTGATATTGCATTAATATATATGGGCTACATTACATTGTTGTTGGGGACATTGTTGCCGGGAAAGTATAGATCCAGATAGGGTGAATGTGGATAGGTGTTAAGACACCTTACATACCTGTTCACACTTTACACGTCTACATAAGTCTTAGTCCTAAATCTCCTCTTGTCGTTTAGAGATTGTTTTGTGGTGTACTGTGTGGTGTCATAGATATACATAGATATATAGGTATATATAGATATATATAGTAATTTTAGATATTGAGTATTTACATATTGCCTTGGTGTTTCTTTACTCAACCTGCTGACTCACCTTCTTAAACTATGGCCACTCATAAACTAGATATGGCAGAATTGAGGGAAAGGGGAAAAGGGATGGGCTAGGCGGGACAGGCACTGTCAGAGTAAATACAGGGGGTGGAATGAGAGCTTCGTCAGGCAGAAAAAGAAGATAGAAGGGCCGAGTTAGAGCTAAAAAGATGGAGATGGAGACAAAACGAATGGAAGCTGAACAGGCAAACAAGAGATTAGAAGCAGAACAAGAGGCGCAGAGAAGAGAACATGAATACCGCATGCGAGAACTGGAACTCAAAACACAAACTAAGGGAGAAACTGATGGGGCAGAAGGAAGATCATCTTCTCATGGTTCAACCAACAGGAGTGGACATGGTTACCATGCCATGAAGTTTCCCTTAGCTGTTTATGAGGAAAATAAAGAAAGATTTGACCAATACGTGAATCGCTTCGAGGCCATGTCTATCGCTATGTGTCTAGATAGAGACAAATGGAATCTTAAATTGTCCCAGGGATTACGCGGAACGGGTTACGAGGTTTACTCCCGCCTACCACCAGGACATGAGAATAACTACGAAGAGTTGAAAGCCGCTTTGCTGAAACATTACGAGATCACCTCACAAACGTATCGGAAGAAGTTTCGTTCAGAAAAAAAGAGAGACAGGAGAGCTATTCGCCGCCTACAGTTTAAGGCTGAAATCATACCTCCGAAAATGGATTGATTTAGCAGGGTTTGCGAGGGATTATGAGAGTCTGGAAGAGCTCATTGTAGTCGACCAGATGCGAAAGCAAATGTCGAAACCTCTCAGAACATTCTTGGGAGAGCAAGGGGCGGAACGGATTGAGGTGGTGAATAAGTTGGCGGAGAGATACGTAGAAGTATATGGGGTGGCTGCGGAACCAAGTACGCAAACCAAAGGTCAGGAGAAACAAGACTAAAAGAAATCTAAGAACTCGGAAGGCAAGAAAGTGGAACCTTATAAGAAAAATTCAATGGAGAGTTTGGAGAAGACGAAAGAAGGAAGCAAAAATACCTCGAATGATCCACCTAAACGACCGTGGTCGGAGAAGTGGTGTTCAATTTGCAAGTCGCCTTCTCACAATACGAAGGAGTGCAAATCAAAGGTGAAGAGCTCTCACTTCGCGGCATGCCAAGTGACGCCTAAGGAGGTTGTCGAAGACAAAGCTGAGGTCGGCGAAGAATCTCTGAACAAAGAAAGCGCACCGAAATCCGGATAGGGAAAAATCTTGGAAAGGAAAATGGTGCAAACACTGCCGGTCGAAAGCACATAATATTACAGACTGCATATTCAAGTCCGAAGACTCAATCTTCAACACATGCCTCGAGGAGCCGAAAGAGGACTCCAAGGAAAAAGTCGAGGAGGTGGAAAACACTCCGGACCAAGGGAGACCACCGGTGGTGGAGTTGATTGAGGTGAATGGCCAACAAGTCAACTGTTTATATGATACTGGCCTAGATGGGGAAGCTTTGATTTCTGCCGATCTGGTATACCAAGAGAAACTCACAGGTGAGACCATGGAGATACAGCCTGCGACGAAAAGTGCTGTAGCCATGAAGTTACCAATTGCTAAGGTGGAGATTCGATCAAGATATGTCACGGGCACAATCAGAGCCGCTGTATTGACCGATCCCATTTTCCCCGTCATCCTCGGTCGCCGGTATGTCTTTCTGGGAATGCCCAGGGAGTCAATCCATATGGGAGCTATGCAGACACGCTCTCAGAAGGAAAAGGATCAGACAGAGACAATGGTCTCAAACCCAATGCCAGTGGAGTTGCGAACTGCCCAGAGTGAGGATGCTACTTTACGTCCTTGCTATAGGAAGCTGCAGAAAAGTGCAGTTCCACCAAAACGAGGACAGTACTACATGAAGAATCGGCTGCTCTATCTGATAGCCGGAAGGGGACATAATTTACACGGTCAATTGGTAGTCCCGAAGGCCTACCGTTCCCAAATTCTTCAGATGGGGCATACCATTTCGTTCAGCGGACACATGGGTATGGCCGCCACCATGCAGCGAATTTCCTGCCATTATTATTGGCCAGGAATGACTGGAGATGTGCGTCGGTATGTAAAATCATACGCTGAGTGCCAGAGTGTGGCACCGAAACACTGGACAGCGCCGGTGGTCTTGGGTGAGATGCCCATCATGAACTCTCCTTTCGAGAGGGTAGCCATTGACATAGTGGGTCCTCTTCCAAGGACTAAGAAGAGGAATATGTACATCCTCACAATGGTGGATTGCTGTTCGATGTGGGGTGAAGCCATACCATTGCCAACCATTGACTCGAAACGAGTGGCTGACGCATTGAGGAGGACTTTACTAGATTATGATTCCCTAATCAGATTCTGACGGATAATGGGTCCCAGTTTTGAGGGGAACTCATGGAGGAGGTTTTTGGGGTGTTCCAATCCAACCATATTCATACCAGCCCATACCACCCTCATTCTAATGGGCAAGTAGAGCGGTTCAACGGCACGTTGATGACAATGCTCCGGAAACTGGCAAAGGGAAAACCGATTAGGTGGGATGAATAAATCCCAGCAGCCCTTTTCGCCTATCGGGAAGTGCCTCGTGGCTCAACAGGATTACCGCCAGCTACCTTGCTTTTTGGTCGTCCAATCAAGGGACCATTGGAAGCTTTGTTGAGGAGTTGGACGGAGGAAGGGACGTCAGAAGAAGTGATCTCCTCGTACAAATATGTGGAGGAACTGAAGGAAAAACTTCACACGGGCTGGGCTCTGGCGACTAAAACTTGAGAAAGGTCAGAAAGAGACATGCGGCGTACTACAACCGTAGGTCTAGAGACAGAGCTCTTGAGGTGGGAAACAAAGTCTTGTTGCTACTCCTGACGGGAACCAACAAACTAGAGATAGAATGGCAGGGACCATTTCCCGTGGAAAGGGTGATATCCAGAACCAACTATCAAATCCGAATCCGGGGAAAGTCGAAGATTTTCCATATTAATCTCCTGCGGAAATACGAAGAGATAACCGGTGAAGGAGCAGCTCATCTCATGGCGATGGCAGTAGCAGTGGAGACTGAGACAGGACCGGATGAGGGAAGGGAGTATCCACAAGTGCACCAGGAAACCTATCAGGAGGTGCAGGTGAACCCTGATCTGATTCTTCAGGAGAGGGAAAAGATCGCTCAGGTTCTCAAGTCTCATAAGCAGATCCTGACGGATAGACCGGGACGGACGGAGCTGGTCGAGTTCGAGATGACCTTAACCACGCAAGATCCTGTCCGCCAAAAAGTCTACCCAGTGCCATTTTCTAAAGAGAAGGCTTTGGAGGAGGAGATACAGAAACTGTTGGAGGATGATGTGATTGCGCCATCCACATCCCCATATAATGCCGGAGTGGTGTTGTTACGCAAACCGAGTGGAGAACACAGGTTGTGTATTGACTATAGACTCTTGAATAGTCATACCCAGTTTCAGGTGGAACCTTTGCCGAATCGAACCCAGTTATTCGGCAGGCTCCATAAGGCTAAGTACTTCTCTAGAGTAGATTTGAGTCGGGGTTATTATCAGATCACGGTCAAACCGGAAGTTCGACCTCTGCTGGCTTTCAGTACACCCAGTGGACACTATGAGTTCAACATCATGCCTTTTGGACTCAGCAATGCTCCTAGTGTGTTTACTCGCATGATGAGAGCCTTGTTAGATCCTCTACGGTATCCGTCCATTATCTCGTTCATGGATGATATACTGATTGCCAGTGACAGCTTAGATGATCATTTATGGTCTTTGGAGAGAGTTTTCAAGAGGCTCCGGGAAGTAGGGCTTACCGCGCGCCCAATCAAGTGCATGGTTGGTTACCAAACTCTATAATTTCTAGGGCATACTATCACGCCGGGGAAAATTGTCCCGGGGGAGAAAAACTTGGAAAAAGTCAGACGAGTTCCAAGAACGAAAACGAAGAAAGATGTGAGATCATTCCTATCGTTGTGCGGATTTTATCAAAAATTCATCCCGCATTTCTCCGAATTGGGAAATCCTTTAACGGAAACCTTGAAAAAGGGATACCCGGATACAATTGTGTGGACGCCAGAATGCGAAGTTGCATACAGTCAGTTGAAGGAGGCATTGGTTAATAAACCAGTTCTATAGCTTCCCGACCTTTCAAAATCCTTTGTGCTAAGAAAAGATTTGAGTGGTATTGGAATTGGAGCAGCCTTGTTACAAGAAGGGATAGAAGACGCTTCGGTTTTGAAACCAGTAGCTTACGCAAGTAAGAAACTTCTACCGGCTGAAAAGAATTATTCAACAGTCGAAAGAGAATGCTTCTCACTCGTATGGGCCGTACAAAAATTCCAGCCATATTTGTATGGAGTACAGTTTACGGTCCAGTCAGATCATCAACCCTTGATGTTCCTAGCTACCTCGCAGAAGCTCAACGCACGGTTGATGCGGTGGTCGTTGTTGTTGCAGCCGTACCACTTCACGGTGGAGTATATTCCTGGTAGGGAGAATGTAGGAGCTGATTTCCTATCTAGACACCTAGCTCCTGAAGAAGAGGAATAGGTTGATGGAGAACATAGGGATCGAACCTCCAGTTAGGAGGAGTCGACGTGGTCAACTCTCTTAAGAGGGGGCCTATGTCACAGAATACTGACAGGTTAACGATCCCATGATATATCAAAACACAAAATTGCTTATATTACACGAGGATGGAAAGTTATTGACCTTAAAATCAGGAAAACAAGCGATCGCTAAGGTCCTGAGGTGAGTACAGGTTATTGACTCCAAGATCAAAACAGATACCGCGTGTTTGTTGGGAGACGGGCGAAGAAAAACGATGATCTTAAACCCTTTGAACACCGGAGAGGGAATCACGATAAAACAATTTCACAAACCTTTGAAATGGGAAACCGAGAGTCACGATCACGCCGTTTCACAACCCTTTGAACAACGAAGACGCAGTTACGTTAAAAACTATCAGATGTCTTTTGAAGTAACGGAAACGAATGTCTGTGGTCCGAAGAAACGATGGATAATCATTGATGTCCCGAAATGACCGTTTATCAAAGGAGAATTTCGGTTGTTGTTGTATAAGATCAAAAGACCGGTGAAGAGGACAGGGGAATATTTGGTGGAATATGCCAAGGGCAATTAATTATACAGAGCCAAAGGATAAAATGGTCTGGATATTCAAGTTTAATTTAATGTGCTACGAGTCTTACAGGAGAGAAAGTGGTGAATTATTCTGGAGCTAGTAGAAAAGGTATTTAAGATGTTCCGCGTTGATTGAAGGCAACGAACATCTGTACTTAATGTGCATATGTATTCCCGATTCAGCCGAGGATAGTTATAAGGTAGTTATGGTGTAGAGTAGAACTCTAGCATAGTGTATTTTAGTATGTGATCGTAATATTGAGTGTCGGCCGAATTTACTGATAATTAACTTAGTGGATTGAGTAAGGTGTCAGGGCACTCGATAGTATGAGTACTATTATAATAGAGGATATGTCTGTGATAGGAGATTCTAGTTAGGTGGTTACTAGGATTTCTAAAGTTTCCTATGACTTTTCCTTCTTTTACCTTGTCTTAAGTTTTGTGAAGAACTACTATGCCTTAGGTCAGAGATCATTTCTATGAATCTATAGAAGTTATAACTGATAATGGCCACTAGCCTACTCTCACTTCTAATAAGTTTGAGTTAGGTTGATCTCACAAGGTGCTGTATATTCGACAGGTTCCACTGAACTCCACTGAATTCCACTGAACTCCACTGAACTCCGCTGAATTCCACTACACTGGAAATTGTAATAGCTACACCCATAAAAAGAAGGACATTACCATAGTTGGGTGCAGTGATCAATATCCTCAAGATTTAAGTCTTGTATCAACCCTAAAGTCAACCAGTTCTAAAAGTAACAGCATAATAAGTCTGTCCTGATAGGATACTGACAGCAGAAGATATGTCAACTTCACATAGAACGGACTAGCAATATGGTTCACATGACCATAAGATAAATACAAACAAACTGTAATACAAGAACTTTTCCTCTAAGGAATAGAACATTCTTGGACTTTAATACAAACAGTGTGTCAGTGTAATATATACGCAGGGTTGTGATTAGTCCTACATCCATAGACAATAATTCATTAACTATATCGGATGTGTAAACATTCCCTGGATTTAAAAAAAGAAAAAAAAAACATTCATAATATTGGATATTTCACACGGAAAGACATTACATATCAAAAACACGCTGTTGTGAAAATACAATTTATTTCAAAAGTCAAGGATATTGTGAAGACATCATCATCATCAGTCAGAGAGAAACTACACTGGTTGAGAGTAAAACAGTTCTGTGCTGTGGTGACAATATAAGGCCGTTGAGTGATGAGAATGTGATGTGGATCTTACAGTGTCACTCTTATCTCACCTACACGATAGAACACACCGACAACGTCTTTACATACATTCTATACACACCTATGACACTTTTTATTCAATAAATAATGTTAGTATTTATTGGAAGACTGTGTTGTGTGGGTATGTTCTGAAGGAAAGTGAAGAGGGGTATGGCATTGCGATAATAGAGAGAGAGATAGTGAATAGAAGACTGGAACGGGGGTGTGTAGACAAAGGTCTGGCAATAGACCCAACATTGGAAAAAGGGAAGTTGAAGTGTGATTGTTCATTCTACTGTCCCCCCAGAGACGACAAGCGACAGGTATGCAAGGTTCTATCTGCAATAGAAGTTTCAAGGCTTGAAGAAGAAGACGCTGTGTGGCAGGTCAGACAACCAGACCGCTATCGTTTGACCCTTATTTAAACTAGTAAAAATGTTTTGCATATCCTTTACAGGACATCGCTGTCAACATCAGCATCTTTCAGCTGATTGTTGATTTCTTGGCAAGATTACGCTCAGTAGCTTGCCATTGCTTTCTGAGCGGCTGGCTCACATACGCCGTAAGTTACCGACGAGGAGAGAACCGCTTCCAATTTTCGAGCAACGTCACGTTACTTACGAGAGTATACGAGATTACGGAGAAAGTGGTATAACCTCTAGACCATAGAGACCGGCATTTAACCTAGTAGCCCATGGAAAATTAGGGAAAAACGTAACGTAACTATACAAATATGTTTCAACTCACAAGATCGTCAAATACACCAGTCGTATTTCTGATATAGTCTCCTGGCATGACTAATGACAAGTTAAGGTAAACAACTCACTTGCATCCATCAGGTGTGTTGAGTATATGGTGCTGGCCCAATCTTTAATGTAATCCAAGTGTACCCGATGCATGCCATGATCAATTTCACGCCTTTACTTCTCCGAACATCCTGCAGCCCTGCCATTTACTTCCCATGTTATTCATGTCTGCCTCTAATGCTCTTCTATATGTGTATTAAGTCTGCCTCTTATTATGTTTGCCCTGTGGGTACCAGAGAAAAAATGTTCTGGTCGTTTACTCACCTCTCGACTCGCTGGAATCTGTCTAGTTCTCTCCCCAAGCTCTGCATGAGTGATTCTGTCAAACAGTTTCAGTCCTTCTATTCTACGCAGGCCCCAGTTAATGAATGTTTGAATGTAGTTTATTGGTGATGGCTTTAGTAGTTCTCCAGAGTTCTGACCCCCGTCCTCTCCCATGCACACGCACACACAGCAGTGCTGGATTAAGGTTAGAGTGAACTATTATCAGTGTATGTTTATAACAAACACAAACGTGTCCCGAATCAGTGGACTGATATGGGTTTGTGATGTGATATGGACATCCCATGTTGAAGGCACAGAGGAATAGGTGACTTATCTTTCCCTCACTTTCGCAGGCGACAAGTCTCCTACATTTTGAACCAGCTTCCGATCGTGTTCATGACATTAACAGCGAGTGCAGTTTTATCAACTTCGCTTTTGCGCCAGCTATTACAAGTTTGAAGTTAGGTTTCATTTCTGTTGACTTGCACAAATAGTGTTATGAAAGCTCATTTTATCGATTGTACCTAGGTATTTGATAAAGTAAAACATGAAGAAATGATAAACATGTTGGACTTTATCAACATTAATGAGAAATATCTTAAAATAATTTTTAAAAATATATTTACCGGAAACAAGTAGTAGTAATTAAAATGGCAAATAAAGAAATACATTATGAATAGTAAAGCAAGGAATGAGACAGGGATGTCATTTATCGCTGGATCTCTTCTCTCTCTATAGCGAAATAATAATGAGAGAGATCAAAGAGGGGCCAGAAGTACGGGTTTGAGGTTATAATGTAAACAACCTAAGCCATGCAGACGGCACAGTATTGATAGCAAAACTGTAATCGATCTATAACAAATTTGGATATTGTAGTAACACATGGTGCATAAAGAGGATTTTGCTTTAATATCAAGACAACGGACACAAAGAGAAAGATGATATCTAAATGTGAGACGACTATAGAAAGGAAAATGTTTAACCAAGCTGATAAATGTACATCTCTGAGGGAAATGTATAACACATGGAAGATGCAGGACTAAGATTAAGAGAAGAACAGGCGAAGCAGAAATTGCATTCCAGAACAAGAAAAGTCCATCCATCCATCATGTGCCATGCCGATAAGCGTGGGCGGTCAAGTTTTGCCATCTCACTCGATCACCAGAGTCACGGATCAGCGTCGTGTATATGTCTCGACCATGCAACGTGGCCAAGCCATCCAGGTATTTACTTCTTGGACTTCCCCTTGGTCTCTTCATTTCGATTTTGCCAGTTGTCACCAAGTTCTCCAATTCATTTCTTCTCATAACATGCCCAAAAGATTTTGACTATCTACGTCTAATGTCTCTAATCAGTTTACGATCTTCACTTGTTTCTTGAAGGTTCATTGGTTTTTCTGTCTGCCCATGGTATTCTTTGCATTTTCCTCAGAAATCACATGTCCACAGCCATCAGATGTTGTTCAGTTTGTCGGCTCATTGTCCAGCTGGCTTCCTGGCCTAGAGGTTAGCAACTTTTCTCCGTAATCTCGTATACTCTCGTAATTAACGTGACGACGGTGAGAATCAGCAGTGGTTCGAATCGCGTCGGTAACTTACGGAATATGTGAGCCGGCCGCTCAGAAAGCAATGGCAAACTCATCATCATCAAGTGCCGTGCTGGCTGGCGTAGGCGTTCATGGCTCTCCATAGATCTCGGTCTTTGGTTTTCTGGATCAACTCTGCTGATGATATTCCTCCATGCCACCGTCTCAATCCATCCAGCATCACTTCTCTTGGTCTACCTCTGCCTCTCTTCCCCTCGATCTTTCCAGTTGTTACGATGTTCTCCAATGCCTCTCTTCTCATCACATGACCGAGGAAAGCTGTTTGTCTCTGTCTTATTGTTGTATATAATGTTCTAGTTTCGTTAGCCTGTTTCAGGCAGTCGTCGTTAGTTACTCTGGCAGTCCAAGGAATTCGCAACATTCGTCTCAGGAACCACATCTCTGTTGCTTCTAATTTCTTCTTAATCTGTTCATTTATATTCCAAGATCCACTGCCATACAGCAAAACTGGTTCTACATAGCATTTCAGCACTCTCTTTCTTACATTCAGTGATAGTGACTTATTGCATAAGATACTCTTCATTTTCTGAAATGCGGCTTTTGCCTGCCCTATTCTGCTCCTAATCTCTGTTGTACATCTTCCATCTGATGTTATAAATGCCCCTAGGTATTTAAAATTATCAACTTGGTTAAGGATTTTCCCTTCTATTTTTATGTCACATTTTGGTGTCACCATTTTCTTTGATATTACCATTGTTACTGTTTTCTTGATATTCAAGGAGAGTCCTTTCCTTGCACTCTCTGTTACTACTACGTCTAATAATTGTTGTAGGTCTGTTGAATTATCCGCCACCAATACTGTGTCATCTGCATAGCGTATATTATTTATATTATAACCTCCAACTAGTATTCCTGGCATCTCTTTGATCTCTCTCATTATTACTTCGCTATACAGGGAGAAAAGATCTGGTGAAAAGACACACCCTTGTCGTACTCCTAGCTTTATCTGTTCGTAACTACCCTCTTTATTTCCCATTTTAATTGCTGCTACTTGGTTCCAGTAAATATTCTTTATTATTCTTAAATCTTTTCCATCAGTGTTGATACCTTCCAACATTTTAATCAGTTCATCATGTTTTACTTTATCAAATGCCTTAGTATAATCTATGAAGCACAAATATATGTCTCTCTGTTTCTCTATTGACCTTTCTATTAGTGTCCGTAATGTATAAATTGCATTGTTTGTGCCCTTTCCTTCCACAAATCCATACTGTTCTTCACTAATTTCCATTTTTATTTTATTTTTGGTTCTTCTCATTATGATTCTGAGTAGAAGCTTAGTGATATGGTTTATAAGGTTAATTGTACGAAAATCTTCACAATCAATTGCTCCTGGTCTTTTTGGTATAGCTATAAATACAGATTTCAGCATATCACTGGGTAAATATCCACTGCTGTAAATATCATTCAACATTTTGGTTAATATATCTACTCCAAATTCTCCCAATACTTCTAATTCTTCTATTGTGATTTCATCTGGCCCAGCTGTTTTTCCTTTCTTCATACGTTTCATAGCGTCAGCGACTTCTTCTTTCAGAATAGGTGGACCTTCTAAGTTACTATCTTCTGTTAATTCTTCCCTTTCTCCTTCATATAATTCTCTTATATACTCATTCCACCTCTTCATTATAGCATCTTCCTCTAATATTATCTTTCCTGTTTTTGATTTCAAACACCCTGTATTTATTCTTATTTTTCTTCCTGTAAGCTCACTGATTTGTCTGTGCATATTTTTTGTTTCTTTAATGGAATTTAATTCAATTTTTTTGCATTGCTCGTTTAACCAACTTTCTTTAGCCTTCCCACATTTATCTTTTATTTCTTTATTTATCTTAGCGTATTCTTGTTTGTCATTTTTACTCTGTTTTCTTTTGTCCATCAGTTTTAAGATATCTTCATTCATCCATTTTTTCTTAGCTATTTTGCCTCTCTCCGGTAATACTTCTTTGCTAGTTTGATGAATGGAGTCCCTTAACATTTCCCATTGTTCATCTATACTCTGTATTTTAGTTATTGCATTGTACCTATTTTTCACAGTCACTCTGTATTGTTCTTGCATTTCTTTATCTATTTTCAGAACCTCTTTATTAAGTCTCATGTTCTTAACCATTTTTTTCCCTCTCTTTAATCTTACTTTTATTTGTCCACATAGTGGTACATGATCACTATTACAGTCAGCACCAGGCATTGTCTTTACATTAATTAAAGCATTTCTAAATCTTTTATTAATTAGTATGTAGTCAATTTGGTTGCGTATTTTCTTATCAGGGCTTATCCATGTGTACAGTCGTCTTTTATGGTGTTTAAACCATGTGTTTCCAATTATCATATCATTGATATTTGCCCATTCTATTAGCTTTTCCCCTCTTTCATTTCTTGTACCTAAACCATAATTCCCCACTATATCCTCCATTTTTCCCTTTCCTACTTTTGCATTAAAATCACCAAGTATTATCTTTATTTCTTGTGATCCAATTTGAGCCATCGCCATTTCTATTTCGTCGTAAAAGTGTTGTATTTCTTCATCACTACTGCTTGCTGTTGGTGCATATACTTGTATAATATTTATGTCTATTGGTTTGCCTTTGATTTTTACCATAATAACTCTATCTGAAATACACCAGTATCCATTAATTGACTTGGCTGTTTTTTCGTCTAATATTATTCCTACACCTTTTTCATGTGTATCCCCTCCAGAATAAATTATTGTGTGATTGTCAGCTATAATTTTGTCCGATCCCTTCCATCTCATCTCACTAACGCCTAGTATATTCATTTTCATGCTATCCATCTCTCTTAGAACATTGGTCAACTTTCCTAGCTCATTTAATGTCCTAACATTCCATGTTCCTACTCTAAATTTATTTATTTTAGTTAAGTGTTTGCCATCAGTAGCTGGATGACGGTCTGGTGTCACCTGTGGCTCATGACTGTCCCTACCGGACGAGGATGCCCTAAGACAGCCATTAACGTCCTTCACTAACTTTGAAATATGTTTTGCCATGAAGTCTTGGGAAGATAATGTGGTGGTTTCCCCTTGCCTTCCACATTCACATGGTGGTCTTTTTACCTCTGCCTTTGACAGCCATTTCCGACTGTAAGGACAAGTGAGTGCCCTGCTCTGCTCAGCTGCAGAGTTGTCCACTTATTCCGGTGGATACTCGGTCCCCAGAGCTGTGTTAGCCACACCGTAGTGTGTTTCCATCCTCTACCGCGGGGAGGTGCAGTTGGGATTTTCCCTTCATAAAGTTATGGTCTCTGACCAAAACTCTCCAGTACTTTTAGAGGATAATGGCAAACTACTGAGCGTAATATTGCCAAAGAAATCAACAATCAGCTGAAAGATGCTGATGTTGACAGCAAACATTTATTTACGCTCATTGTCCACCCTTCATATCGTTACAAAAGTATAGGTTCTATGTAGCACCTCAACACTCTTTTTCTCGTTTCAATTGCTATCATTTTATTGGTCAGTATGTTTTTCATCTTGCAAAAGGCTACCTTCGCAATGGCAAATCTTGTTCTAATTTCTTCAAGGCATCTCCCATCAGATGTTATGACTGTTCCGAGTAACTGTACCGATTCACTTGTTTAAGAATATGCCTAGTTACTTGTATATTACATTGTTGTAAACAAACACATTCTTGAAAAAAGTCAACAGCTTCACATACGTAGGAAGCAAAATGACATCTATAGGGGACTCAACACCAGAGTTATCATCTAGAATCGCATTGGCAAGTCAAACATCTGGAAGTCAAAGATACTCAGCAAACTCACGAAACTAAAAATCTTCAACTCTTGTGTGATTCCAGTGCTAACGTATGGATGTGAAAGTTGGAAATCAACGGTAGCTTTAGATAAGAAATTAGACAATTTTGAAAACAAATGTCTTAGAAGAATTATAAGCCTCCACTGGACAGATTTCGGAACCAATACGCAAATAAGGCAAGAGACTAAGCAATATATTGTATCGAACTTTATAAGAAAACGCCGTTGGAATTACATAGGCCATGTACTCAGAATGGACAAGACAAGACTCCCCTACCAAGCCCTCATATGATCACCAGTATTGAATACAAAACGGGGAAGACCAAGAGAGACCCTGCGTAGAACCATCATCAGAGAAGGCTCATTCAACGACCAAGTGAACTGTACATCCAAGATCTACAACAGGTAGCAGCGAACCGCCAAACATGGGGAGCTATGACTTCTGCCCTATGCGCCGCCTTGGGCTAAAGAGGAAAGACTAACTAATTTCCTTCTTCCCAGTGACGACCATAATGTGCGTCTTCTTACAATTCAATTCTAACCCTATTTCTTCACTGTGTGCAACAACCGCGTCTACTAAATGTTGCAGGTCCTGTTCATTGTCTGCAATCAAGACTGTATCATCTGGATATCTAATGTTTTTGAGAGAGAGAGAGAGAGAGAGAGAGAGAGAGAGAGAGAGAGAGAGAGAGAGAGAGAGAGAGAGAGAGAGAGAGAGCTGAGCAGATGCATGTCATGTAACACGCATGTTATGTAACACGCGAATCGATATGTTTGTGTATTCTCATCTGTCATATTATCAGTTAAATACCATTTGATTTTATCACGTACTAGCTGACCCGGCCCGGCTTCGCCCAGTCCTTGGTGGGGAGCATCTCATTTAATTCATATAATTAGTCATATAAGCTCCCGTTCCCGTTACCGACTATCTGTCTGTCTGTCTGTCTGTCTGTCTGTCTGTCTGTCTGTCTGTCTGTCTGTCTGACCCGGCATCGCCCAGTCCTTGGTGGGGAGCATCTCATTTAATTCATATAAGTAGTCATATAAGTTCCCGTTCCCGTTACCGACTATCTGTCTGTCTGTCTGTCTGTCTGTCTGTCTGTCTGTCTGTCTGTCTGTCTGTCCGTCCCTCCCTCTCTGTCTGTCTGTCTGCCTGTCTGTCTAATCATTTATTGGTTGCAGTTAGAACAACCTTAGATAAACGAAGACCAACTTACAAAAAGCATTTGAAAGAGCACTTGAAAGATCTTTACATCTTCCCCCAACAATTAACTTGGGTAAATGGAGCGGCGGCAGCAGCATCAGCAGAAGAAGGAAAAGGAGGAGTAGACAACTGCAGCGAAAAGGTGGGTTTGTCTATCTATCTGACCCGGCGTGACTTCGCCCAGCTCCTGGAGTGTAGCGTCTCATTAAATTCATACAACAAAAAAAGTAACTTAAAAAAATGCCCTTCTACACACCATCCATTATTTTTAATGAAAACGCTTTCTAATCACCTGCATGACTACAGTAACTTCTTAAGCAAAAAAAGATGAGTTACAATGTTATGCATTGTGCATTATTTTTATGAAAACTTTGAAAATGCCTTACAGATTGTATCATTATTTATTATAACTCATATGCCGGTACATAACTATGGACAAAGAGTTTATAAATCTTTGAAAACGATGCCACAATATGACTATAAGTTATACAGAAAAGTTATGCCCCTTGAAATAACTTTTATAGAGTTAGGTCCCCTGAGATATATTAAATTATGATGAAAAGTGAAAAATGAAATAATACTGGGTAAGCATGCGATTTCACACTAAAAAAATATGACAGTGGGCTGCACTGGAATGAAAGAAAGGCGTGTAGAAAATTTCATCTCAATCGGATGGGCCGTTCGCGAGCGCACAAAGGACATACGGACATACAGACAGACATACAGACAGACAGACAGACAGACAGACAGACAGACAGACGGAGATCCTTTTTTATATATAAGATAATGTAAACTCATGTACATTACTGTAGTTTGAGTGAAAGACAGAATGAGTGAACGTGAGAGTGAATGTGTGTGTGTGTGTGTGTGTGTGTGTGTGTGTGTGTGTGTGTGTATGTGTGTGTGAGCATCACTATTTTTACTTCACACAATGTTTATGTACACATTTTTCTCCGTGTTTAACATTTTTATGAGACCGCTCACGACAATTGTCAGTGTATCTGTGTGAGTAAAGTGTGGGAGTTTGTTCATACTAGTTTCAATGCTCACGTGACGCATTTTGTATGTGTCTAGATGTGAGGATGTGTGAGTATGTGTGGAGGATGTGTGTGAGTGTGGGGATATGTGTGGCTGGGGATGTGTGGGTGGGGGAATATGGGTGGGGGTATGCGTTTTGGATGGGTTGGGGTGTGTGGGTTTTGGTGGGTAGTGATATTTGTGGGTGTTGGTGGGATGTGTGGATGGATGTGTGGGGGTGAAAGTAGGGGTGTGGGAATGGGTGTGGGGATGTGTGTATGGGTGGAGGATATGTGTATGGGACGGGTTGCGGGAGATGTGTGTTTGGGTGGGGGATATGTGTGAGTGGGTGGAGATGTGTGGATGGTTTGGGAAGTATGTTTGGGTGGCGGGGTTGTGTGGGTAGGGGATTGTGTGGGTGTATTGGGGATGTAAGAGCGGGTGGGGAGAAGTGTATGGTGTGTGGGTTTGGGATATGTGTGCGGTGTGTTGGTGGGGGATGTGTGCATGGTGTGTGGATGGGGGGGGGGGGGGGGTTGTTTGTGGTGGTATGGGTGAGGATATGTGTGTGGGTGGGGGATAGTGTGTGGTGTAGGGGATGTGAGTGATGGGTGCGGGGAATGGGTGTATGGGTGGGGGATATGTGTGGGTGAGTAGGGGATGTGTGGTGGTTGGGAGAAGTATGTGTGGGTGGTGGAGTGTATGGGTGGGAGATGTATGCGTGGATGGGGAGTGTGTTGGTGGGGGTGTGTAATGTGTGGGTGGGTGAGGGATGTGTATGTGTCGGGGTGGGATGCGTGAGTGGGTAAAGGATGTGTGTGGGTAGGGGTATTGTGATCGAGAGATGTTTGTTTGGGGGTGGGTTGGTGGGTGGGGGTGTGTGGGTGCGTAGTGGAGGATGTTTGCGTGAGTGAGTGTGTGTTGCTGGATGGGTGGGGAATGCATGTGTGGGTGGGGAGAGGTGTGTGGTGTGTTGGTTGGGGATATTATGTGGGTGGGGTATGTGTGTGTGGGTATGTGGGGTGGATGGGTAAGGGTATCTATGTGGGTGTGGGTGGGAATATTGTGTGGTATGTGGGTGAGGGATATGTGTGTGGTGTGTGGGTTGGGAATATTGCGTGGTAGAGGATGTATGTGATGTGCGGGTGGGGGAAGTGTGTGGTCGGGGATTGGGTTAGGGCATGTGTGGGTGGGTGGAGGATGTATGTGTGGGTGGTGTGGTGTGTGTGAGTGGATTGGGGATGTATAGGTGGTTAGGGAGATGTGTGTGTGTGTCGGGGTAGGGAGATGTAAATTGATGGGGATGTGAGTGTATGGTTTGGGGTTGTGTGAGTGGATGTACGATGTGTGGGTTGGTGGGGGATGTGTGTGCGTGGGTGGGGAATATGTGGTCAATGGAGATGTGGCTGTAGGATGGGTGGTTGGAGGTGTGGGTGGGGAGAGGATGCGTGGGTTAGGATGTGTATGTGAGTGGGTGTGGGATGTGTGGGTTGGTGGGGGATGTTTGTGGGGAGTGAGTGTGTTTTGGGTGGGGAAACAGGTGAGGGCAGTGTGTGTGGGTGGGGGATGTGCTGGAGGGGGATGGGTTGGCTGGGTATATATGTGTCCCTGGGTGTGTGTGTGTGGTAGGTGAGGTTGTGTGTGTGGGTGGGTGATGTATGGGTATGTGGGAGATGGGCCTCATAACATGGTAATTTGTCTTGATTATGTTTACAACATTCATTTCATAATGTTTATCTTTCTTCCTATGTAAATGTATAATGCTCTTGATGAACGAAAGACGAGTGATTGGAAGGGCCGAATGTAAGACGGGCCTGCGTGCCCAATTTGTTCCCCTTTTAAAATAAAGGTGATTTGATTTGATTTGATTTGATGCATCGCCCCCCCCCCCCTTTTTTTCTCCCCATTGTTAATTCCTTCCATATCTTCTATATTTCTGATAATATTTTCACTGTACAGAGAAAAGGGATCTGGAGACATTACACATCCCTGTCTGACACCTATCTTAATAGACTGATATTGATCTACATTATTATCAATTCTTATGACAGCGTGTTGTTTCCAATATATGTTTTTTACAAGTCTAAGGTCGTTTCCGTCAATTTGTAGCTCTTCGAGCACCCTTATCATGTCGACATGTCTCACTTTATCCAAAGCCTTTGTGTAGTCAATAAAGCAGAGGACAAGTATCTTATGCAATAAGTCACTATCACTGAATATAAGAACGAGAGTGCTGGAATGTTACATAGAATATGTTTTACAGAACAGCTGCGAATCACATAATGTTAATTAACAAATTAGGAAAAGCTTGGAAGCAACGGAGATGTGGTTCTCGAGAAGAAGGTTAGAAACCCTTGGACTGCCAAAGTCATGTGATGACGATAAAGGCATTGCAGAATATAATGACAACTGGAAAGGTCAGTGGGAAAACAGGCAAGGCAGACCAAGAGAAATTATGATGAATGGACTGAGAAGGTAGCATGGCGAAATATCATCAGGAGAGGTGATACACAGCACCAGAGACAGAGATCTGCGGAAATACACGAACTCATACGGCACCAGAAAAGGCACATGATGATGATAAAAGCTCCTGCTGCATTTTGTATTCTTGTTTTAATATCTATTGTTGTCTACATTGCTATCTAAATAGGTGTATGCATTCCACCTCTTGGAATGAGATTTCACTAGATCTGGTTATGAATTGCTTGATTTATTCCCATCTTCTTTCTGCCTCTTCTATGAATTCTCACACCTAATTGTTGTGACCTCTTTCCAAGTAAGCTATCTTGCGTATACGAGAGAAAGTCAATAAGTAAGTCACAAATAGCTGTAGAAAAATAACTAAATATTATAACAACTTGAAACCAGTTTATATTTATACATACATCGTCCCTTTATTTCTCAACATAATTTCCACCAACATTGATGCACTTATCCCATCATTTTATCAGTCCTCCCACACCGGCTGCATAGAACTGCGTGCTCTGTTTTCTAAACCACGTTTTCACTTCACATTCAACTTCGGCGTCATTCACGTCCTTGAGAAAATTTTTCTACACAGTTATGCACCGCTTTACGGGACAAACATGTGTCACTATAAACAGGAAGCATGTCCTTATTAATGTCCTTCGAAGGCAGTCCTTTTGCCCCCCCCCCCAAAAAAAAAAAACGCACACCAGCACGTTGCTCTTTGGTTGTACACTCCTTACGTATAGTCATCATTTTGTTTATGCGCTGCGCATGCGCATGAGACACCTAGCGCCACCTGACGAACGGGAATATAAAGTTCGATGTTGCTGTCACCCAATGACACCTGTAGAAAACACAATCTACATTTACCTGCCATCCCACAGAACTGTGTGGCTTATTGACTCGCCTTCGTAATTCCGTGTGTGGGACAGGGGACAATGTCATCAGCAATGTCGAGAAAGTAATTAGCTGCTTTATCGGCGTCCATTGGATAACATTTCTGGCGGTGGTTGTTTCCTACATAATTCATTCTATACCTAGTAAGAATAATAAAAGGAGACTAGGTGCAAAAGGTTAATATCACTGAAAGTAGGAACTTGGAATGTTAGAACAATGAATGCAGATGGAAAATTAGAAAACATCAAAAAAGAAATGGAGAGAGAGAAGATTAACATATTAGGAATATCGGAAACGAGATGGAAAGGAGCAGGGATAAGGACAGGAGAGGATTGTAAGATTATTTACTCTGGGGGAGAAGAACAGCAAAGAGGTGTGGCCATTACATTAGATAAGCAAACATCAAATTCTGTCAAAGGATATCGGGCTGTGTCAGACAGAGTTCTATTAGTAACATTAAATGGAAGACCTTTTAAAATAAATGTCATTCAAGTATATGCCCCAACAAGTGAATGCAGTGAAGAAAATATAGAGGAATTTTATAATGACACGGAGTCTGCTTTGAAGAACTGTAAAACATCGGAAATAAATATCATAATGGGTGATTTTAACGCAAAAATAGGAAAGCAAAGCGATGGATGCAGTGTAGGCACCATGGTTTGAGAGAGAGAGAGAGAGAAATGAAAGCGGATACAGACTTGTAGAATGGGCAAAAGAACAAGAAATGGTTGTAGGAAACACCTGGTTTAAACAGCATCCTAGAAGATTATGGACATGGAGGAGTCCAGACAGCAGGATTAAAAACCATGTAGATTACATCCTGATTAGCAAAAGGTTTTCATAATGCGTTAACAGTCGTAAAAACAGTTCCAAATGCAGACTGTTACAGTGATCACCGATTAATTATAGGCACATTGAGGGTAAAGTTAAAGAAAGTCAAGTATACAGCAGAAAACCCTAAATATGACTTGTGCAAATTGAAAACTGACAAAGAAATACAAGATAATTTTAACATAGAAGTAAAGAACAAGTTTGATTTATTGTCTGATCTAGAGATCCTGTTTCAAGATGTAGATGATCAATGGGAAATGCTGAAGAATTCAATCAGTTGTGCAGCAGAAAAAAACTATTCCAAAGGTAAAGAAAGTGGGCCGTAAGACATGGATGACTGAAGAAATTTTACAACTAATGGAAACAAGATGACAGAACAAAAATAATCCTGCCAAATATGAAGAAATTCACAGAAAATTCAGAACCTTATGTATGGAGGCAAAAGAAACATGGCTTGAGAAAAATTGCAGAGAAATTGAAGAACAACACAACAATAAAAATGCGAAACTAATGCACAAAATAATTCAGGAGCTTACTAATCAAAGAACACGTACATCAGCAGGCTGCCTAAAGACAAAAGATGGAAGAGTCATAATAGAAAAAGATCAGATCTTACATGTATGGTCAGATTACATGAAAAACCTTTATGACGATAACAGAGACGAACAGTATGATGTTCAAAATAATAATGAAGGACCAGCAATTTTGAAGATGGTGGTTCAGAATGCTCTTAACCATATGAAATCTGGCAAGACCCCAGGTTCAGACAGCGTCACAACAGAAATAATTAATGCTTTAGAAGAATATGGAATAGATAAAGTTACCAGTCTGCTTAATACAATATATGATACTGGAAATATACCTCAGGAGTTATGTAATTGTGTATTTATTGCAATCCCAAAGAAATCCAGAGCCTTGGAATGTGATCAACATTGAACAATTAGTATAATGAGTCACATCACGAAGATTTTGCTAAGAATTATCATGCAAAGAGTTAGAAGGAAAATACAACCTGAATAGGAGAAGAACAATGTGGGTTTGTAGAAGGCAAGGGTATAGTAAATGCTGTGTATATACTGAGAACAGTAATCGAACGTTCTATAGAAGTAAACAAAGATCTACACCTTTGCTTTATTGACTACACAAAGGCTTTCGATAAAGCGAGACATGTCAACATGATAAGGATGCTTGAGGATCTACAGATTGATGGAAAAGATCTTAGACTTGTAAAAAAACATATATTGGAAACAACAAGCTGACATAAGCGTTGATAATGAAGTAAGCCAATATCAGCCTATTAAGAGAGGTGTGAGATAGGGATGTGTAATGTCTCCAGATCTGTTTTCCCTGTACAGTGAAATTATTTTCAGAAATATTGAAGATATGGAAGGAATCAACATTGGGGGACGATGCATCAATACCATTAGATATGCAGATGATACAGTCTTGATTGCAGACAATGAACAGGACGTGCAATATTTAGTAAATGCGGTTGTTACACACAATGAACAACTGGGGTTAGAATTAAATTGTAAAAAGACACAGATTATGGTCGTCACTAGGAAGAACGAAATACCACAATGTAATATACAAGTAAATGGGAATATTCTTCAACAAGTGAATAGGTACAATTATCTCGGAACAGTAATAACATCTGATGGGAGATGCCTTGAAGAGATTAGAGCAAGAATCGCCATAGCAAAAGTAGCCTTTAGCAAGATGAAAAACATACTGACCAATAAAAAGGTGTCAATTGAAACGAGAAAAAGAGTGTTGAGATGCTACATAGAACCTGTACTCTTATATGGATGTGAAGCTTGGACAATGAGCAGTCAGGCTGAAAAATATTTGATGGCTGTAGAAATGTGGTTTCTGAGGAAAATGCAAAGAATACCATGGACAGCCAGAAAGACCAAAGAACAAGTTCTTCAAGAAACAAATGAAGATCGTAAACTGATTAGAGACATTAGACGGAGACAGTCACAATTTTTGGGGCATGTTATGAGAAGAAATGATCTGGAGAACTTAGTGACAACTGGTAAGATCGAGGGGGACAGACCAAGGGGAAGACCTAGAAGCAAGTACCTGGATGGCTTGGCCTTGTGGCATGGTCGAGACAGAAACACGGAGCTGATCCACGACTCTGGTGATCGAGTGAGATGGCAGAACATGACCGCCCATGCTTACCGGCATGGCACATGATGGATGAATGGATGGATATCCATGTTGCATTTCTGTTCTTATTTCTAATGTTTCTGTTATTATTCCCCATGAATAACTGCATTTCATTTCGCTATATCTTGTCCTTATCTTGCCCTTGTGATAGTCCACAAATCCAATATAAAGTGGTGATTTCAATTTAACGCTTCGCTCTATTATTATGCATAATGTGGCTATCTGGTCATTGCAGGATCTCTTTGGTCGGAAGCCTGCCTGTTCATGCCTTAATTGTTTGTCAATGGTATCTCTCAGTCTCTCCACAGTGATCCTGCTTAATATTTTCCCAAGGAACTGACAATACAATTATTCCTCTATAACCGTGTGACTACCGTTTGTACTTAATTAAGTTAGTGATCATCAGGAAAACAGGGGACAAACAACCGTCCTGAGGCTTCCGTAAACGTCGGCTAACAGAGTTACTTCCACTTGTCGCAGTCACTGGCTTGCACACAGCGTACAAGTACAAGTGCACACTGGCAGCTTCTTTTTATCTTCCCATCAGCTGTTTACAAAATCGGCTGGATGCGGCACTAAGGGATCCCATAGGAAATCATTAACCCAATAAGGGCAAGATATAGCGAAATTAAATGCAGAACATCATCAACATTATGTGCTACGCCAGGCGACAGCCGGCTATCATGGTCCCCCACAAACATGTGTCCTCTGTTATTCATATGTTTGTTTACTGACAGTCTCCATGTTACGCTGTCAATCCTTTAAGATATCTCTCCGTCCACTCCTGTATTTATCACACTGAATCTCCCTTTTAGTCCATACGTTCTCGACACCCTCCAATCTAACACCACGACCAACAAACAGCTATATTCCTGTACTTATGTGGCTAATCATCAGCCTCGACAGCCTCCAATCTCACACCACGACCAACAAACAGCTATATTCCTGTACTTATGTGGCTAATCATCAGCCTCGACAGCCTCCAATCTGACACCACGACCAACAAACAGCTATATTCCTGTACTTATGTGGCTAATCATCAGCCTCGACAGCCTCCAATCTCACACCACGACCAACAAACAGCTATATTCCTGTACTTATGTGGCTAATCATCAGCCTCGACAGCCTCCAATCTCACACCACGACCAACAAACAGCTATATTCCTGTACTTATGTGGCTAATCATCAGCCTCGACAGCCTCCAATCTGACACCACGACCAACAAACAGCTATATTCCTGTACTTATGTGGCTAATCATCAGCCTCGACAGCCTCCAATCTCACACCACGACCAACAAACAGCTATATTCCTGTACTTATGTGGCTAATCATCAGCCTCGACAGCCTCCAATCTCACACCACGACCAACAAACAGCTATATTCCTGTACTTATGTGGCTAATCATCAGCCTCGACAGCCTCCAATCTCACACCACGACCAACAAACAGCTATATTCCTGTACTTATGTGGCTAATCATCAGCCTCGACAGCCTCCAATCTGACACCACGACCAACAAACAGCTATATTCCTGTACTTATGTGGCTAATCATCAGCCTCGACACCCTCCAATCTGACACCACGACCAACAAACAGCTATATTCCTGTACTTATGTGGCTAATAATCAGCCTCGACACCCTCCAATCTGACACCACGACCAACAAACAGCTATATTCCTGTACTTATGTGGCTGATCATCAGCCTCGACACCCTCCAATCTGACACCATGACCAACAAACAGCTATATTCCTGTACTTATGTGGCTAATCATCAGCCTCGACACCCTCCAATCTGACACCACGACCAACAAACAGCTATATTCCTGTACTTATGTGGCTAATCATCAGCCTCGACACCCTCCAATCTGACACCACGACCAACAAACAGCTATATTCCTGTACTTATGTGGCTAATCATCAGCCTCGACACCCTCCAATCTGACACCACGACCAACAAACAGCTATATTCCTGTACTTATGTGGCTAATCATCAGCCTCGACACCCTCCAATCTGACACCACGACCAACAAACAGCTATATTCCTGTACTTATGTGGCTAATCATCAGCCTTGACACCCTCCAATCTGACACCACGACCAACAAACAGCTATATTCCTGTACTTATGTGGCTAATCATCAGCCTTTCCGAAATGATCTCTTGCAGTAGCTCGGTAGTGGTGCTCTTAGCCTTCTATGGGATTCTATGGGATTCTATGGGATTCTTAGTAGACTCCGAAGCCTATTTCTGACCCGTTCTTTAATGCCTGAGATTCACAGACATACAGTAACATGGGCTGTAGCATCATCAGCATCACCCGGTGACTCGTCCTGTCAAGAACTTTCCCAAATTAGCAGCTTTTCGACAGTAGTCTCTGTCATCAGCTAGATGTCCTGCCTTTGCTATCACGTATAAATTAAGTATTACAACCTGGATCCTTCTACGCTATAGTCCTCCTTTTCTCCGTTTCCCCGGCGCACCTCCCTTCATAATTTGTTTTTTAACTTTCCAAACATTCATATCTTTTTTTCTTTAAATACCTACGAAATATTCAAAACAGATCATTTTCTGTAATGTTTTCATAGATAAATATATATGTTGACATATGTCTTACCGGTTGTGATTTTAAAAATTCGCGCCGCAGTGAGATATACATTTTGTTGTTCACTATGCTTTTGAACTGACTACTAGTTTATCAATTCGCATGTGTGCTGTTGGTTGCAATACTGTGTCGTCAGCGTATCTCTGAGTTCGTGTGTTTCTATTTCTATGAATACAAAGGGATCTTATGGAAATGTTTTCTCAATCATTCCTTATGTTTTCAGCATATAAATTCAACAGTATAAGTGGACAAAGCCAGATACAATCTTGTGTGGCTTCCAATTCTCAATCTAACCAATAAGTTTTATCACCACATATTCTCACGGCTGCCTTTTATTCAGTGTAGAATGATTTATTATGTGTATGATGTGTAAAAAGAAGCGATCTCTTGCATGTGTTCTTATCGTACACTGCCAGATACCTTTCTATAGTCTATAAAGCTTTAGTACAAATCTACACTGTAACCTCTGCTTTCTCCAATATACAGCGATGTGTTCACACATGGCCTGCGGTTGACTTCCAACACGATGTATGTGTACTGTGAAACTGAGTTCATTGCCACTAAGCCACCAAGGTACAATAAGTTTTACATATGTAATTCAACGTAAACTATAATAGTTACATGCCTATGCTTCTTTTCGTGGCTTCTTTTTTAAAATGTTTAAACCGAGCACCCAGCTTGCCATATTGTGTGTACGTCATTTTGCAATGAAGATCTTGAGGAAGCTACTATGGTTGTATAACAGGAAGTGTTCCTTTTAGTGTTGACAGAAGTGGACATGAAGCTGGACAACAACATAGGCTGTTCTAAAAACAACGCGTGGGAGAAAGGAAGAAGATCTCCATCAACCAAACATCCTTGTACTCCTCCTGCTCAAGCTATCCAATTTACCTTTAAATTAACCTTTCGAATTCTAAACATTTAACTTGTCTGCTTCAACTTCAAATTCTGCTGGATATCCATCCAGCTTACCTTCACAAACACAGACAAGATCATGGGCTTCAAGAAGAAGATGAACCTGGCCAGTGTTTCTATGACTCTCTTCACTCACATTGCAAGCTCTCAAACCCGCCATCTCAAGCTTATTCTCATGGGTCAGATTCAGGTGGTGATTGATAATAGTAATATGGAGCACATTACATTTAGATCCCACTTGTAACTGATGATGCCATCACCATTCAACACACGGATTACCAGAACTGACTCGTAGACATACTGGAATGGCATACAAACCACATATTTTACTTACTATGGTTGTGTATAATCTAGACTACTGGAGCCACTCTAAACAGGTCAGTAAAGGACCCCTTTAAACTCCCTTATAACTCATTTGGTATTTATTGTTCGACACGTATTTTTGTAGACCAATGGGCACTTAATGGGTGATGTGGTCAGTATCACACCGGTCTCCTTTACTTTCCAAGATAGTTCTTAGTAGATATTTCCTGGGAGATATTTCCTGGTAGATATTTCCTGGTAGATATTTCCTGGTAGATATTTCCTGGGAGATATTTCCTGGTAGATATTTCCTGGTAGATATTTCCTTGGAGATATTTCTTGGTAGATATTTCCTGGTAGATATTTCCTGGGAGATATTTCCTGGTAGATACTTCCTGGTCGATATTTCCTGGTAGATATTTCCTGGTAGATATTTCCTTGGAGATATTTCTTGGTAGATATTTCCTGGTAGATATATAGGGAGTCTCTGTGGCGAAGTGGTCAAGCCGTTGGACTCGTGTTCCGAAGGTTGTGGGTTCGAATCCGGGCCGCACCCTTCGGTTTACGAGTTAAATGTTTCGGAGACTCCTGTGGGTCGTCGCTAAAAGCTACGTTCTGCGGAAAGGGACCGAGCCATATGGGATAAAAACCCGGTGCAATGAAGTCGACCCTGTCAACTTTTAAGCGACTTTTTTTTTCCCTGGTAGATATTTCCTGGTCGATATTTCCTGGGAGATATTTCCTGGGAGATATTTTCTGGTAGATATTCCCTGGGAGATATTTTCGGGGAGATATTTTCTGGTAGATATTTCCTGTGAGATATTTCCTGGTAGATATTTCCTGGGATATATTTTCTGGTAGATATTTCCTGGTAGATATTTCCTGGTAGATATTTCCTGATAGATATTTCCTGGGAGATATTTCCTGTGAGATATTTCCTGGTGGATATTTCCTGTGAGATATTTCCTGGTAGACATTTCCTGTGAGATATTTCCTGGTAGATATTTCCTGTCAGATATTTCCTGACAGACATTTCCTGGTAGATATTTCCTGTGAGATATTTCCTGTGAGATATTTCATGTGAGACATTTCCTGGTAGATATTTCCTGGTAAATATTTCCTGGGAGATATTTCCTAGTACACACTTTAGCCTGCAGTCCATGTCGGGAGCCCACGTCAATTTTACAACTCCGCCCTGCTACTGATTAGAAACATTATAAGTGGAGCCTGGTAAATATAGGGTTGTTTAGAGTTCGGCCAAGTGGGGCATGGTATACTAAGATTTTATGTAAATAATAGTCAATGCGCCATCGACACTGCCCAGAGTGTCATTGTTCATCGTCCACTGAGAGATCCAGAAAACATGTTTAATTCTTTAGTGCACATTACTTGTTCTTTTATTTCAGACGACATTTGCTTATGTCTATAAATGTGTCTTGTATGTTACCTCTTGGTCTACAGCGCTTTGAAGTTTGCCATACATAGTTTGTTTAGGAACACGGTTGTTATCCATTATTCAAATGTTGCTGACTTTATTAAAGGTCATACTATTATTTACGGCGCTTCTTGGTGACAAAATGCACTTCCTAGTTCAACAATGCTGATGTTTTGCTTTTTAATGTATCTTCGGTCATGGTCTGTATTATGATGATTACTTAACCGAATAGTTGCGTATGGCAGCATACAATTAAGGAAACAAATACCAAAACACAACCAAATAGCCCTGAAGTATTTAACAAAGGACAACAAAAATGTTTTGTCCCCGCTTGTGACTTTTTGCAAAGCCATCCAGATATTTATCTCTGTATGCCCCCTAATTCTCTTCCCATCAAGTTTTCCAGTTGTCAGCAAATGTTTAAGCTTATTTTAAAGTGCCCAAATATCTTGATTGTCTAGTCTAATTTCTGTAATCATTCTATGGTCTTCATTTGTTTCTTGATGGACAGTATTTTTTGTTTTACTATCCCCCCATTCTCTTTATTTTCTCCAGAACCCATTTTTGCATTGTTGTTTTTGTTTCTAAACCTTCTGTTTTTGTCTATGTTTCACATGCATACAGCAGTATAGGTGTCGTGTAGCATTTTAGCACTTTATTTCGCACTGCAATTAACAGCGTTTTATTGGCATATCTTCCATAACCTCCACTTTCTGGAAGAGGCTAATGAAAGAACAACAATATGTACAACTATAAGAAATAGACACATAACCTTGTGTGATCACATAATGAGAAGAGATGCGTTGAAAACATCCGGAAGACTGGATAAATCAATGGGAGGCTGGAAGATAGGCGTTGAAAACATCCTAAAGACTGGACAGATCAATGGGAGGTTGGAAGATAGGCGTTGAAACCGTCCTCAAGACCGGACAGATCAACTGTAGGCTGGAAGATAGGCGTTAAAAACATCCTGAAGACTGGACAGATCTATGGGAGGCTGGACGATAAAACACCCTGAAGACTGGTGTCTCTCTCCGCTTTAGTCTCCCCCTTTCATGATCATTAAATCTCAGATACATGTACGTCTTTCAGATGTTTCTGCTTGCTTTTCTGCTAGCTCTTCTATCTTGCATAGGTTGTAGACATAGTATATTTTCAAGTTTTCTAATAGACGTTGTGATGTTGTCTTCATTCTGGGTCTTACTGGATTTCATAGTGAACTTCCATCATCAATAATTTACATTATTATTGAGAATACCATACTGTTTCTCCCGATAATCGTTCTTAATGTCTCTCGTGTATTCTGATCGTGTATTTAAAGTCTTACTCTTAGCCATTTTATTGGCCACCTCATACGACCTGTCACCTTAAATTTTGAGACAGTTGTTTCTGCAGCCTGTCTGATTGAGTTCTTCAATTTTTCCCATCGATATTGACATCTTGAAATATAATTTTTAGATCAGACAAGGTACTAAATATGTTCGTAATTTCTATGTTGCATTTATCATTTATGTTCTTCTCATTCAAAACTGCAAACGTATCTACATTAATGTTTCTTGGTTCATGTTTGACCTTCTTTACATTGATATGTATTAAGCCTATAACTAATCTTTTATCAGTTTAGTAGTCTGCATTTGGTATAGTATTTGCGCTTTCGAAATCTTTTCTTGATGAGGATGCAACCAGTTTGGTTTCTGATCTTATTGTCATTACCTTTCCATGTCCATAATCCCTTTGGATGTTGTTGATACCAATAATTACCAATAATCCTAGCTCACTCTTTAAGCCTGAAGCCTCTTTAATTAAGTTTCCTTAGTCAGTTTATTGCCGGTCTCTCTGGCTGTGGGGTTATAACACTTTCTCTCTGTAATCCCGTTTATCACGCAGAGTCTCGCAGCGGAGCGAGAACTGAGGTGGTTCGACCCCCGCTCGTGACTTGCGGATACTGAGCCGGCCGCTCAGAAAGCAATGGCAAACTACTGAGCGTAATCTTGCCAAGAGATCAACAGACAGCTGAAAGATGCTGCTGTTGACAGCTAAGTCCTGTGAAAGGATACGCAAAAAAAAAAAAAAAAAAAAAAAAAAAAAAAAAAAGTCAGTTTATTGCCTACAGTACAAGCAGATTGTTGGTTTCCAAATTAAACGTTAAAATCTGCAAATATGATATTTATTTGTGTGTTTTCCACACACACACACACACACACACACACACACACACACACACACACAAACGACACTATCAATGATATTCTACAGTTCGGCTGTATCTAAATAAAAATGTGTCTTAATGGCTGTTTATCAATAGTTACAGCATGGTCAATACCCGATTTCAGTGGGGATAGTCGCACAAAGAAGTGTTAAATTATTATTCTTTGTGGGGTGGCGGATAGGGCTTAGCCCTTATCACAGAAGAAGTAAGGCATATCTAGCTTCCGCTAGCCAACAGAAAACCCTGGGGCAAGATGGAGTACCCATTTAGCTCCACCCTTCTTACCTGGGTAACCTGACACGGAGGAGCATGTCACAGAATGACCTGCAGAGCAGCCGATAGCTAGTTATTGCTTATGGTCTCAGGTTTACAACGTCAGGAAGAGAATTTCTTTATAAGAAAATGGCTAAAGTCACCGACCATTATGGCCATTGCCAAGTAGGAAAGTAATGACAGACTGCCATCTTTACAGGCGCAATGAACAGTATAGCAAGCAAAGACCTTATGGAGAAAGATTGCAATACAGGAGCACGGCTCTGAACAACAAAGGCCACTCAATGGATGGGTTATTCTTTTGTATCTACCTGAAGAACAGGTTAGGAAATTCACCGAAAACGTTGGTAACACATATTGTGTTGTTATGTGTTAATGTAAAAATTAAACGAAAGAGACAAAAAGAAATGACACTAATTGTGGAAATAAATGTGATCACGCGTAAATGAAATGAATACACATTATGCGCATGTTGTTGTTGTGATTTGTGAATCCTCCGCGAGGCCGGATTTTACTCCTTATGTCCACCGAATTCATGTTCGGACGGTCTGAGCCCAGAAAAATTCTGCTTGCATCTATCGGCGAGACTAACACATCTGTGGACAGGCACATTGGGCTGTGGACCAGGCCATGGTTCAGCACAGCACACGTGAACTGGCAAAGGTTAGGCCTCATGTGGTCAGGACCTTTGCTTTATTGACCACACAAAGGCTTTCGATAAAGTGAGACATGTCGACATGATAAGGATGCGTGAAGATCTACAAATTGATGGAAAAGACCTTACACTTGTAAAAAACATATATTGGAAACAACAAGCTGCCATAAGAGTTGATAATGAAGTAGGCCAATATCAGCCTATTAAGAGAGGTGTGAGACTTTCTTTCACAACTTTCACAGATGGTCCATCCATCTATCATGTGCCATGTCGGTAAGCGTGGGCGGTCATGTTCTGCCATCTCACTCGATCACCAGAGTCGTGGATCAGCTCTGTGTTCCTGTCTCGGCGATGCCAAGTGGCCAAGCCATCCAGGTATTTGCTTCTAGGTCTTCCCCTTGGTCTCTTCCCTTCGATCTTGCCAATTGTCACCAAGTTCTCCAATTCATTTCTTCTCATAACATGCCCAAAAAATGCTGACTGTCTACGTCTAATGACTCTAATCAGTTTACGATCTTCATTTGTTTCTTGAAGGACTTGTTCGTTGGTTTTTCTATCTGTCCATGGTATTCTATGCACTTTCCTCAGAAACCACATTTCCACAGCCATTAGCTGTTTTTCAGCTTGACTGCTTATTGTCCACACTACACATCCATACAAAAGTATAGGTTCTATGTAGCATCTCAACACTCTTTTTCTCGTTTCAATTGATATCTTTTTGTTGGTCAGTATGTTTTTCATCTTGCAAAAGGCTACCTTCGCAAAGGCAATTCTTGTTCTAATCTCTTCAAGGCATCTCCCATCAGAATTTATGACTGTGCCGAGATAACAGTATCGATTCACTTGTTTAAGAATATGTCCATCTACTCGTATATCACATTGTGGTATTTCCTTCTTCCTAGTGACGACCCTAATCTGCGTCTTCTTAATATTCAGTTCTAACCCTATTTGTTCACTGTGTGCAACAACCGCATCTACTAAATGTTGCAGGTTCTGTTCATTGTCTGCAATCAAGACTGTATTCATCTGCATATCTAATGTTATTGATGTATCGTCCCTGTCGGATAAATAATTGATGGCTCAACCCCTAAGAGATCAAGGATCCAGAGTTCCTCTTTCTCAATGTGATCCTGCCCGTTAAAATTAATTTAGCTGTCACTGGCTCAATGATTTGAGACCATTAAATAGAGTTTTGGAGAACCAAGGAGTACCTCAAGGAAAAAATGAAATTTTTACTGAGTATCCCAAATGTCCTTATGGATGGTTCCTTGCCTCTCCTCTACCAACTAAATAATATATATAGGGTAATTGCTTACAACAATTGTACTATGACAAGAGAACTCTCAAAAGAGGAAATAACCCGTCATTTTCATCATTTAATATACATATGCATGGAGTGGTAGCTTATACATATAATAGCATACAACAATCAATACAGTACAATTGCAAGATTATGGGCATATTCGTCTCTAACTAATTAGCTATCTCCTGGCTGTGCCACTCTATCATACATGGTCCTCAGAGTTGCATCCGTTATTAATTATAAATATTGGGCCTCTTCTGCTGACCTAATCTGTGAAAAGAAACTGGGTACACCCTGGTTGGTTTCCCATCCAGTTCTTGGATCTCGATAGCAGTGTAGCATATTCTGGAGAGTTCTTTTATTTATTTTTCCCCCGGTTTTATTTAATCTTTTGGCTCACTGTGTTTCTTCTGTATAACTGTCCTCGAAAGGTGGTGAAAATTGGCAGGAAGTTGCTGTGGAATAGTATTTTGCCTCACTATCTCAGCTGCCTCACTCAATTAAGTGGCTATTGCATTCAGTCAAGCTGCTACAACTACTTTCACAAAGTTCTGCATTCACAAAGTCAGGTCTGGATAATGACCACTACCTGAAATTTTAGCATCACATAATTCTAATGATATCATAAATATGACATTAAAATGAAATGTAAAAGCCTAAGAACACAACAAGTGAAAACAATAAAATGAATCTTGTTCTTAGAGAAAATAAACAGAGAAGAAAGATAGTCTTGGTGTTCTCATTTAGTTATCACCAACATAGTTGTTTGCTCTCACTCCAATCTTCCACTATCAGGTGTTCAAGGTTTCACTATCAGGTGTGCAGTTTCGTCTTCACCTATACCTGTACTCAGGTCTAAAGTGTAAGTAATACCTTGAGTGATTTGGAATTTGACAATTATGTTGACCATTCTCTTCTGTATCTAGTTTTGTTCTCTACATCTTTTTATATTCAGGAAAAAGGGTCTCATATATTAAGGGCTGTTAAAATTCAGTCCCCATTGTAATGAGTGTTTGATTATAAGCAATATAAGTACATTATGGTATCCATTCTTGTATAGTATTCAGGTGACTTCTCTGTTTAGTCCAATGTTTTACGGAGAGTATATTCCCCCCTCTTCACCGTCTCTATGCTAAGATTGTACTTCAGCTATCCGCATCATCATGCTTATTATAATCATTCTCATCATCATCATGATTACATTATTATCATTACCATCATCATCATGCTCATTATAAACATTACATCATCATCATGCTCATTATAATCATTACCATTATTATCATAATCATTACAGTCATCATCATCATCCTTGTAGTACATTATTATCATTACACTAGACCATATGTGTTAACAGGAGTGACATGAACTACAAAGAGGGATTTTGCTTAAATACAAACACAGATGCTGGTATTATGCGTAATGTATGATATTGGTTGTGTCTGCTTAGCGCACAAAACTAGATATTATAGCATGAATGATATTTTATACACTGTGTTGTTATGAGTCGGAGTGTACTAAATTATTATTTAGTTTAGGGGTTACGCCGAACCAGTTTTCTGGTGATAGTCGTGGCATTTCACGTCAAGTTGCCGGCTATCCTGAGATTGACTGTTGGCCTATACTCCCTCTCTCTGAGCCTGTAACTTCACCCCTTCACTCAAACTCCTCATGCATCAGTCAACATATCCATCTGTGCATGTGGGGTCAATTCACTACTCTCAGACATCATTCATATGTATGGATGATCATTTCTCTCATCTATCAGATATCATTCATATGTGCATGGATGATCAATTCTCTCATCTATCATCATTCATACTTGCATGTAAGATAAGTAGCTAGACTTGTGTGATTTCCCAATGATAACTTTAAATGTTAACACCATTGACATTACAATGAGATCTTACCCATTCATCAGACACAATCATATCTGTATGTATGACAATCATGCATATGTAGGTGCTTTATCCCTGATAAATTCACAGGTTCAATAACAATGATATTACAATTCATCTCATCCCTCATCGGAAATTATAATATTTCCTGATTGATAATTAATCATTCATACTGAGGTGGTTTACAAATGATACATTCACATCTGTTTACAATAATGAATCACACATGACAGAGATTTATGTGATCATTATACATAATTATGAGATTCTCAAAGGATACTTCCTCATGTGTAGCAATAATGAAAACACACAGGGGTCCCCATATTGCCTCATGAATTTATGTGATATCCTCAGTCTACATTCAGGCATTATGAATCTTAACCATTCTAGCATGCTGGTTGACTGAGTATTATTGTGTGGCACAAACATTAATTCCATATGTTTACAACATTGAAAATACATTTGACTCACCGCATGGGTGCTTTACTCAACACCAAAATTATGATCCCTATAGAATCTATTTGGTTCTCATGTGTTCATAAAATACCAGAAAACTATTTGTTTACCCATGTGCTCATGTCAAAATTAAATCTACTGACTAATTACACATTACACTAATTTTTCTATCAGTGCTGGCACATGTAAACTAGTTTTAAATCCTAAGTTACTCACCACTCTAAATCATTACTGAATGAGTTGACTACTTAAGAAATATGTTTACAACCTGTGTCTAATGTTTATACATTAACTAGGTTGTTTAGCTGGGAGAAAATAAAACACTGTGGTTTTCTCCTAATGTACAGTTTATCGTATGACTATGATAACTGAGTATAATATTATTTAGTTTCTACTAGATTAAATTCTTAAGAACTCACCATTCTAAATCATTGTAGATTGGGTTGCTTAAGAAATAAAATGTATAGCTTTGACTTATGCTTATACATTACATCAGTTGTTTACTTTGATAGAAAATAAAACTCACTATGGTTATCCTTAATGAATAGTTTATCTATAAACTATAACAGTTAAATTAACTTCTTAAGAACTCACCACACGTGTTCAACAAGTCGACTTACCAACTCCTCTTCTGGGAAAAGGACTCACAACTAATCTCAAATTTAAAATAAATTAAATATGGTGTTTACCTTATTTATCAGAATGACTTCCACATACTTAGGCGACTGGTTTCAGAGTCTGATTGCGATGTCTTTGTTGGCTGAAGCTTTCATCCTCTTAGTAATCAAACTGTGTTTTATTTTACTATTTGTTTTGGAGGGTACACTCACTCCAGCATCTGCATCTGATCTTCCTGCCTCGTGTGTGTGTGGGTTGGTGAAAAACAGACTGTGTTCCGGTTGTTCACTGCTATTTATACGGTGCCTTTTCCGGTTCACGTTTTTCATTGCCAATGGGTATATTACATCTTGGATCGTACAATTGTGGAACAAACAATCCTGTTGTGGTGTTCAGGCTTTAATTGTCGACGGGAAATTACAGCATGTTACGTTTGTGAAAATAAAGTATATCATAGTCCCCCAATGTTGATTCCTTCCATATCTTCTATATTTCTAAATATATTTTCACTGTACAGGGAAAAAGATCTGGAGACATTATACATTCCTGTCTCACACAGTGGTTGGGATTTTAAGAGAAGACCCACCCGGAGAAACATTTCTCCTTTCCTGTGAAGTGTTGGAGAGGGCTTATCATTCCTGTTTTTTTTTCTTCCTATAGCGCTGTGAACCTTCTGTGACCAGACGGGTGATGTAAGACATTGTGTTCTGATTCTAGAAACAGATACAGTTCCTTGTATGGTGGACAAGGGTATGAGGGTGTTGTATACAAAATGGGTGTACCCAACTTGCATTGCACATGCATTGTATAGAGTAAATGAAGACTCACATGGGGCTTATCCCGATGAAGATAAGCTCAGGTTAATTTCTGATGAGAAAACAATTACACAAGGCTTCCCTGCGTGCTCAGAAATTCAAAGAAATCCTCCCGCAAGGTTTCTGCGTCCAGAACCTGTTTCAAAGGTCTTCTTCGTCGCATCCGCGTCGTAATCGTCCTCGTCTTCTACTTCTTCTCCTAGCTCATGCCGTGTGCAGATGGTAATCATGTTTGTCTACAGCATTCTGTCCCGTTTACTGTCAGTCATAGGTATTACCTTAATACTAAGGGTTTAATCAGCCAGAGTTGTAAATTTAAAATGTTCAATGTCTCTGTTGTTGCAGATTTTAAGGTTATATTTTGACACTGGTGACCATATTTTGTGATTTCTCAAGTCTTAAATAAGTGCACATTTCCACGAATTTTAGGTCCTGGAGGTCCTTGCTCTACTTATAAAGTTGCACAAATGAAATACCAGTTCCTTGACTCATCTCATCTCGTCAGGTTCCTCTTGTACCTTGCGTGTCGAGGTGAAGCATAAACAGCCGGAGAGTGCCCGTGTTTGGGCTTCATATATTGATGTTCCCATGGTCTCTGTAGTTCCCTCTATCCATCGTTTACGTGGCTGGCCTTTTCCTCTGCTTCCGTCTGGTCTGTACGTCATTGATTACTGAGGTATACTGTTAGGTGGTAATCTATTTAAATGGCCAAACCATTTAACCTGCTGTTTTCTAATAAAATCTAGCGCTGCTATAACCCCAACTTTAGTCCCGATTTCTTCATTTCTGATTGTCTCTCTTCTTGATACATTGAGTATTCTTTTAAGGAATCTCATTTCTGTTGTTGTGATTTTTCTTTTCTCTTTTTCTGTCATTCTGCAGGTTTGGGATTGGTAGCATAGAGTTGGTAGGAAGATTGTGTTGTATAGTGCTTTCTTAGTGGCTATTGATACATGTTTGTTCTTTAGTATCGGTGCCATTTGTCCAGTGAGTAGGTTTGCCTGATCGCATCTATTTTCAATCTCGTCTACTGATTTGCTATTTAATGACATTATACTTCCTAGGTACTTAAAGCTCTTTACTTGATTGATGGTTGGAAATTTAATTACAGGTTTCTGGAGCCACGTTTTCAACGATCGGTTAATCCGACAAATCTCTTGAACTCAGTTAAGACTGGAATTTATGTCCCGTTTAGAACCCTTAACTCTTTCAGTCGATGGCTTCGTGAGATGTGTGATTAGCTCTTCCATATGTGTTTCAAACATATTTCAAACATCTTTCAAACACGAGTCTTATTTTTTTTTTTTTTGGTACGTTTTATCAGAACATACTAATGAAATCGGTCAACCATACCTGCAACTTCCGCCGCTGTGCACTACTACAAGTGTTTAGTTTTGCTATGATTATGTTCAAGAACACGGCTGAAGATTTGTGTACGAACCGCTCTGAGGCTGAAGGAGTTAATCTCTGAACGTGTAAACATAATATTAAAGGGACAGCCCACGGAAATGCACAGCAACACAATTGTATATCTGCACTACTTCCCTACTTCACGTCCCCCCCCCCCCCCCCCACCCCATTACTATCTTTCTTTTCTAGACAATTCTTTATCTGTCGAATTATCTGGTATTTCACGATGATGTTCTCGCTGCAGTTAGTTGAGCTTCATTACGTTAGACATTCATAGCCAGTCGCTGAGAGTCGTGTTTCTACTCATTCCTTTTCGATATGGTTAACCTCGTTCCTTCTCCTAATCAGGCTGCGCCCCAGCGGGTTCACTTCAGGAGGTGTTGTGTTTCACACATGAAAACGGAGAACATTGTGGAACCCCCAAAGGCTATCTCGTTAGTACGACTATTAGGTATTGATCAACACTTATTGAATACCAAGGGAAAACAGTAGATACCACCTATCCCACCAGCCTGGGATTGAGAAGAAAACTAATGCACAGCGGTATTATCTTATTTCTTGCAAATTATCTTCAAATGACAACATATATGATGAACGAAACAACAGGTCTGATATGTAACCGAACAACAATTGTAAATATTTAGGAGGAAGAAAATACGAACGTACACAATGTTCATGCGTGTATCTGATTTTATGTTTAATTTTTATGTTGCATATCCCTTACAGGACGTTGCAGTCAACATCAGCATTTTCAGCTGCTGTTGATGTACTAGGCAAGATTACGCTCAGCAGTTTGCCACTGCTTTCTGAGCGACAGGCTCACATACACCGGTAAGTTTCCACCGCGGCTCGAACCGCTGCCGGTTCGGGGCGCAGCTGCGTTACTCACGAGAATATACGGGGTTACGGCGAAAGCCGTAAAACACTTCGCCAGGGAGGCCGGCATCTGATGCAGAGCCAATAAGCGAGGGCGGTAATGATTGTCCATCTCACACCATCACCAGAATCTTGGATCAAGTCAGTGTCCTTGTCCCGACTATGCCATATGGCCATGCCATCCAGGTAGTTATACACCACGTATTGTCAAATATCTACTACAATACACAAGCGTAGATCACTTACCTTACGGAAGGCTGGGTCGTGGATCCATGCTTGCCGTTATCTGTCGTCGCCAGAGCTCTCTTGTGAACAGTAGAAAAAGATTATATTTTATTAAACTGAAGCATGGTCGAG
Organism: Cepaea hortensis; assembly: GCA_963921405.1. Taxonomy (NCBI): domain Eukaryota; kingdom Metazoa; phylum Mollusca; class Gastropoda; order Stylommatophora; family Helicidae; genus Cepaea; species Cepaea hortensis. The sequence continues at coordinate 55,538,770 of OY992890.1, forward strand.
ACAGCGAGCTGTTCCACGACTCTGGTTTCTATCTTACTTTTACAAGGTATCCTCTTCTTATAGTTCATGTCATGCGGGTTTGGTGATCATGCTTCTCCACAGCCCTCTGTCTCGTGTGCTGCCGATCATGTTTGATACTGATGTACCTCCATGCCATGCTGTTAAACTGTCCAGCATCTTCTCTCTTAGTCTGAGGGAGAACCTTACTCCTGTCTTGGACTGTCTTCTTCTAATATGAGTAAATAATTCTCTTTGTGACTTAACTATTTTTAACCAATCTTCATAGCTCTGTCGTTGTGACGGCATACGCCAGTACTTCCCCTCTCTGCACATGCCCAAAGTATGTGAACTGTCTTCTTCTGATATGAGTAAATAATTCTCTTTGTGAGTTAACTATTTCTAACCAATTCTCTTTGTGAGTGAACTATTTTCAACCAATCTTCAGTGCTCTTTCTATCCACCCACGGTGTTCTCATCGTTCTTCTATAAACCCATAACTCCGCAGCTTCAACATAATTTCTCATGTGTATGCTAATTATCCATGATTCGCGTCCGTCCGTCAGGATTGGCTCAATATAGCTCTTAAGACCTCTTTTCCTCACCTCAGTTCACAAGGATAAACTGCAAAGAATATTCTTCATCTTGTGAAATACTGCTTTTGATTGATCTGTTCTACATTTAACCGCATTAATGCATCTTCCATCTGCTGTTACCCAAATAATTAAATAGATTGACTTTTTCCATATTGATTCCATCCACTATGATGTTGCATCTGAATAAACAGCTTTTCGTTGTAATAGCCATTACCTCTGTTTTGCTGATATTCAGACTAAGCCCTTTGTTCTGATTTTCTGTTGCAATTATATATATATATATATATATATATATATATATATATATATATATATATATATATATATATATATATATATATATCATCTCATCATGTTCCTCTTGTACCTTGCGGTGTCGAGGTGAAGTATATATAATTTCTTGTAACTTTGGTTCATTGTCAGCGACTGAAACCATGTCATCAACACAGCGCAGATTGTTTACCTGATTTCCGCCAACTGATATCCCTGACATGTTATGTATGGATCTCACTTTTATTTCGCAGTGAAAATCGAACAGACAGACAGGGGGTACAGATATACTGAGGCATGCAAATAGACAGACAATTGTACATATAAACTGAGACATGCAATTAGGCGGGTATCAGGCAGACAAGGACGAGGAAGCAGATAGCCATGAGAGACAAACAGAGAGAAATGTAAACAGACAGGCAGACGGAAAAGCAGTCAGACAGATAAGCAGCTAGCCACTGAGACATAAGCACACAGACAGGCATAATGATACTGGCACACAAACAGACAGACAGATAGCCATGCAGAAGAATAGAGACCTTCAAGAAGACAAACAGACTGGAAAGTAGCCCGAAACTGACCTTGAAACGGACAGATAAAAGACTGATTAACAAACAGAGAGACAGAAAGCTAAAAACCTGATGAAAGAGAGTGCGAAAATAAATATAAGCAAAGAGAGAGAGAGACATAGGTAGAGAGGCATACAGGCAAACAATCAAACAGGTGACAAACAGAAAGAAATACAGACGGAGAGACATCTGACATACAGATAAAGGTAGACACAAACACACAACAGACTGATACATAGACGTGTAAACTGACGCGGAGACGAATAGACAAACAGAGGGATAGGCAGATATAGACGAAGACATACACGCAGACAGGCAAACACTCTGAAGAGCAGGCAGACATACAAGTAGAGAGCCACCGAGTCGCAAGCAGACAATCTCAGATGCAGGGGAATAAAGTGAGACAGACAGACAGATACTACTATAGATACAACTAATAAAGACCTTCCGGAGGTAGACAAACTGGAGGAGGTCCGATATACAGAGATGTTTGGGTAGGCGAATGCATAGACAGGAAAGCAGCCACAGAAGAAGCAGACTGACAGACCGACAAAACGACATGTTGATGACCGTTCAACAGACAGTCTCAGATACAGTCGGAGAGACAGATGACAGACAAACAGGATAAGCGGCCGACGAGAGATATAGACATAAGGATAGACACGCATAGGAAGACAGAGACAAACAAATAACCAGACAGAATAACAGACAGAACGAACAAATACAGACGGATGGCCAGACTGTCGTGGATAGATAAGGACTAAGAGACATACAAAGAGAGACATAATTAGAGACAGCCAGAAGAAAAAGCTGATAGAAAGATGGCGTGATATACAATCAGACAGACAGGTGGCATGATATACAATCAGACAGGCAGACATGGCGTGATATACAATCAGACAGACAGACATGGCGTGATATACAATCCGACAGACATGTGGCATGATATAAAATCAGACAGACAGACATGGCGTAATATATAATCAGACAGTCAGACATGGCGTGATATACAATCAGACAGACAGACATGGCGTGATATACAATCAGTCAGACAGACATGGCGTGATATACAATCAGTCAGACAGACATGGCGTGATATATAATCAGACAGTCAGACATGGCGTGATATACAATTAGACAGACAGACAGACATGGCGTGATATACAATCAGACAGACAGACATGGCGTGATATACAATCAGACAGACAGATGGCATGATATAAAATAAGGCAGACAGAAAGACATGGCGTAGTATACAATCAGACAGACAGATGATGTGGCATCCTATCAGACAGACAGATGGGGTGACATGCAAAAAGACAGACAGATGGTGTGACATACAATCAGACAGACAGATCGTGTGATATACTATCAGACAGACAGATGCCATGATATACAATCAGACAGACAGACATGGCGTGATGTACAATCAGGCATACAGATGGCGTGATATACTATCAGACAGACATGTGGCGTGATATACAATCAGACATACCGATAGCATGTTATAAAATCAGACAGACAAACAGCCAGACATGGCGGGATATACAACCAGACAGACAAATGATGTGACATACTATCAGACATACAGATGGGGTGATATACAATGAGACAGACAGATAGTGTGACATACAATCAGACAGACAGATGGCATGATATACAATCAGACAGACAGACATGGCGTGATATACAATCAGACAGACAGATGGCATAATATAAAATTAGACAGACTGGTGGTGTGATATACTATCTGATAGATGGTGTGAAATTCTATCAGATATACAGATGTTGTGATATATAATCAGATAGACGGTTAATTCATATAGAGGAACTGAGAGGTCGACAGTCGGATCAAGAAGCAGTCAGACGGAAGTAGAGGCGAACAGACCTGCAGACTGGCGGTGAGACAGACAGATAAACCGAGGTGCTAAATAGAGACAGAGAGACAGACAGAACGACTGGTAGACAGATGAAGAGGCAGACAGACGCAAGGATAAACATACAGAGGTGCAGAAGGGAAGAAAAAGAGGGAGACAGGTAGACAGACTGAGAGACACAAGCAGAGAAACAGAGAGGTAGACATGCAAGTAGACTGTAGTGAAATACAGACATATGGATAGGCAGAATGACAAAAGCAGAAAAACAGAGAGGCATACAGACAGGCAGACAGGCAGTTTGGGAGTCTGATAGACAGACTGAGAAACAGACAGTCAGAAGGAAAAGAAAAACAACTTCAAAGATAGATAAAAGAGGTGGTATGGTATGCAGACATTCGGAAAACAGACAGACTGAGATTAAGACATACGACAGGCATGCAGATAGGCAATGTGATAGACAGGCAGTCAGACAGACATGCAGATATGCAATGTGATGGACAAGCATTCAGTCAAGCGTGCAGACAAAACTCTTATCTACCGACAGACTGATCGACCACAGGCAGGCTTGCAAACATATAGACAGACAGAGAAACGGACGGAGGGACATGCAGCCAGCCAGAGAGGGAGAAATATAGACAGACAGACAGATCCCTGAACCACTACAAACTGTTTCAGTGACATCTAACTTGGCTGATCTTCTTCTTCTTCGTTCATCCGGAGTTTTTTTTCGGACGTGATTGCGTTGTGCCTGTTTACAGCAGAGCTGCGTTCTTGCGCCGTTAGGCCGACACATCCGACTTCTGCGGGCATTTGTTGACCGGGTTAACCTTCCCGGGGGGTTTCTTAGGACGTTTGACTCTCAATGTTGTGGTGTTATCTCCCATCCCAGCTGGCCCATATAGAACAGCCAAAGGCATCCTGGTCGGCCCTCAAGGGAAGGCAGGGGCAGACCATGGGCATTCCCCGCCATCCAAGGAGGCTTCCATAATTGCAGAGCCATCACACAGCGCTCTGGTACTGGGCTCACCCAAGGAATCGTCACGTCCTGCACATGGCTGCTTAGCCTCACTTCCGTATATTGGGCCTTCCGTTCACCATAGGCTGTTCTTCCAGAAGCCAGAAGAATGCAGTTTGCAGATGACATCCACACAGTAAGCTTTCGATTCGGACTTTCCACGTAATGGATTTGCTATCCAAGCAATATTCCATTTTGTGCCACTAGGACACTTTTTCCACCTTTTATGAAGCCCACACAGTGAGCTTTCGATTCGGACTTTCCACGTAATGGATTTGCTATCCAAGCAATATTCGATTTCATGCCTTTGGGAGGCTTGTGTAACCGACATGCCTGTGGTATGAAGTGTGGCAGTCTAAATACTTCTTCATGTACATTTACATTTAAATGTCAACCTGAATACAGTTAAAGTAAGCTGTAGTCAACTTGAGCTTGTTGATATCTCCATAGAGCTTGTCCTCGAATGAAGCAGGTGTGGGCCAAAATATCTTTCTCTGTTCTGCATATATTGGGCACTCTTGCAGCAAATGTTTAGCTGTCATTTTACCAGTTCCACAATTACATTCATCTGTGTCTCCTATCTTTAGTTTGTTGAACAAGTGGTATTTCAGCCTGTTATGTCCTGTGCGGAGTCTGAAGATTGCTACTTGTTCTCTTCGGTCGAGTTTGTAATATGCATCATCCTTCTGGTGGCCTGGATGCTCTGATTCCCATTTGGTTCTATAAGTGCTTTTTATCAACCTCTTTGCCTCATTATAGGTTATGTCTATGTCGTGCTGTGGTAGTCGTCCGCCCTCTTTTGCCAGTCTGTCAGCCTCTTCATTTCCAGGTATACTGCAATGTGATGGGATCCACTGTATTACAACTTTTTTGGATTTCTGGCATAGACCATGGAGTGCTGCTCTTAGGTCAGCTAGTTCTGTGCTGTTTTTGCTCTTCAGTATTGAGACAGCTGACTTTGCATTTGTAAAGATAGCTATTTGCGTCTCTTTATTTTCCTCCATCAAGAGCATTTCTGCTGCAGTTTTCAGAGCCTCTACCTCCGCTTTGAAGTTACTTGAGAACTTTCCAGTTGCCACTGAATGTGTTTTTTTCACTCCATTTTTTAAATTTAGGAGAATTCCTCCTCCTCCATTCTCTACTGAATTTTTGGCTGGTCCATCTGTATATGCATGGGTCCAATTGCTGCTTGGGTAATGTTCTTTTATGTAGTTTAGGGTTATTTCTCTTCTTTCGGTTTCATGCTGAGTGTTCTTTTTCTCAATACCAGGAATGTTTTCTATCATCTCAGGCAGTTGCTGCTGTCTCCAAGCTGGGAACTTGTCTGCATTGTAAATGGGTTTGACTGTTGATATGTTAAGTATGGGATCTGCCCTAATCTTTCGTTTTGCAGTTTCTACAAAGTCGCTACGCTTCAGTCTTCCCTTTCCAAAACCACTAAACCTTTTATACATAGGGTGGTCTGTCAATCTTCTAAATTTTTCAGCTTGTTGCTGGGCTCTGCTATCTCTTCTATCCTGCATTGGTTGTAAACAAGTGATCTTTTCTAATTCATTAATAGGCGTTGTCTTCAGGCTTCCAGTTATGATTCACATTCCTTGATTTTGGACTCTACTTATTTTGTTAAAATTTGACTTAGCTGCTGTTGCCCAAGCTGCAATGCCATATTCCAGTACTGGCCTCACCCGTCCAGTATATAACTTCTTGAGAACTTTCTCATCTGCTCCCCACGTTGTACCAGCAAGCTTTTTCATGATTGCCATTCTTTGCCTTGCTCTTGTTTGATTTTTCTCAACCTGTGTCTTTCATGTCAGGCGACGATCAAAGGTGACTCCTAGATAGTTAGGATTTTCTTCATGGCGCAATATTTTTCCATTCAATACCAGCTTAGGTTGCTGAGTTTTATTTGAGAGGGAGAACACTGTGCATGTTGTTTTCTCCTCACTTATCTTCACTAGCCATGATTTTGACCAGTCCTCTAGCGCCAATAAGGCTTGCTGTATTCTGCTGTTAGCTGTACTAATATATTCTTCAGATGTCCATATGGCTAGGTCATCTGCAAAGGATGATGTGTGTACTCTGGCTGGAAAATTTTCCGTGATGTCGTTTATATATGCTAGGAATAATGTTGGTGAAAGAACTCCTCCTTGGGGGACACCTTGCTCCAATAGCATCATTTTGCTAGTTTGTCCTTGTACTTTTGTCCTGGCAGTTCTGTTCTCAAGGTAGTGGCTGATCCATTTGTACATTTTCCCACAAACATGCATTTTTTGCAGTTTTACTTTCAGTCCTTCCTTCCATACTTTATCAAATACCTTGGCTGATCTGAAACCATGCGATGGCACTGTATCAAACAAAGTGCAGAGACGTCGAGTATCAATCGTTCTGATATTACTGATGTACATTGTAGCCGTCCTGCTTTTCTCGCCGTGTGTGTGCATGGGTGCGTGCGTGCGCGCGCGCGTGTGTGTGTGTGTGTGTGTGTGGCCTGAGTGCACGGAGGAATATGTCATTGCCTCTCGTAGTGACCAATGAGAGCTAGCATTGAACTCTGGTCCCACCGTGTTCATAATATTGTCAGCGTAATGTCCTAGCCACTAAACCAACGCGGCAGCCAGTCTAGTGTAATAGTTTCACATACATGCTCTGTGCTGCGCTATATAATATTATCAATCATTTATACTGGCATCTTTTGTCTTAACATTGTGTTCTATTCTTGAAGGTGGATTGTTCACTGGACATCTCCGTGGTCTAAAAGCCTTGGTGGTGATGGCAGTGGTGGTTGTGGTGTGCGAGTGGTGGTGGTGGTGGTGGTGGTGGTGGTGGTGGTGGTGGTGGTGGTGGTGGTGGTGGTGGTGGTGGTGGTGGTGGTGGTGGAGGAGGATGACTGCTGTTGAACCAAGCTTGAAATTAAATTAATATAAAATGTGATTACGGAAGCTGACAAAGAAAATTCACATACAAAATGTTTCGCCTAAAAACTGTTCAACGAAAACAAAACTTGAAAATGAAAAGAACACGCAAACCGTGAGAAATATTGCATCGATACACAACTGAAAACAAGTATTCCAAATACGGAATTTACGAAATAAACAAAACACTTTGTCATTTGTTTCAGTGTTACAGCGATAGTTTTAGAGACATCCACGTTTGTTGTTACATAAATGTAAGTGTACCGGAGTGTTTTGTTTATTTCTCTTTAAAGGATTCATGAGGTCTGCATTCATTATATGTTGAGCATTTTTCAGTAGTATACACCAGACGAGATACAGCGAGATATACATGGCAATAAATTGTGCATTATATTGGAGAACGTTGTTTTTCACGACTGCATTGTGTTGAGTATGGTGCAATATATTTGTTACCACATAAATTATCAGACATGCCTTGTTCACCTTGTTTTGCTCGCCATTTTTATCCTCTTTGAAAAAAGCCCATTCGAAACATTCGATTTCGTATGTGTTTTCGTCTGTCAAGTGTCGTGTCATATTTTACATTGGCTAGTTGTGTTGTAACAGGCGACACAGAAATATAAACAAGATGTCAAATGGATCTGTCAGCTGTGAACTTACACAATCATCCGTAGATTACAATAAAGTGAGGGGAATTTTAGGGTTTCCAGGGGGAGGGGGGGGGGGGGGGGGAATGAAGACCATTTCAGGATCGCGTTAATGCAAGAACCGATTACTTGATAGTGTTTTTCCCTTCATACTTTACAGTTATGTATCCTTTATTCTCATCCTTCTAAAATTCATTTTATAAAGTAAGTAGACCCACAAATCATGTTTTATGTGGATGTCTAGACTTGTATTAGTATAGGCTATTAAATTTACCTTCCATTTTTACGTATACTGTGTAGGGGTGGGGGGATTTTTAGATAGGAAATATGAAAAGAGGGGGGGGGGGAATGACGTTCTGAAAATATAGTGAAAGGGGGAGGGGGGGGGGCACGGGCCAAAACAGGTTGAAAACCACTGTACTAGGCAATGTTAGTTTAGCTGACAGTATCAAAGAGCCAGCTTGAAAGGTTGGAGCGCTTACAGAATGCAGCCATGCGGTTAATCCTGGTGTGCACAAAGGACACACCAATTATATGCATGATATATATATATCCTGGCGCTACCAACAATGACAGATAGGCATAGGGTCCTTCAGACCAAATGGTACCTGAGAGTTGCCGACAGACAGGGATCACCCGCTGCATGCAGCAATGGATATAGTCAAGGGTCATAGACTAAGACTAGACAGGTCCTGGATGGCACAGGCAGAACTTTCTATAAGTCAGGTGTGTGATCTAGAGACCATCAATCGTGAAAGAGAGTGGGTGGAAGTTCCGGATGACATGACGGACTGGCACAATGTAATAATAACACTGGTTCGTGAGTGCAGAGAATGGGCAGCGGGCCGCACTGAGTTTGAAGTGCAACAGCTGATCCAGAGGAACACACATCAAGGTGACATAGTCATCTACACCGATGGGTCAGTGGTGAGAAACAGATGTAATGGCTGGGGCTTTATTGCAAAGGCTAATGGGCGAGTCTTGAAAAAAGAGAGTCTGTCATATGAGACTACGACCTCCAGCATTAGAATGGAGGTGGAGGCAATAACAGCGGCATTCCGGTGGCTACAGGAAGCTACTGAAACACACGTTGTATTCATTACGGATTCAAAGAGTATGCTTAGTAAGTTGGAGAAAGGAATGTTTCGTGTGGAATGGCTCTCGTCGCTTCAGAGGTCACAGATTGTGAGAAATGTATGGATATTTTGCCCTGGCCATGCAGGGGTACGAGGGAATGAACAGGCTGATAGGTTAGCAGGGAATGCACCTCTTGGTAGTAGTTTGCCTATGTTCAAGGGAGAGGTGGTCGTGCGCTTGTGGGACCAGGTGGAGAAGGCGGAGGAACAGACTGAGAACTCATATGTGGAAAGAATGAGATTGCGGGGGATCGGCAGGGGTTCTGGAAGAATCTCAAAACTGAGAGGGAAGACCAGGAGATAGCGGTGGGAACGATTAGTTGTTTGACTCTTCGCTGGCTGTTGAACGTGGGGACGGAGCACGTATGGGAACGTCCTGAGTGCAGTCATGTCGGTTCTTAACTCAACTAAACTCAACTAAACTCAGTTTAGTAAACTGCTATTGCTTCTTGAACGACTGGCGTCTCATACCATCAAAATCAACGCAAAGTGTTCTACTTCTAAATCCCCCGCGGCTGATTACGAGCCCTGGATTCAGCATGCCCGGGAACGATGAAGCTGCGGATGTCACTATCCCCTAAGCCACGGTTGACTCAATAAAACCTGGCCTTGAAACATAAGCTGACCTCCCCCATTGTGTCCCTCTCCCCGGAAACCACCCAACCCTTACATTTAACGACAAAAATGCATTAGTAAAAGAGATATCATGGAATTTGACAATAGATAATATAGCTATGTGATTGTTGTCTACAAGCACCGTAACCTCCCACTTATTCCCACATTTAACTACTGGCATATATGCGCGGAGCTACTGCTTTCCATGATTGCCATTACCTGTATGCCATATTATGCATGTTATGTTGATGGGCTGTGAATATAACAGTCCGTTATTGGCAGCGAATATTTAACTGTTTTCTGGCTGCACTAACCAGAAAACACATTGATGGAAGTTGACTATTAGCTAACTTCTTCGTCACTGCACCCATTGTGAATGTTGCATTCTGTAATGCTGAAATCAATTATTAATTCGTATTCACGTGTGCATTTTAGTAATTCAACATGATTTGTTTTTAAAGCAACATGATGAAATATTTTCCTTTCTAAACTACTAATGTTCACTCTAGCCCTGTTTATCGCTTTCCCTACTTTTCTTTTCTTTCTGTTCATTCGCTAAAAGTCACAAGAATCCTTATAGAGAAATAATTTATGGCTTAATATAGGGGATTTAATTGTATTTATATTAAAATCCCTCCTCTCGTTTGCCAAATGATAATGACAATAGTGATGATGATGATGATTATTACAAAGTACATAATGTAAAAATAGTGCATTTGGACTGACAGATCTCGGCGCATTAGTTTGATCGACATTTTGAGACAGGAATAATACCGCAGCGCATTAGTCATCTCAAGTATTGATTATCTCACACGGGGTTTCCGAGACCAGCACACAACCCAACTGGCTTAAGATGGCTAATCTAGCAATCTCTGGCACAATTTAGGGCTTTATATCAACATACACAGATGTCCACATGTTAATCGCTCGTTTGGTTTCCTCTCCTGGAGGGTTTGTTAAGTTGCGTTTTTTTTCAAGTTTAGCTATGCCATGCTTCTCCAGGTGGATTAGCTGCGTCCCTCTTTATGTTTAATTAGGTCCCTCTGAAATCCCTTACTCGCGGATTTCCTGTAGGTGTGTTTAAGTTAGTTGCAAATATTTCACAGAACGTCGCAATCAACTCCAGTATGTATATACAGTGTGTGACTTTCACTCAGGTTTGTTACAGTCCTGATCATTCAAGTTTGGATACATCCCATTTTCTTCAGATTTGCAGTAGCTACAGATTGTTTAGATTTAATTAGGTCCTGTTTTCTAGACCTCGGTAATGTCAGGGTTTGTTTTAGTTCCTGATTATGCAGGTTTAGTTACGTCTAGTTTCTTCCGGTATAATAAGGTCCCTGTCTTTGAGGTTTGTTTTCTTCGTCTGCATATCATAACCCAGTGGAGCACAGGTTTTCTCCCAGCTCACGTCCAGTGGAGCACAGACTCTCACCCATCTCACGCCCAGTGGAGCAAAGGCTTATTCCTTATATAACTCCCTTTCTTTCCATCAGGTTTAAATAGCCCACTTCCCCCCAGACTAAGTTAGCTCCAATTCCTTTAAGACTAATTAGCTCTCTTTCCATCAAGAGTTAGTTATCTCCCTTCCCTTCAATGTTTAGTTGGCTCCCTTTCCTTCAAGGTTCAGTTAGTTCCCTTTCTTTTAAGATTCAGTTAGTTCCCTTTCCATCAATGTTCAGCAAGTTCCCTTTTCTTCAAGATTCAGTTAGTTCCCTTTTCTTAAAGGTTCAGTTAGCTCCCTTTCCTTCAAGGTGCAGCTAGTTCCCGTTTCTACAAGGTGCAATTAGTTCCCGTTCCTTCAAGGTTCAGTTAGTTCCCTTTCCTTCAAGGTTAAGTTAGCTCCCTTTCCTTCAAATTTCAGTTGTTCCCTGTTCTTCAAGGTTTAGTTAGTTCCCTTTTCTTCAAGGTTTAGTTGGCTCCCAAACCTTTAAGGTTCAATTAAGTCCTATTTCTTCAGTTTTTACTTAGGTCCTGTGTCTTCCGGTGTAATAAGGTCTTGTTTCTTCAGGTTTAGTAAGGTCCTGTTTCTTCAGGTTTAGTTAGGTCCTGTTTCTTCAGGATTAGTTACCTCCCATACCTTCAAGGTTTAGTTAGGTCTTCTTTCTTCAGGTTCAGTTAGATCCCGTTTACTAATATTTATGTCCCTTTCCGTCAAGTTTGTTTCAGATGCTGATTATTCAGGTTTATTTACATTTCTCGAGGAACACGAAAATTTCAGTGAGAAGAGAAACCAATGACCATCCCAGCTGTGAGGTATGATCATTTATCCTCCGACTCCCAGCAAACTGTTCGCTGAGGCCTCGAATTAACAAATAAGCACGAGAGGTCTCAAACTAGTTGCTTGCTTGCTTGCTTGTGTTGGCTGGCTGTGAACTCCAGCGTGAAGTCCTGTATGCCGGATGAAAACATCCTGTTGTCCAACATCAGTGTGATGTCATACAGGACCTGAGGTTTGTGTGAGTATCCGTTGTTCCATGTCTGGCTTATTGGTGTGCAGACTGGTGGTTCCTCGCCGTGCAGGCAGACACTCTCCGACTTCGGAGGAATCAACGATCCTACTGACTTTAGCCAGGACCCCAAAGGGACATGTTGCCCAGGACACTCGGCGAGGACGCGTCAATAGGTCTTGGCCAGTATAGAACCCAGCCCTGGTGCCTTGGAGACACCTCTGCGTCCCTCTCAAACTCGTGATAAACTCGTAGATCTTACTAGTGAGGCACTAGTTTTAAAAGCATATTTCTTAAAAAAAAAAAAAAAGCAAATTTACCAAAGTACCAACAGTAATTTTGTAAATAACTACAAACGTAACAACAGCTCAGTGTGAGAGTTTCACTGGTTGTAATTTATATATGTAAGCATTCTAGTCTCTATGGTGTAAATATTCATAAGATCTGGAGCATCGAGTTTTCTTAGTGTAACAGGAAAAATGAATATAAAGGATAGGAGGACATAAGTTTCCTATTCTTGGGTGCTCAAAGACAAAGAAGCGCAACACTGACTTTTAGTAGGCCAGAGAAGAAAAAATAATAAGAAGAAAGAGAAAAAGAGCACCTTATATATTCCCTCCAGTTAACAAAAGAAAGGGATAGAAAATTAGACAGAAGATTTCCAGGAGTTCTTTGAGCGGAGGGTATACTGTTGTATACCCCAGACAAAAGATCACACTGTTGGACTGTAACAACATCAATGAATAGGACCGACAATGACCAACGTTACTGGGACAACAAAGACTAAACATAATACAACAGCAAAGACTAGATAAACAAGGTAAAACAATACGCATCAGTCTTTATTTTGTCCAATACTGTAGCACATATTCATAACTATGCGGATGACAAAGTGTGGTTACTTATGGACAAGACAATCAACACTCTACATCACTGACATTCATATAGGCAGTCTGCCGCATATAGCCAGACCTCTGGCTATATCTGTTGTGGCCGAGCCTACAGAGTACTCCTAAGACTCTGCTACGATACCTATACAGCCGGCTGACCAGGACTGGACAACAGAGATACCCTTACTTGGAAAACAGAAAGTAACACAACTCTAAATCTGAGTATGAGCCTTACAGTGCGGAGACGGGACTCACCATCCTGAGACACACAACACAACACTATGGATCCCTGTAGTACACAGCAGAAAATCAGTGGATTGAGCTCCAGATATTACCAAACCCCTGTGCCTCAGCCAAATCCAATATTGTGCCTAATGCCGCTAGAGAAAGTCATGTCCCCAAACCGATTGGGACACATTACAATAACAAGACCACAACTTCAAAAATAGAAGTATAAACATGAGTGTGAAGGTTGAACCAGGAACTACACCTTTAACCACGCAGTAACAAACTAAGGTATGGAAAGCTCGACTATGGGATCAGTTGGGAGGGGAGGTGGAAAATGTGAGGTAAGGGAAAATGGGGGGTAATTAAGGACCCAGGGTTGTTCCCTTCGGCAGGAATCACATCCTCAACCATTGTGCACCAGTGTTCCAGCAGTAATGTTTCTGTGAGCCATATTTTGCGGGCTCTCTTCACTGTCCTATTTGTTTCACAGGTCTATGCACCTGAATTAATATATTTGGCACCACCTGGTTAGCGCTGGTCACACACACACACACACACACACGGTTCCTGTCTAAAGATGTTGTGAGGGGGACGATCACATTCCCCCTCTCTGCTCGGTGTCAGTGCGGCCCTCGGCCGCTGAGGCCACTCCAGCACTGAATCCCCAGGGCAAAAATGCGCGCTCAATTTTTAACCATTTAAATTACCCATGATCCTCCAGCTGCAGGGGAGGGGTTTCTTGTCGTTGCATCAGCCAAACATCCTGTGGAGCCGTGTCGTGTCACGCGGCTTCATGAGGGTCACAAGCCAAGAATATGTTATTCCTGTAAACTGGCTGAACTGATTCACATTTGATCGAAAGTCATACAGATTGTATTAAGTATTGTGGTATTGGATGTTTTAAGTTACAGTTCTCTGATTTTCTCATCCTCATCTTAACTACTATCTCAGACTGCACTGTACTTTGTCTTTTCTGTAGCTTGCTGTAGTGGAAGAGGTGAATGATGGCCGAAACAGCAAAGTATAAACACAACCTTCTTATGTTAGAGAAAAAGTGTAAGAGAGAAAAATAGACACACGGTGCTGAAGAGCTACAGACACAGGTGGACCAAGAAGAGTCCACGCTACATGGTTTAATGTCCCATAGTTTACTGTGTGGAGCCCAGCAGCTCAGTGGCCACCACGCCATCTGCCCGTCTGCCCGATTCTACAATATATTATAGAATCTCATCAAGGCGGGGATTTGTTTGTTCAAGGTATGGGCTCCTAGGTTGTTACAGACTAAAATGGGTGCCATAACATTTCCTGGAAAGGAAAGCCGGCTGGGGTGATACTGACCACATAACTCATCGAATGCCTATAGGCATATAGCTGTGTCTCTAACAACATAAAACGACGTGAAATGTTTAACTTTAGTTTACTTACATTAACTTACCCTCTCAAGAGTCCTTGCTGCAGATGTTCTCAAATTATGAGCTACTTTCTAATGCATTATTGCTATATTATTTCATTAACCATCTCTACGTTTTTGTTTTATTGCGTGCATGCGTCTTTCGTATATTATCGCTTCGAACTGTTTGATTATTTCTCTGATTATTTCATAAGTCACTACTTCTTTTCCATATGTTATAAATGTGGCCCATGAGATGAGAGCTGGTTATCGATTAGCCATAGTGCTTAACCTGGTATGACAGACTGGAACTCAGGTCTCTGAAACTGGAGCACACCACACGACGGGAGCTAATCAAGTCCGCTGAAAGGTGCATTAGATTAGCATAGGATTAGACCCTTCCTATTTGCACTGACTTCAGTTAATGGCTAACTTAGGCAATCGGTGCACAGCATAATAACCTAGAGGTTGCCAGAGGGTGTGGAAAACATCTAAAGTAGATTTGAGACTCTCGTGCAGTTGAAGAAGAGACATGTCAGCTGGTTGCCATTGTATCATATTTAATACACAGACATATCAGTTGATTGGAAACCCTTTGACACCATTGAAATAGCATGATAAATAATTTCACAACTATTGACTGGCACTCATAGAAGAGAACAGAAGTAGAGTTTAGACGGCACATTAGACAAACGTGCCATGTATTTCGTATAACACAAAGGAGCCAACACATTTATGGTTTTTACACATTCATAATTTACTACACCAACTGTGGCGAAGGGGTTACAAATGCAATTCGTAATCCTTCATACCGCGTTTCAAACTCAGCTGCGGGAGATTTGGAAGCAGACCGCCTTGCGTTGGTTTCCATACAATCGTATGTGTGCCACTCGTTCAGAAAGCAATGGCAAACAATTGTTAAGAAATCTCAAACGGCCAAAATGCCGTTGACTGCGACGTCCTGTAAAGGATATGCTACTAACACCCAGCAATTAAAGTCGATTTGTCATTTAGTTTGCTATTTGACCTACGATAGATTAATATATATTTCTAAAACAGATAGTGACGACACAAATTGTGTGCAAATATTCCATATTTGTGAGGCCAGATGGATGACAGACCTGCCTAGTGAAACAACTTTTCATTGGAGTGTCTGGCAAGCGGTGCATGAAAGTCCACTAGTTCCTTCGGCGAGGCGTTGTCTTCATTTGAAGCGTCATGTTGAAATACCAGTACAGTAACTACAGCTTTCAATTTGCATAGTGTGTCTTGTAATTTATATTAGTGGAAAGATCAGGAAAGATCAGGTTGTGTGACGGTTTATTCCATGCTCAGTCTTCATAGACTTAGATGGATAGGACATGTTAGGAGGATGGATGATGGTAGAATACTAAAGGACATCTTGTTTGGTGAATTACAGATGCGTAAGAGATCTCAGGGTTGGCCTCTACTACGATACAAAGATGTGTGTAAGCGGGACATGATTGATACAGGCATTGATAATGCACATTGGGAGCAAGTCGCCGCTTAACGTGTTGCATGGAGGGCAAACATAAGAAATGGAATAAAGACAAAGGAGAAAATTATTGCAGATAAGTCACACACCGAGCATGTGAGACGTAAGATGGTGCATGATGGTGGAAATGACCACGTGTTCACATGCACCCACTGTGAATGGACATTTACAGTGCGAATTGGCCTTATCAGTCACATCCGCTACTGCTATAGGTAAAAGTTATTATGCCTTTTTAAAGCACAAACTATCGTCTATCAAGACGGCAACGTGCCAATACACAATTTCTATTTCTTACTTCAAAATGTTTGAGTGCCGATCCGTAAATGCTAATATTATTCCTATAATTGATAGACATCTGTTAATTCGTATGATTGGTAGAAATCTGTTGGTCTTGATGATTAATAGAAATCTTACTAGGAATTGTCGTCGGCATGCACTCCTTAAGCAAAAAGAAATTAAAAAAAAAAAACACACTGAGGCATTAAGTGACTTTACTTAATTCAGAAACGTGCAGGTAGAGTAATTTCTAACAACAAAAGAGTGCAAATTCGCATGCATGTAAAGACTGAAAATATTAATACCAAAATAAGCGTCTACTCTCTAATAAAGACATATTAGAACTGGAAGTCTGTTTCAGAATGTAGCAAAATAGCTAAAGGTAATGTTTACATATAATATAAGATATAGCAGAAGCCTAAAGTATAACACGTATAGAGGCCTAGGATAAATGTGTAGAGAAGTTTAACCTAATCGACTTCTTCCACATGAAACTAAATGTATCAACAGCACTTGTTCAAACGGGAACCGCGGTGGCGCAGTGACTAGGCATTCGCCTGCTGGCCCCGTGGGCATGACTTCGACACGCATTGGGGCGAATTCGGATTTGTACCATTGGCCTGTGCTCCTAGGTCGACCCACACTAAATCATATCATCAAGTACCCTGCCAGCTGGCCTGGGCGCTCATGGCTAAATAGACTAATAGACTAAATAGATGCAAGAAATGTCTCGGGAAATAAAGACGACAGGCACGATACTGACTACGTACTACTTATTCAAACAATATAAATGGTTGCTGAATATTAATTTTAAAAAATTTATTTAAAAAACAGTTATATTATTCTGTACACGTAATGCTAGCATTATGTTGTTACAGATCTCAATATAAATTTGAATACATGGCCACCATAGCTTTTGTTCCACCGCAGCACCACACCTTGTAATTACTTATTAATTAGTTATTCGAGGTTCCAACTTCACGGCAACGGGTCGTCCCCATTATGCTCCGTTCATGTGCCAGTGAATGTCACACAAAATATCCCCCACTGTCCAATGTGAAAAGTGGAATAGGCAGGAGTTTCGGCATTCCAACAGCCCGCACAGGTACACTGTGCATAATGCCGCCGCCAGGATGCCAACACAAAATTAATCCACGAAAACCACAGTTCCTCGTCGATAGACTTGGCAGTCACCAGAAAGACCTCATTGACCCGGGTTTTCTTACATGGCTCGGTCTTTTACCGCAGGGCGACCAGCTGAAAGTATTGCACAAAGCACGAACTCCGCAGCTTCAGCGCCGACTTCCGGGAGTCTCCTGAAAAATGCACTCGTGAACCGAAAAGGCAACTTAGTCAATTCAGCAACAGCAACAGCAACAGCCGGTATCCATTGTTCCGAACATTAGGTCACTGTACAGGACATATGTAAAAGCATTCCCCCCGAATTTCACAGCTCACAGTTTCGCCCACGCACTCACTCAGTAGCAGGGCGACGGAACCATGCACTACCAGTCCAGCATGAGGAAAATGCGATTGCAAACCGTAGCTGCAAGCATAAACACGCCACAGGCCTTAACGGTTCAATGCCTAACCGCCATTTTAGCGACCGGAAGTCGCACTTTAATGTCTTGTAATTATTTATTGTGAATTCTCAATGAGTGTTTGTTTACGTTTACTTAAGGAATAATACACACACACAAACACACACACACACACACACACACACACACACACACACACACACATATATATATATATATATATATATATATATATATATATATATATATATATATATATCCATTGGCACCTTGCCGTCTTGACAGACGATAGTTTGTGCTTTAAAAAGGCATAATAACTTTTACCCATGGCGGTAGCGAATGTGACTAATCAGGTCAATTTGCGCTGTAAATGTCCGTTCACAGTGGATGCATGTGAACACGTGGTCATTTCCACCGTCATGCACCATCTTACGTCTCACACGCTCGGTGTGTGACTTATCTGCAATAATTTTCTCCTTTCTCTTTATTCCATTTCTGATGTTTGCCCTCCATGCAACACGTTCAGCGGCGACTTGCTCCCAATGTGCATTATCAATGCCTGTATCAATCATGTCCCGCTTACACACATCTTTGTATCGTAGTAAAGGCCGACCCTGAGATCTCTTACCCATCTGTAATTCACCAAATGCATATATATATATATATATATATATATATATATATATATATATATATATATATATATATATATATATATATACGAGGGCGAGTCAATAAGTGTGTCACACAATCCTGAGGGATGGCAGGTAAATGTAGTTAATGTTTTTTCTACAGGTGTCATTAGGTGACAGCAACATCGAACTTTATATTCTCGTTCGTCAGGTGGCGCTAGGTGTCTCATGCGCATATTGCAGCGCATACAAAAAAATGGTGACTGTACTTACGGAGTGTACAACCAAAGAGCAACGTGCTGTTGTGCGTTTTTTTTTGTGGACAAAAGGACTGCCTGCAAAGGACATTCATAAGGAAATGCTTCTTGTTTATGCTGACAAATGTTTGTCCCGTAAAGCGGTGCATGGCTGGGTAGAAACATTTTCTCAAGGACGCTATAAAATTGTTGATGAAATCCGATCTAGTCGTCCTGTTGAGATTGCAACAGTAGCATCCGTGCAGTGGGGGGGGGGGGGGGGGGGAGAGATGATTAGTGACGACAGGCGAGTAACGATAGACTCTGTAGCATCTGCAATAGGGTGCTCATATTGTTCAGCATACAGCATAATGCATGATCGATTGAAATTTAAGAATTTGTGCTTAAGGAAGAAGGAAGAAGGAGGAACACAAAATGAACCGGTTTGGCCTGTCCTTGCAGCATTTCTGTCGATACGAAGATGAAGGAGAAGGCATGCTGAACTGGATTGTTACAGGAGACAAATCATGGTGCATCACTATCAGCCCGAATCAAAGCGTGCTTCAATGCAATGGAAACATCCTTCTTCGCCTTGTGTCTAAAAATTCAAGGTTACGCCATATTCCGGGAATGTTATGCTAACAGTGTTCTGGGATTGTCAAGGAGTGCATTTAACCAATTTCAAGAACAACGGTGACAATGTGAATTCTGAATCCTACTATGAAGTTTTATCGATGCTTCATGATGCAATTCGAAGAAAACGTCCAGGACTTTGGTCCACTGAAAATCCGCCGTGGCGGGAGACATTTCGCGAATGACGCCGAAGTTGAATCAAAAGTGAAAAAGTGGTTTAGAAAACAGAGTACGCAGTTCTATGCAGCCGATTTGGGGGGGGGGGGGGACTGATAAAACGATGGGATAAGTGCATCAATAATGATGGAAATTATCTTGAGCAATAAAGGGACAATGTATGTATAAAAATAAACTGGTTTCAAGGTTTTATCATATTTAATTAATTTTTTGTGTGACTTACTTATTGAATTCCCCTCGTGTGTGTGTGTATGTGTGTGTGTGTGTGTGTGTGTGTGTGTGTGTGTGTGTGTGTGTGTGTGTGTGTGTGTGTGTGTGCGTGCGTGCTTGTGTGTGTGTGGTTAGCCCCATATGTCATATAGACCAATCGACACTAAATGAGTGATGTGGTCAATATCATGTCGGCCTTCTTACTGTCCATGAAATGTCTTGGTACCCATTGTTGACTGGGCTGACCTGGGAGCTCATGTCTTGGTACCAATTGTTGGCTGGGCTGGGCTGGACTGGGCTGGGCTGACCTGGGAGCTCATGTCTTGGTACCAATTGTTGGCTGGGCTGGGCTGGACTGGGCTGGGCTGGACTGGGAGCTCATGTCTTGGTACCAATTGTTGGCGGGGCTGGGCTGACCTGGGCTGGGCTGGGCTGGGAGCTCATGTCTTGGTACACATTGTAAGCTGGGCTGGGATGGGCTGGACTGGGATGGGCTGGACTGGGCTGGGCTGACCTGGGAGCTCATGTCTTGGTACATATTGTAAGCTGGGCTGGGCTGGGATGGGATGGGATGGAAGCTCATGTCTTGGTACACATTGTAAGCTGGGATGGGCTGGAATGGGATGGGCTGGGAGCTCATGTCTTGGTACCCATTGTTGACTGGGCTGGGCTGACCTGGGAGTTCATGTCTTGGTACCCATTGTTGGCTGGGCTGGGCTGACCTGGGAGCTCATGTCTTGGTACACATTGTTGGCTGGGCTGGGCTGGACTGGGCTGGGCTGGGCTGGGAGCTCATGTCTTGGTACCAATTGTTGGCTGGGCTGGGCTGACCTGGGAGCTCATGTCTTGGTACCCATTGTTGACTTTTCTGGGCTGGGCTGGGCTGGGCTGGAATGGGATGGGCTGGGAGCTCATGTCTTGGTACACATTGTAAGCTGGGATGGGCTGGAATGGGATGGGCTGGGAGCTCATGTCTTGGTACACATTGTAAGCTGGGTTGGGCTGGGATGGGCTGGGATGGGCTGGGATGGGCGCTCATGTCTTGGTACACATTGTAAGCTGAGATGGGCTGGAATGGGATGGGCTGGGAGCTCATGTCTTGGTACCCATTGTTGACTGGGCTGGGCTGACCTGGGAGCTCCTTTCTTGGTACCCATTGTTGGCTGGGCTGGGCTGACCTGGGAGCTCATGTCTTGGTACCCATTGTTGACTTTTCTGGGCTGGGCTGGGCTGGGCTGGGCTGGGCTGGGAGCTCATGTCTTGGTACACGTTGTAAGCTGGGCTAGGCTGGGATGGGCTGGGATGGGAGCTCATGTCTTGGTACACATTGTAAGCTGGGATGGGCTGGAATGGGATGGGCTGGGAGCTCATGTCTTGGTACACATTGTAAGCTGGGTTGGGCTGGGATGGGCTGGGATGGGCTGGGATGGGCGCTCATGTCTTGGTACACATTGTAAGCTGGGATGGGCTGGAATGGGATGGGCTGGGAGCTCATGTCTTGGTACCCATTGTTGACTGGGCTGGGCTGACCTGGGAGCTCCTTTCTTGGTACCCATTGTTGGCTGGGCTGGGCTGACCTGGGAGCTCATGTCTTGGTACCCATTGTTGGCTGGGCTGGGCTGGGCTGGGCTGGGCTGGGCTGGGCTGGGCTGGGCTGGGATGGGAGCTCATGTCTTGGTACACATTGTAAGCTGGGCTGGGCTGGGATGGGCTGGGATGGGAGCTCATGTCTTGGTACACATTATAAGCTGGGATGGGCTGGAATGGGTTGGGATGGGAGCTCATGTCTTGGTACACATTGTAAGCTGGGCTGGGCTGGGATGGGCTGGGATGGGAGCTCATGTCTTGGTACACATTGTAAGCTGGGCTGGGCTGGGATGGGCTGGGATGGGAGCTCATGTCTTGGTACACATTATAAGCTGGGATGGGCTGGAATGGGTTGGGCTGGGAGCTCATGTCTTGGTACACATTGTAAGCTGGGCTGGGCTGGGATGGGATGGGCTGGGAGCTAATGTCTTTGTACACATTGTAAGCTGGGCTGGGCTGGGATGAGATGGGCTGGGAGGTCATGTCTTGGTACACATTGTAAGCTGAGCTGGGCTGGGATGGGATGGGCTGGGAGCTCATGCAACTGTAACCAAACCTTCACCTAGATAGAGATTCAAACACACGCCTTGGCAGGCAAGCAAGCATCATGTGTGGTCACCAACGTCCTAATTGTGGTGTTCCATATAACAGTGCGTTTACAAGAAATTAACCCTGGTGTTTCTTGGCGTAAACGCGATTACCATAAGCTTAGCTATCGTGCGTCTTTTCACACACATCTCATTGCATCAAGTCTATTCTGGTGTTTCTACCAACTAATAATTACCTCACTTCTTGTGGTAAAAATGTGATTAAAGGATCTAACGGCCCTGGCGGCTGACCAGCAACAGGTGAATTAGTCACCCGGCTTATCGATCTCAGGAGCGGACAACCGTTATACATCGGCTAACGTCGTTTGTCCCCACAAAGAAGCTTGTTTGCAAGCATACAACAGAGGCGTGTTGTGAAAGAGTAATCATATACCACTTCAACAACCGGGCAGAAAGTAAGAACGTGACACAATTATTCGCAGACATGTGGTACGGTCCCAGGCAGCTCAGTGCACGGATCGCCGACTTGCTGTAGTCACCCGTTTTGCTGCTTATGTGTATATGAATGTTTTCCCGAATCCGTGTGTATTTGGGTTAGCTCTGGTCTCATTAAATAGTTAAGAGCGACTGATGTAGGAAGAAATGGTCTTCACGTAATTAAATGGGTCAACAACCCTCACAAGTATAAAAGAAATTACTACATCAGCCATTACTACATTATATCGCACTTTTTGGGCACATAATATCAGTGTGACCCCAAAGCACTGGGCATGGACAACATTTCCGTCTATATAAAGTGAAAAGGACGAAATATTCAATGCCTCTCTGACACTTGATATAGACTATACCATTCTGTCTTTTTCATCTATGTGTCTGTCTAACACACACACACTCTCTTTCTCTCTCTCTCTCTCTCTCTCTCTCTCTCTCTCTCTCTCTCTCTCTCTCTCTCTCTCTCTCTCTCTAATACGGTTACATAATCTCCCCCTTTTCTCTTACACTAAAACATAGACATCATCACCTTTCATCACCACTCTCTCTCTCTCTCTCTCTCTCTCTCTCTCTCTCTCTCTCTCTCTCACTAATACGGTTACATAATCTCCCCCTTTTCTCTTACACTAAAACATAGACATCATCACCTTTCATCACCACTCTCTCTCTCTCCCTCTCTCTCTCTCTCTCTCTCTCTCTCTCTCTCTCTCTCTCTCTCTCTCTAGTACGGTTACATAATCTCCCCCTTTTCTCTTACACTAAAACATAGACATCATCACCTTTCATCACCACTCTCTCTCTCTCTCTCTCTCTCTCTCTCTCTCTCTCTCTCTCTCTCTCTCTCTCTCTCTCTAATACGGTTACATAATCTCCCCCTTTTCTCTTACACTAAAACATAGACATCATCACATTTTCATCACCACTCTCTCTCTCTCTCTCTCTCTCTCTCTCTCTCTCTCTCTCTCTCTCTCTCTCTCTAATACGGTTACATAATCTCCCCCTTTTCTCTTACACTAAAACATAGACATCATCACATTTTCATCACCACTCTCTCTCTCTCCCTCTCTCTCTCTCTCTCTCTCTCTCTCTCTCTCTCTCTCTCTCTCTAATACGGTTACATAATCTCCCCCTTTTCTCTTACACTAAAACATAGACAACATCACCTTTCATCACCACTCTCTCTCTCTCTCTCTCTCTCTCTCTCTCTCTCTCTCTCTCTCTCTCTCTAACAAGCTTATATAATATCCCCCTTTTCTCTTACACTAAAACATAGACAACATCAACTTCTCTCTCTCTCTCTCCCTCTCCCTCTCTCTCTCTCTCTCTCTCTCTCTCTCTCTTTCTCTCTCTAACACGGTTATATAATATCCCCATTTTCTCTTACACTAAAACACAGACATCATCATCATCTTCTCTCTCTCTCTCTCACTCTCTCTCTCTCTCTCTCTCTCTCTCTCTCTCTCTAACACTGTTATATAATATCCCCATTTTCTCTTACACTAAAACATAGAAATCATCATCATCATATTCTCTCCCTCTCTCTCTCTCTCTCTCTCTCTCTCTCTCTCTCTCTCTCTCTCTCTCTCTAACACGGTTACATAATATCGCCCTTTTCTCTTACACTAAAATTTAGACATCATCACCCTCTCTCTCTCTCTCTCTCTCTCTCTCTCTCTCTCTCTCTCTCTCTCTCTCTCTCTCCCTCCCTCTCTCTCTCTCTATCTATCTATCTAACTATATATATACTAGCTGACCCGGCCCGGCTTCGCCCAGGCCCTGGCGGGGATCTATCTATCTATCAGTCTGTCTGTCTGCTTGTTTGCCTGTCTATCTGTCTGGCTGACCCGGCCCGGCTTCACCCAGTCCCTGGTGGGTAGCATCTCATTTAATTCATATACGTAGTCATATAAGCTCCCGTTCCCGACTATCTGTCTGTCTGTCTATCTGTCTGTCTGTCTGACCCGGCCCGGCTTCACCCAGTCCCTGGTGGGGAGCATCTCATTTAATTCATATACGTAGTCATATAAGCTCCTGTTCCCGACTATCTGTCTGTCTGTCTGTCTGTCTGTCTGTCTGTGCCGGCCCGGCTTAACCCAGTCCCTGGTGGGGAGCATCTCATTTAATTCATATAAGTAGTCATATGAGCTCCCGTTCCCGACTATCTGTCTGTCTGTCTGTCTATCTATCTGACCCGGCGTGGCTTCGCCCAGCTCCTGGCAGGGAGCGTCTCATTAAATTCACACAGTAACTTAAAAGAATGTCCTTCCACACACCATCCATTATTTTTAATGAAAACTGTTTTTAATCACCTACATGACTGTAGATAACTTCTTTAAGTATAAAAAGATGAGTTACAATGTTATGCATTATGCATTATTTTTATGAAAACTTTGCAAATGCCTTAAAGATTATATCATTATTTATTATAACTCATATGCATGTAAATAACTATAGGCAAAGAGTTTATAAATCTTTGAAAACCATGCAACAATATGACTATAAATTATATAGAAATGTTACTAAAAGTTATGCCCCTTGAAATAACTTTTCTAGAGTTAAGTCCCCTTGCTATATAGAAATTATAATGAAAAATGAAATATTAAATTTTATTAAGTAAGTAGCCGATTTTACACTAGAAAACTATTACAGTCGGTTGCATAGGAATGAAAGGAAGACGTGTAGAAAATTTCATCTCAATCGGATGTACCGTTATCGAACGCATCCAATACATATCCAACCACCCACATACATACACTCTGTTTTATATATATATATATATATATATATATATATATATATATATATATACACCCCTCAATCTTTCCTAATGTCCACCAGGCCATCGACATCATTGCTAGTTCAAGCTATGGCACTGTGTTGTATCCCATTCTCTCCCTGACACTTTCACATATGACAAACATCCCCGGTTCTCTCCCTGACACTTTGACATATGACATACATACCCGGTTATTTCCATAACACTTCGACATATGACATACATCACCGGTTCTCTCCCTGACACTTTGACATATGACATACATACCCGGTTATTTCCATAACACTTCGACATATGACATACATCACCGGTTCTCTTTCTGATAATACGACATATGACATACATCACCGGTTCTCTCCCTGATAATACGACATATGACATACATCACCGGTTCTCTCCATGATAATACGACATATGACATACATCACCGGTTCTCTCCCTGATAATACGACATATGACATACATCCCCGGTTATTTCCATGACACTTTGACATATGACATACATCACCGGTTCTCTGCCAGATAATTCGACATATGACATACATCACCTGTTCTCTGTCTGATAATTCGACATATGACATACATCACCGGTTCTCTCCCTGATAATTCGACATATGACATACATCCCCTGTTCTCTCCCTGACATTTTGACATATGACATACATCCCCGGTTCTCTTCCTGTCACTTTGAAATATGACATACATTCCCGGTTCTCTCCCTGTCACTTTGAAATATAACATACATCCCCAGTTCTCTCTCTGTCACTTTGAAATAGGACATACATCCCCGGTTCTCTCCTTGTGACTTTGACATATGACATACATCCCTGGTTCACTCCTTGTCACTTTGATATATGACATACATCTCCGGTTCTCTCCCTGTCACTTTGACATATGACACACATCTCCGGTTCTCTCCCTGTCACTTGGACATATGACACACATCCCCGGTTCTCTCTTTGACACTTGGACATATGACACACATCCCCGGTTCTCTCCAACACTTGGACATATGACATACATCTCCGGTTCTCTCCAACACTTGGACATATGACATACATCTCCGGTTCTCTCCAACACTTGGACATATGACATACATCTCCGGTTCTCTCCAACACTTGGACATATGACATACATCTCCGGTTCTCTCCAACACTTGGACATATGACATACATCCCCGGTTCTCTCCAACACTTGGACATATGACATACATCTCCGGTTCTCTCCAACACTTGGACATATGACATACATCTCCGGTTCTCTCCAACACTTGGACATATGACATACATCTCCGGTTCTCTCCAACACTTGGACATATGACATACATCTCCGGTTCTCTCCAACACTTGGACATATGACATACATCTCCGGTTCTCTCCAACACTTGGACATATGACATACATCTCCGGTTCTCTCCCTGTCACTTGGACATATGACATACATCCCCGGTTCTCTCCAACACTTGGACATATGACATACATCTCCGGTTCTCTCCAACACTTGGACATATGACATACATCTCCGGTTCTCTCCAACACTTGGACATATGACATACATCTCCGGTTCTCTCCAACACTTGGACATATGACATACATCTCCGGTTCTCTCCAACACTTGGACATATGACATACATCCCCGGTTCTCTCCAACACTTGGACATATGACATACATCTCCGGTTCTCTCCAACACTTGGACATATGACATACATCCCCGGTTCTCTCCAACACTTTGACATATGACATACATCTCCGGTTCTTTCCCGGTCACTTTGACATATGGCAAACATCCCCGATTCTCTCCGACACTTAGAAATAGGGCACTTATCCCCGGTTCTCTCGCTCACACGTGGATACATAACATTCATCCCCGGTTCTCTCCTTGTCATTTTGACATATGACATACAATCCCGGTTCTCTCCCTGACACGTGGACATATAACATACATCCCCGGTTCTCAGTAAACTTATGAGATTAATTGTTCTCTCTCTCCCTTTCCTTCTCTCTCTATTTCTCGTTCTCTCCCCCTTCCGAATCCCTCTCTCCCCCTCTCCCTGACAGGGAGAGAACCGGAGATGTATGGCATATGTCAAAGTGACAATGATCTATGACTTGTCATATGGGATGTGTGTGTGGGGGATGTGTGGTGAGTGGGAGATGTGTGTGTGGGTGGGCGTGTGTGGGATGTGGGGAATGGGTGGTGGGCGGGGGCATGTATGTGTGCCTGGGTGTGTGTGTGTGTGGTTGGGTGGAGAATCTGTCTGGGGGATGTGTGGGTGGATGGGGCATGGTTGGTGGGGGGAGGGGTGTGTCTCATAACATGGTAATATGCATTGTTTATGTTTACAACATTCTTTTGGCAATGTATTTACCCTATGTAAATATATTATGCACTATTGATGAATGAAAGATGAGTGTTTGGAAGGGCCGAATGTAAGTCGGGCCTGCGTGCCCAATTTGTTACCCTTTGAAAATAAAGTCCGTTCGTTCGTTCTCTTTCCCCCTCTTTCTCTCTCATCTCTCTAACTCCCCCCCTCCCTCTCTCTCTCTCTCTCTCTCTCTTAATCTCTTTGTCTCTTATCCCTATTCATCTCTTCCTCTCTCTATCACCTCTCTCTTTCCTCTTCTGTCCCCTCTCTCTCTCTCTCTCTCTCTCTCTCTCTCTCTCTCTCTCTCTCTCTCTCTCTCTCTTCCTGCCTTTGTATCTCTGTGTGTGTGTCTCTCTGACACGTCCATTAACCTTGTCTCTAAAACACTGATACATATCCATAAAATATCCAACTGTATCGACCTCATGCATATGCAACAACCTTTGACCTCCCACTGCGGCAATTATTTCCGTAATCGGGTTTGACGAATGGAGCGTCAGTAACACATACATACACTTTAATCACATCTGTGCAAATGCTCATGTTTACAGCCTGTTTACGTTATGTACAACGATCATGTTGTCAATATTACACGGGCCACCTTTACTTCCTATAACATGTTCAGGCACGCATGTTAGGCGGCTCGACCTGGCAGACCTTGCCAGTTAAATAATAAACACCCTGGCCTGGAGGGCGATTCGAACCTACGCCCCACGGGTCGGCAAGCAGGCGTGCTGGCCGCTGATCTACCGCGGCTGCTGTGTGCACTGTGTATCCAAATAATAACGTTTCTTTTGTATTGTAATGCAATTTTTTAAATATATTTAACCGACTCCCGTTGCGTTTTTATCTTTCTCTTTATTCTTGGATGTCTTATCTCTGCGGTTTTAATAGTAAGGAAGAAGAACTTACAGAAACAATGAAAGAGAGGAAAATTGGACTGATGGGAATAGCGGACACCAGAATATAGGGGGAAAGATGCAAGGAACTCCACCACAGCTACACGTTTGTCTACTCTGGAATGGAACAGCGAGAAAGGGCAAGACACGGCGTGGGAATAGTCATTGAACCACGGCAAGCAAGAGGAATACTAGAAATAAAATATATATCAGAAACAATCATAACAGTGAGAATAAAAGAACAATCAATTACAACATATGTAAAAATATACGCACCATGTAATACCCAAAAAAAAAAATAATAATAATAATGAGCAAGAATACGAGGACTTCTACGAAGACATCCATGGCGTGCTAAATAAAATGGATAAGCAGGACAACATCATAATTATAGGAGACTTCAATGCAAGACTAGGACACAAAGAGCGGGCATAGAAAAACATCTTGGAGCATTTGGAAACCAACATAATGAAAGAAATGGTAACGGATGTAGACTGATAGAGCTATGCAGCCAACACGACATCAATATAACAAATACATTCTATAGACACAAAGACTCACAAATACACACCTGGTATAAATGGAACGATCTAGATACTAAAAGCCAAATAGATTTTATATTAACAAGAAATAACAGAAAGAGAAATACATTAGATGCAAGGGCCGTGCCCAACTTAGGTATAAACACATACCACAAAGCAGTCGTTGCCACAATAAGAACCACCAGTAGAAGGAAGCAAAGACCAGGAAAATACATACCATGCGAATCAGTAAACTTAAAAAATCTCAAAGACGAGGCAGTGAGGGAAAATTATGAAAAAGAGCTAACTGAAATCTTTGTAAAATTACCTATAGAAAGAAAGACAGTGGAAAAAGAATGGGAGGTGTTCAAATCAAGCATTTTAAATACTGCAAAGATAACATGTAGAACCTCGAAGAAACACAAAACACGGATACAGAAAATAACAAGTTGATGGAACGCAGAAGTAAAGAAATCTGTAAAAGACCAAAAGGAAAAATATTAAAAGTGGTCGAAGAGCAAACAGGAATGCGATTACATAGAATATAGAATAGCGAGAAGACATGTGAATAGAATAGTAAAGAGAGAAAAGCAAAAAGACTGGGAGTAGTATGGACAAACTCAAAATAAAAATTGCAAGGCGGCAACTAGAAACTTCTATAAAAAGATACGCGCAATGAGAACCAGAGGAGAACCCTTTGACCCAACTGAAATAATTAACAGCGAACATGGAGAATTAATAAGTGAACAAAAACAAATCCTAATAAGATGGAAACAGTACTTCGAACAACTTCTCAACATCCCATCAGATGTCACAGGAATTCAAGAAACCGACACAGATGCCACCGAAGAACTAGAACCAGACATACTGAAAGAAGAAATTATAGAAGCCATCAGATTAGCCCCATTGAACAAATCACCAGGACAAGATGAAATACAAAATGAACTAATTAAAGCAGAAAGAGAAGTAGGAACAGCTTGGCTACATAGACTATTCAACCATGTTTTGGTAGAACAACAGACACCACGAGACTGGGGAAACGCCATAATTGTCCTAATTTGGAAAAACAAAGGCAGCAAAAGAGATTGCACACTATACAGAGGCATTTCACCGTTGAGTCATACTGGGAAAATATTTTGCAAAATTCTTGAGAAATGATTACAAACTATTATAGAACCCCAGCTAAGCGAAACACAACTTGGATTTAAGGAAAACAAAGGATGCACAGATGCCATTTTTGCTCTTAGACAACTTATAGAAAAAATCAATCGAATTCAATGAAACACTCTACTTAGCCTTTGTCGACCAAGAAAAGGCATTTGATAGAGTAGATAGAAACAAGCTGTGGGAAACCTTTAACAATATGGAGTGAGTACACATCTAACAAACCTATGTAGAAGCTTATACAACAACAGTGAATGCATAGTGAGAGCAACTGGAGGACACTCAGAACCCTTCACCATAAGATCCGGAGTACGACAAGGTTGTTTCCTGTCCCCTCTCTTGTTTATAACATATATAGACAACATATGTAAAGAAACCAGCCAAACAGAGACCGCAAGAACACCGCATGACGAGAACACAGAAAAAGAACCATCTGCAAATCTAACCATTAGAGAACTGTTTGCGGACGACCAAGCACTAATAGCAAAATCAGAAGCTGAATTACAAGACCACGTGAATAGTCTAAACCAGTGGTTCTCAACCTTTTTTGGCCCATTCCCCCCTTCACCATATTTTCAGAACGCCATTCCCCCCTTTCCTATCAAAAATTTGGCCCGTTCCCCCCTTCACCGTATTTTCAGAACGTTATTCCCCCCTTTTCATATTTCCTATCATAGGCCGACCACGTAAACGATGGACGCAGGGAATAACAGAGTCCATGAGAATATCAATACATGAAGCCCATAAGCGGGCACTCTCCAGCTGTTTATACTTCACCTCGACACCGCAAGGTACAAGAGGAACATGATGAGATGATATGAGATAAGATGAGATGAGATCTATCTATATTCGTGTCTTGTCCGCTTTTATCGCTTTATTTTATCCAGGTTGTACAGCCATTGCCGGCTCCGTGGCTTAGAGGTTAGCGACTTCTCTCCGTAATCTCGTATACTCTCGTAGGTAACGTGATGACGGTGAGAATCAGCGGTGGTTCGAATCGCATAGGCAACTTACGGGGTATGTGAGCCGTTCGCTCAGAAAGCAATAGCAAACTACTGAGCGTAATCTTGCCAAGAGATCAACATACAGCTGAAAGATGCTGGTGTTGACAGCGATGTCCTGTAAAGGATATGCAAAACATGTACAGCCATTATAAATTCTTACTACGCGCTGCGTGCCTGTCCTACATTTCTCTTTCCCATTTCTGATTCGACTAGGTCATATGCTCTTCTACACGTCCATTTATTGTAATAATTCCGTGTCCAACTTTCAGTTGTGCATATGAGAAATTTTCTCCCGAGATCTTGTTTTCTCGCCATCATTACACACTTCACTGCTCTGACTAGTTGAGATACTACTCCTGGCTCTATAAAACCCCACTGCCCTGTCCCTGTTTGTCATAACGTTCATCTTTACAATAAATGCAGAAAACTTGACAAAATAAAGGACCGTTAGAGCTGTCTATATACCCGTTGTGACAAGATCTAATACACTTTCAACGACCCGCAGGAAGATACCCTTAGAAAACCATGAACATTTCCTGCACTTAAAAAAATGGCCAATAGCAGAAGGGGGAATGATCAACTGTTCCCCTAACGTGCAATACGCGATACACAAGCCAGTTCTGGCCCGCACGTGCAGTCGTCGCCGAGTGCTGTTTCTCTGGTGGTTCTGGTGGTATCAATCGTGTGGACAAACAGCTGGGCACAAATGGAACATCGGGCCATACGTGCAGGGGTGAAATCTATTAACATTGCAGCCAGGCGCTACCATCGTACTGTTTCTTTTAATTTCAATTGTCTTGCTGTAGGTTGACCAACTGCTGATCAGTTTTCTCTGTTTGGGTGACCATTAGATGAGTCAATACATCCCCGCTAGAGTGGCCGTTACCTATGTATACATTTTATTCCAGTCTGCGGTACTTGATGAATTGGTTATTTCCCGTTTATGTGCTACGTGATGAATCGGTTACTTCCCGTGTTTGTGAACCACACTTAGTTGATAAACTACAGCAATTTTGGTTTTGAACAATCAACTAATCTTAATTTTACTAGTAGTTGACATACTCTACGTGAATATTGGTTTTAAGCGAGCAGTTAATCATATTTTTTACCAGTAGATGTGTTTCTTTCTACACCGACAGTTGCTAACTTAGCTGACTGAGTTCACATAATTGTTGATGTTTGGATAGTTCTAGAAGTTGAACAAGCTAGTGAGTCACACGTTTCACTTATACTGTCAGCATTTGTTAACACTCCAACCGTGCGTCCATGAGATTTTGTTAAGCCTGCATCATCAGCGTCCTGCTCGTCTATAGACACTTTAGAGGAAGGATTATAGCTGGAAGGTAAGATCTATTATCTGCCTGTGTTAAACTGTGTGAATCCAAGAACGAATGAACACACAATGCAACTAAAAAACTCGAGAACGTGAATGACACACAGAGATACAAGCACACGTCTCCACAAACATCTTTATCAACAATTACAAATAAACACAATCACATTATACTTGCTTTATTGGTCAAGGTTATGAGTGGCTTACCATGCCCGCCTCTAACTCGTGCAGACCGAGTTCGTTTCATGAGTTTTTTGTCCGCAATATTATATAATGATTCTATGCCTACACTTGACTCTCGGGTAGTGGCTCGGGTGTCGAGCCTGCTTGGACAAGGACGACAAACTGGCAGGACCCATGTACAGCTGCCCACGTTAATAATCTCTTGGCATCTAGAAGTGTACCAAAGCCGGTCGAATAGGTCATTGGCTAAGCTAAATTTACAAGCAAGAAAAGCCACCCACAGAAAGGATATTTATACCATGATTATTCTGGTATATGCACATTTGGATCATCGTTGGTGCTGTGGAGTTTGTGCGCTGAGCTGAGGTTGTCTTTGTGTGATCTATGGGAGGAGACTGAGGCACTTCTGGAACTATCAGTATGTAATAAAGCGTTAATTGTAAAAATTTAAGGGCATTTGTAACATCAGACGGAAGAACAGAATTGGGCAAGCAAAGGCTGCATATCAGAAAATCAAAAGTATATTATGCAATCTTATTGAATGTAAGAAAGAGAGTGCTGAAGTGCTAAATAGAACATGCTTTGCTGTATGGCAGTGAATCCTGGAATGTAAATGAACAAATTAGGAAGAACTTGAAAGCAATATAAATATGGTTCCTAAGACGAATGTTGCGAATTCCTTGGACTGCCAGGGTAACTAACGACGATTGTCTGAAAGAGGCTAATGAAACTAAACATTATATACAACATAAAGAAAGGGACAAATAACTTTCTTTGGTCATGTTATGAAAAGAGAGGCATTGGAGAACATCGTGACGACTGGAAAGATCGAGGGAAAGCGAGGCAGAGGCCGACCAAGAGAAATGATGCTGAGTGGATTCAGACGGTGCCATGAAGGAATATCATCAACAGAGTTGATCCAGAACACCAAAGATCGAGAAATGTGAAGAGTCATGAACGCCTTCGCCAGCTGGCTTGGCACATGATGATGATGAATGAAGCGATCCTTATCCAGAAAAATCAACATGATCTTACTTATTGTGCTCTTGACATACTCACAAAGAACATGATTTAAATGTGTCATTGTCCTTCAACGTGTTCATACAGTTTTCATAACGTGTTAGTAGAAGTGATGATTGCCATTGCTTGGTGGGTGACGTTTAATTGTCTTCACGTGTTTATATACAGCTACAAGTTAATAGTGATCAATTTCTCTCTCTCTCTCTCTCTCTCTCTCTCTCTCTCTCTCTCTCTCTCTCTCTCTCTCTATCTATCTCTCTCTCTCTTATGAGATATATGACTGGAACACAGACTGTCATTGTGACTATATTTATTTAAACTCATCCCATGAGATCGGACCATGAAATGATGGAATAATTCAGTCAGCATAATTCTATAGTCATGCATATCTAACTCTGTATCCTGGAATACTTCAGTCAACATAATTATATAGTCATACATATCTAACTCAGTATCCTGGAATACTTCAGTCAACATAATTCTATAGTCATATATATCTAAATCTGTATCCTGGAATACTTCACTCAACATAATTCTACAGACACAGACACATACTTATGTCCTTTTTTTTTCTCCTTCTCGCCCTCCGTCCTTTCATCCTCTAACGAGGTATAAGCCTTCACCCTACTCACGTCATTCTCTCCTATCTTGTGCAGTCACCTGCAGCACCCTTCATGTCCTCCCTATATTACTCATTGATGTCCCTAATTCTCTCCTCCGCGTGTTGCCGTGTCTCCCTTTATTGTTTTCCACTGGTGGGTTCCAGCGAGAGTATACTATGAGCAGTTAGTTTCCAGTGAGTGTCTCCGCTGGTGGGTTCCAGCGAGAGTATACTATGAGCAGTTAGTTTCCAGTGAGTGTCTCCCCTGGTGGGTTCCAGCGAGAGTATACTATGAGCAGTTAGTTTCCAGTCAGTGTCTCCCCTGGTGGGTTCCAGCGAGAGTATACTATGAGCAGTGAGTTTCCAGTCAGTGTCTCCGCTGGTGGGTTCCAGCGAGAGTATACTATGAGCAGTTAGTTTCCAGTGAGTGTCTCCCCTGGTGGGTTCCAGCGAGAGTATACTATGAGCAGTTAGTTTCCAGTGAGTGTCTCCGCTGGTGGGTCCCAGCGAGAGTATACTATGAGCAGTTAGTTTCCAGTCAGTGTCTCCCCTGGTGGGTTCCAGCGAGAGTATACTATGAGCAGTTAGTTTCCAGTGAGTGTCTCCCCTGGTGGGTTCCAGCGAGAGTATACTATGAGCAGTTAGTTTCCAGTCAGTGTCTCCCCTGGTGGGTCCCAGCGAGAGTATACTATGAGCAGTTAGTTTCCAGTCAGTGTCTCCCCTGGTGGGTTCCAGCGAGAGTATACTATGAGCAGTGAGTTTCCAGTGAGTGTCTCCCCTGGTGGGTTCCAGCGAGAGTATACTATGAGCAGTTAGTTTCCAGTCAGTGTCTCCCCTGGTGGGTTCCAGCGAGAGTATACTATGAGGGGTTAGTTTCCAGTGAGTGTCTCCCCTGGTGGGTTCCAGCGAGAGTATACAATGAGCAGTTAGTTTCCAGTCAGTGTCATATACAGTGCCAGCGTCTGCTCCCTCGCGTCTTGATTGGCTGGAATGTTTTGGTTCTCCCAATAAGCTCCACATTATGTTCTTTCACTCCCTGTTAATCGCCCGATTCTGCGCATTTAGTTTATCAGCAATTGTTCAGTTCTCCGTGTTTCTGACTCACACAACAGTCCGGTTTTTCCTTTTGAGTTAAATACTGTGTTTGACACTAAATTTGATTTCCTTTGACTGACACAGATCAATTCAAAAAGCAGCTGCAGGTTGTTGGCACCTGTACAGTTTCTCCTCAAACGAAGCAGGTGTTCGTTTGTTATCTGCTGGAGTATCATCCTTGCTCACCTACATTATCCATGGATGCTCATATCCTCTCGCTTCTCCCCCACCCCCACCCCCACCCCCACCCCCGCACACATGCCTTAGCGTTCCGCCAGCTAATGGTGCCAGTTCTGTGTTACTCCTATGTCTCTCAATATCAATACCCCAATCAACCCCCCCCCCCCCCCATCAATATCCCACCAATAACATGCTCCAATACCCCACCAATAACATGCACCAAGGAGTGCAATCCCAGCCAATCTGTCGGCCTGCTCGTTTCTCACAAGGCCAGCATGTCCAGGGGTGACATCCAGCAGATGCTCTCTATTTTTGATTGTTAAATGGAAGCTTGCCACTCTGCCTGATGCAGCCTGTCTGCACCTTTCTCATTATACTTTGTCCGTTACAATCACGACATGCCATTGGAACGTCACCGTGACTGTCTCCACCTCCATTCTCAGACTAGATGTCCCTCGCCATCAGGTGAACCCACCCCGACTTCTGATCTGCTTGTAATTTACGTCCCCAAGACAAGGACGAAAAGTAAACATTTTAGTCCAACTGACTGGTGTGTGATTGAATCCGCTACCTCGTCATCAGCACATCGGAAGTTTAAATACGAGTGCTCTTATACAGTTGGTAATGCTAACCTCAATTTGTGTGTGTATGTGTGTGTGTTGTGTGTGTGTGTGTGCGTGTGTGTGTGTGTGCGTGTGTGTGTGTGTGCGTGCGTGTTGTGGTTGTTAATGTTGCTGTTATTATTCTAGATCTCACTGCTTCCTACTCTAAAAGTGCCGTCGCTGCCTCTTTAGATAGCATTAGGGCTATTCCGTGACGATTAGGAAGATTTTCCTCTGTATAGCTTAAAAATATTACCGTTTCAATCTAGAAGAGGAATTATCGTTTGTGCTTCGCCTTCCTATAATATCTAGTATTAGAAGTAGCGTCACATGACCTTCCCATCTAACCAGCTTGTGGGACAAATGTGTGGCGTATTCAATGAATATAGATACTTGTCACGTGGCATATATTGCTGTTTCATAATTCACTATTTACAATAAGACTCCATGAAAATTTTCACTATTTACAATAAGAATCCATGAACATTTGACGTCGGCTATGTATATTGGAAACAGCAAGCTGCCATCAGAATAGATAACGATGTATGTCAATATCAGCTTATTAAAAGAAGTGTGAGACAGGGATGTGTAATGTCTCCATATCTTTTTTCCCTGTACAGTGAACATATTTTCAGAAATGTAGAAGATATGGAAGGAATCAATATCGGGGGAAGATACATCAATAACAATAGATGTGCAGATGATACAGTCTTGATTGCAGACAATGAACAGGACCTGTAGATGTGGTTGCTGCACACAGTGAACAACTAGGATTAGAACTGAATATTAAGAAGACACAGATTATGGTCGTTACTGGGAAGAAGGAAATACCACAATGTGATATACGAGTAAATGTGCATATTCTTAAGGAAGTTAATCGATACAGTTATGTCGCCACAGTCATAACATCTGATGGGAGATGCCTTGAGGGGATTAGAACAAGAATTGCGATTGAGAAGGTAGCCTTTTTCAAGAAGAAAAAAGATGAGGCGCTGGACGCAGTTAAGGGTCAGCGACTGATAAGAGGGAAATCATGGATGGCTCAGGCGGAGGATACGTACAGACAGGTGTGCCCCTTGGAGAACATTAGGCGTGGAGAGGAGTGGGTCAGAGTGCCAGCGGAGCAGTCAGACTTATGCAGAGTTATAATCACATTAAGCCGGGAGTGCAGGGAGTGGCCAGCAGGGGCCACAGAAGTGGGAATCCAGCAACTAATTCAGGACAATGCTCACTCGAGTGATGTGATTATCTACACAGATGGTTCGGTGTCAAGAGGTGAGAGAAGTGGCTGGGGGTTCATAGCCAAAGCTAATGGTCGATGTTTGGGGCAGGAGAGCCTGGCATATGAAACCACAACATCCAGCTTAAGAATGGAAGTGGAGGCAGTCACTGCGGCTCTCCGCTGGATGGAGAATACGACACACACACACACACACATCGTGATTGTAACTGACTCAGAAAGCATGCTGACGAGGGTGAGGACGGGCAGACTTCGTGCGGAGTGGCTTGCTTAGCTTCGGGGGTCACGGGTGACAAACATCGCCTGGATCTTTTCTCCGGGGCATGCCAGTGGGCTGGGAAATGAACAGGCGGACAGATTGGCTGGCTCTGCAGAACTTGGTGGAGTATTGATACATGACAAGGCAGACGTGGTTGCGGCCTTGTGGGAGCACGTGCACACCTCGAAGGAGCAAATGGATTACCATGGTCTGGCAAGAATGAGACAACGAGGAGTGACGAAGGGATCTGGCCGATGCTCAACTCTCAGAGGAAAGGCGAGACGGACTTATAATCGGATTGCTACTGGTACTATTGGTGTTGGAACTCTTCGCTGGCTGCTGAGGATGGGGACGGATGGGAATGCCCCGAATGCTGTTATGTCGATTCCTAAATCAATCAATCAATCAATCAAGATGAAAAACATACTGACCAATAAAAAGATATCAATTGAAACGAGAAAAAGAGTGTTGAAGTGCTACATAGAACCTATACTTTTGTATGGATGCGAAGCGTGGACAATAAGCAGTCAAGCTGAAAAACAGCTGATGGCTGTGGAAATGTGGTTTCTGAGGAAATTGCAAAGAATACCATGGACAGACAGAAAAACCAATGAACAAGTCCTTCAAGAAACAAATGAAGATCGTAAACTGATTAGAGTCATTAGACGCAGACAGTCAAAATATTTTGGGCATGTTATGAGAAGAAATGACTCTGAGAACTTGGTGACAACTGGCAAGATCGAAGGGAAGAGACCAAGGGGAAGACCGAGAAGTAAATACCTGGATGGCTTGGCCACGTGACATGGTCGAGAAAGGAACACGGAGCTGATCCACGACTCTGGTGATCTAGTGAGATGGCAGAACATGACCGCCCACGCTTATCGGCATGGCACATGATGTATGGATCCATATTTCGTATAATGCATGGGGGGGGGGGGGAGAGACAGGGGGAGAGAGAGAAAGAGAGAGAGAGAAATAGAGAGAGAGAAAGAGAGAGAGAGAGACAGAGACAGAGAGAGAGAGAGAGAGAGAGAGAGAGAGAGAGAGAGAGAGAGAGAGAGAAGAGAGAGAGAGAGAGAGAGAGAGAGAAGGGAATATCATAAATGGCCTGTTGGACACCATGTTGAAGAGTTCTCAATGAATGTTATTCTATTTGTTTGTTCAACAATAACTTACTTCACGACGCCACTGGCAAGTATTATGAGACAGCTTAGGTGTACGTACGTCACTTTGTAGCCTCTGAACCGTTGTCCTTAATGGTAAAGATTATTTTGTGGACTATGAATTAAACAGATCTACTAAGGAAAAGCGAATAGTACAAAGCATGACGCGTTTTTGATTTGAAAAGTGTGAGCAGTATCAAAGGTCATTACATGGGTGAACAAGAAGACGAGGATAGAAATAATCTCGAAACTGTTAGCTCATTCACTTGTTACTTCATATTCAGGCTAACATTTATTCATATGAGGAGAGGCTGGCCGAGTGGCTATAACGCCGGACTCTCATTCAGGAGATCCGGGTTCGATCCCTCGGTAAGGTGTGGGATTTTTTTCTGTCGGAGGCAAAAAGAAAATCCTAACCTGCACAGTTTGCGGCGACTGCACTAGCCAGGCGGCCTAAATTCCTCAGGCTCAAAGACCCCTCTGCCATACACCGCAAGGTACTATATTGGCAGTAAATGAAGTTTTTGACAGTTTATTTATTCATATTTCCGATATTAATGTACTGGATGAGGCATGGGGCTGTTGCTACCATTTACAGGAAACTAACTCACCACATTAATCACCTAATAACCATGATAACCAGTGGTTCTGAAACTTGTTCAGGCTCTGTTAACTTGTCGTCTAAGATACACCTTTAGCTATCCCATATATACATACATAGAAATGCACATCTACATCGCCTAATTAAGCATCAAACTTATCACTTGACCACTTAGTGGAATCTTTCCGCTGCAGCCGTGGAGGTGTTACCGCCAAATTAGAGAAATACTTATTTGGGCACATAAATACGCATGCAACGACCATGTTAAAAATAGAACCAGCTAAATTATCTCTCAAAACCCCTCTCTTCGCCGTCCAAGTTGTAAACGAGCAGAGACGAAAACGTATTGCATGGGGAAGAATACAACAAACTAATGGTGTATATAATATATACCAGTTTTGTCATGTGAGGTATTTGACACGGATTAATTGCAAATAAGTACTCTGTTCTCCAATTAACAACCTGGGCAAAGGGCATGGAGCTATTATTGGGGTTTATATATCATGTGCAGGAGTAAAATAGCATGTGGCTTATTTCTTATTTGGTAATCAGAGATCTGGATTGGAGACGTGAAGTGTTGGGCTTTCGCATAACATGCAACTTGAATCTATGCATCGTGTGCCATGCCGGTAAGCATGGGCGGTCATGATTCGCCATTTCACTCGATCACCGGAGTCATGGATCAGCTCAGTGTTCTCGTCTCGACCACGTCACGTGGTCAAGCATCCAGGTATTTACTTCTCTGTCTTCCCCTTGTTCTCTTCCCCTCGATCTTGCCAGTTTTTACCAAGTTCTCACATTTATTTCTTCTCATAACATGTCCAAAATATTTTGACTACGTCTAATGTCTCTAATCAGTTTACGATTTTTATTTGTTTCTTGTAAGACTTGGTCGCTGGTGTTTTTTCTTTCTGTCCATGGTATTCTTTGTATTCTCCTCAGAAAGCAAATTTCTACGGTCATCTGATGTTTTTCAGCTTAACTGCTCATTGTCAACGCTTTACATCCATACAAAAGTTCAGGCTCTATGTTGCACCTCAACACTCTTTTTTCTCGTAGCAATTGACATCTTTTATTGGTCAGTATGTTTTTCATCTAGCAAAAGGCTACCTTCGCCATGGCGATCCTTGTTCTAATCTCTTCAAGGCATCTACCATCAAATGTTATCGTGGTAATTTTTTCTTAGCGTTTTATAATCACGTTAAAATTAGCTATAATGTTTAACCTACTTCATCTGCTACAAGTGCCAATCTTCTTCTTCTTCTTCTTCTTCAGCGCTCCGAGCCATTGAGGTTCTTTGCTGCAGATACAATCCGTCTCCATTCGTCTCTCTGGTGGACCTTCTCTTGCCAGTCGTTGATTCCAAGTGCTTGTAGGTCTGTATATGTATTATCTCTCCACCGCCTTCTTGGTCTACCTCGGGGTCTACGGTCATTTATTTCCTGAGTGTAAGCGAGTTTTGTTTCCCTATTATCTTCCATTCTTTCTATATGCCCCAGTCATTGTAGTCTATTAGCCTTCATGATACCAGTGATTAGCGGGGACTTAAACAGATCATACATGTCTTTGTTACTTCTTCTTTTCCACTCTCCACTTTGTGAATCCCTAATGTGTCCAAAGATGCGCCTTAACATTTTGTTCTCAAAGGTTTGTAACAAGGCTTCGTCTCCTTTCGTTGTACTCCAGGTTTCAGAGCCATACAGCACAAGTGGTCTGATCAGTGTTTTGTATATTGTGATTTTGGTGTTACGAGATAGCGCCTTTAATTTTAGAAGATGTTGTCACAAGTGCCAATATGGACAATATATGAAGAATATGCTGGTCTATGCAGCACTAGAGGAAGACCAACAAATCAGATAGAAGCTTTGGACAAAGATGATGTATGTTACAATAGCATTGTTATAATGGCATCTGTGACCCTGAGGATGGAAGCGGCTCTTCTGGGTTAGTGTGGTCCTGGATGTCAGTTGGTGCATGAGGCAATCACAGAATGATGCTACTGGCCATGATAATTTACAGGAAACACCTCTTACACTGAGGCTGTCAATCCACAGAGGACAACATGGTTTGAGATGTATTTGAAACATATCAGTCCGTTTGTGCGTTTCATAGTGGCACGGGATAACTCAGGACAGATGGGAGGCTTTCCTCTTTAAAACAGACGGATCAGCAAGATAGAGCTATTATAGATATGGTCAGAGAAGCCTTGTCACCGGTCACTAGGAGGGATGACTGTAATGCTGCGTTCATCCTGAGTGTTTTATTTTCAGATGTAATTGTGGTGTGTCTGGTTAGGCACCCTTGGGCCGAAACCCTTAGGCCAACACATCCGACTTTAGCCTGCATTTTTTTTTTACCAGGTTACATTCCTGGGGGATTCTCATTTTGTGGTGCCGTCCACATCCCAGCTGGTCAAGGTAGAACGGTCGTATACTTCACGATCAACTCTCAAGGGAAAGCAGGGACAGTCCATGGCATTATCCGCCATCCAGGGTGGCTTCCATAGTTGCAGAGCCGACACATAGCGCCCTGGTGCTGGGCTCACCGTGGGAATCACCACGTCCTCCTCATGGCAGCTTTAATTCCTCACTTCAATGTATTGGGCATTTCGTTTGCTACGTGCCGCTCCCCGCAAAAACCAGGGACGGGCGGACTGCAGACGGTATCCACTCGGCGAGCTTTCGTTTCGGACATGTGCTAGTCGCTGTACCCGGAAAACAAAACAGTTAGAGCTGTTCTGGTCACACGGACATTCGGAAAACTATTTAGTCAGAGTTGTTCCGGGCATGTGGGACATTTCACTCGGACGTTTTCGCCTTGTGCCAGTTTTAATTTGCCACCCTTAGGCCTGCACATCCGACTTCGGTGGGTGTTTTTGATCAGGTTAACCGTCCTGGAGTTTCGAGAGACATTTTTTGTGGTGTCGCTCACATCTCAGCTGGTCAAGGTAGAACGGTCAAAGACATCATGGTCAACCCACAAGGGAAGGCAGGGGCAGACCACGGGCATTCCCGGCTAACTAAGGAGGTTTCCATAATTGCAGAGCCGGCACATAGTGCTCTGAGACTGGGCTCACCCGAGGAATCACCACTTCCTGCTCATGGCTGCTTTAATTCCTCACTTCCACGTACTGGGCATTTCGTTTTGCCTTTGGTCGCTCCCCAAACGAACCAGGGACGGACAGTCTGCGGACGACGTCCACTCATCAATCTTTCACTTCGGACTTCCACGTGATGGATTCGTTGGCCAAGCGTTCCATTTCGTGTTTTTGAGACGTTTTTCCACCTTTGACTACGCTCACTCTATGGGTATATATAGAGACTTTTATTATAACCACTTCGTGCGACTAAACCGCTTTGCCACCTTAAGTACCGCTCACGAGGTAGGCTACATGTGCTGCCGGCTCAGCACCTTACCTCTATGCATCGGAGAGCAAGCAACGGCCAGGCGCTTTCATCCGAGGATCCCTCCTATCCCCCAGCTGAGAGCCTTCGAACAAGTATTTGGACTAAGCATGTAGCGTGCTCAGCACCTCACCTCCATTTTACAGTAGGTGAGTATCGGCCCGGCTCTCACATCCGTGGGTTTATGGCTTAGAGGCGTTCAGCTATATTCTTCAGCTGAGAGCCTTAGAATATGTGTCCGGACCAAGAGTTTCTGCCCTTGTGCGCCTGATTTGAACTTTTGACTGCCATCCTCAGTCTATCTGCAGAGCAGCAGGTTGTGTCTCACTTGGTCTGGTCCCTACCCCAAGTCCTGTCCGACACATAGTTGTGCTTCTGTCGGCATAGCTCTTGGGGTCATTTGGGACACTCAAGCCCCTCACCCCCACCTCCCCCCACCGCGACAAGGTGGAGACACATCGGGGGGGGGGGACTGTGAGGTTAACGCGGAGGATATTAGACGGGTACTGTAGAGGGCTAAATACACAGCGCCCTGACCAGGTGAGGTAAACCCATTTGAGTAACATGAAGGATGGGGACTTAGTGGAGATGGCTCTTTGTTTCGACCTAAGCAGGAATACGGTAGAAATACCCCAGGATTGGATGCACAGCTACCTGGTCCCACTCCAGAAACCAAGTAAGGATCACTCCTGACTTAATGGATACCGAATCATAACCCTGCAAAACACCTTTGGCCAAGTCCACAAAAAGATAGTAGGCTCCAGCGACATTTGGAAAGTCGTAATCTGCTTCACAAAGGGCTCGGGAGTTGCCATCCAGGGAATGACACCTGGGCCAATCCGACTACTTTTGCATTTGATGTCTATGGGGGATTCCTGGATAAGCAAGAGACAGTGGCGGCAGCCCTTGACTTGGAGGATGCGTATCATATGGTTAGGTGTTATCGGTTGATATACACTCTGTTGGACATGGAGGTCTGCCGTTGCCTTGTCAGATGGGTTGCGGCAGTCCTTTATGAGCATAAGGTTGCACTGCGCATGCGTTCCTGGACTTCTGATTCCTGTATGATTACACCTGGGTTGCCACAGGGATCTGTCAGGTTCCCGGTGCTCTTTAATGTATACACCAGCAAAGTCCCAGCTATTGAGACAAAAGGTGTGGGTAGAATCTTGACATTTGCAGATGATGTGCTGGTGTAAATACAGGGCAGAGATGGGGAAAGTTTGGCTGCAGATTTACATGCAGCAGTAAACAGGGTGGCGGAGTGTTACAAGGACGCAGTGGCCGTTTAAACCCAGACACGGCATCGGTTGTGTGGTACCTCCTGGATAACCGGATTGTGAAGGGAGATGTCCCATGTATAATATTAAATAGATGTCATCTTAGTAGAGAGAGAATAAATTGAAGTACTTGGGTATCACCTTCGAAAAGTGTATGTCGTTTAAAGATCATGTGGAGGCTTTGATGGTGAAGGCTGGTAGAGAATTGTTATTGCTTTGGGGGCGATGGCAGCAACCTGGGTAGAGCAGAGGATGCTTTACAGGCTCTTTCAGAAGTTACTATTTTCTATCATTATGGTTTTGGGACTCCTGACAGTATCAAAGAGCCAGCTTGAAAGGTTGGAGCGCATACAAAATGCGGCCATGCGGGTGATTCTGGGGTGTACAAAGGACACACCAATTATATGCATGAGGCATATCCTGGCGCTACCAACAATGTCGGATAGGGTCCTTTAGA
This sequence comes from Cepaea hortensis, assembly GCA_963921405.1. Classification (NCBI taxonomy): domain Eukaryota; kingdom Metazoa; phylum Mollusca; class Gastropoda; order Stylommatophora; family Helicidae; genus Cepaea; species Cepaea hortensis. The sequence goes on from OY992890.1 coordinate 55,583,358, forward strand.
CCAAATAGTGCCTAACTTGCTGCAGATAGGGATCACCCCCTGCATGAAGCCATGGACATGGTTAAGGTTCATAGACTAAGACACGAGGCAGGTCCTGAATGACACAAACAGAAATATATATACGTCAGATGACTAGCAATCATGAAAAAGAGTGTGTTGAAGTACCGGCAGACAGGACGGACTGGCACAATGTAATAGTAACACTGCGTCGTGAGTGAGAATGGACAGCGGGCCGCACAGAGTTTGAGGAGCAACAACTGATCCAGAGTAACACACATCAAGGTGAAACAGTGATCAATACTGATGGGTCAGTGGTGAGAAACAGGTTGAGGTTTCATTGCAAAGGCTAATGGACGAGTCATATAAAAGGAAAGTAAGGCATATGAGGTTACGACCTCCAGCATGAGAATGGAGGTGGAAGCAATCACAACGGCTTTCCGTTTGTTAGAGGAGACCACTGCAACACACATTGTCTTCATCGCGGACTCAAGGAGTATGCTTAGTAAGGTGGAGAAAGTAATGTTTGGTGTTGAATTGCTCACCTCGCTTCGTAGGTCACAGATTGTGAGAATTGTATGGATTTTTTGCCCTGGCCATGCGGGAATTCGAGGGGGTGGGGAGGGGGTGGGGATGGGGAATTAACAGGCTTATAGGCTGACAGGGAATGCATCTCTTGGTGGTAGATTACCTATTAACACGGGAGAGATGTTGGTGCGCCTGTGGAACCAGGTGAGAAGGTGGAGAATCAGATTGACAACCCGTATGTGAAAAGGATGAGATTGCGGGGGTGTGACAGGGGTTCTGGTAGAATCTCAAAACAGAGGGAAGATTAGGAGAACTTTCAATCAGATAACGGGGGAGGGGGGGGGGACGATTAGTAATGTGACTCTTCGCAGGCTGTTGAGCGAGGTGGCGGGGCTCATATGGGAATGTTCTGAGTGCAGTGATATCGGTTCTTAGCTCAACTCAGCTCAATCTGTGGGCGATACTATTGGTGACAGAACTAGACTAACAATTCAGTAGAAGATATTTTTTATGACAGGACTAGAGAAAGACTAACATATCAGTGGAGATAGCATTGATGACAGGACTAGAGAAAAACCAACAAATCAGTGGAAATTTATTAATGACAGGACTAGAGAAAGACCAACAAATCAGTGGGCGATACGAGGGTAAGTTAATAAGTATGTCACAAATGGCTGTAGAAAAATAACTAAATATGATAACAACTTGAAACCAGTTTATTTTTATACATACATTGTCACTTTATTTCTCAACATAATTTCCACCATCTTTGATGCACTTATCCCATCGTTTTATCAGTGCTCCCAAACCGGCTACATAGAACTGCGTGCTCTGTTTTCTAAACAACGTTTTCACTTCACATTCAACTTCGGCGTCATTAGCGAAATATCTCCCGCCAAGTGGGTTGTCAGTGTTTATGCTGACAAATGTTTGTCCCGTAAAGCGGTGGATAGCTGGGTAGAAAAAGTTACGAGGCGAGTCAATAAGTAAGTCACACAGTTCTGTGGGATGGCCGGTAAATAAAAACAAAGCACGAAGTTCTATGCAGCCAGTTTGGGAGGACTGATAAAACGATAGGATAAGTGCATCAATGTTGGTGTAATTTATGTTGAGAAATAAAGGGACAATCTTATATATAAATTGCGATCTCCGTCTGTCTGTCTGTCTGTCTGTCTGTATGTATGTCTGTATGTCCGTATGTCCTTTATGCGCTCGCGAACGGCCCATCCGATTGAGATGAAATTTTCTACACGTCTTCTTTTCATTCCAGTGCAGCCCACTGTCATATTTTTTTAGTGTGAAATCGGCTGCTTACCCAATATTATTTCATTTTTCATTTTTCATCATAATTTCATATATCTCAGGGGACTTAACTCTGTAAAAGTTATTTCAAGGGGCATAACTTTTCTGTATAACTTATAGTCATATTGTGGCATCGTTTTCAAAGATTTATAAACTCTTTGTCCATAGTTATGTACCGGCATATGAGTTATAATAAATAATGATACAATCTGTAAGGCATTTTCAAAGTTTTCATAAAAATAATGCACAATGCATAACATTGTAACTCATCTTTTTTTGCTTAAGAAGTTACTGTAGTCATGCAGGTGATTAGAAAGCGTTTTCATTAAAAATAATGGATGGTGTGTGGAAGGGCATTTTTTTAAGTTACTTTTTTTGTTGTATGAATTTAATGAGACGCTACCCGCCAGGAGCTGGGCGAAGCCACGCCGGGTCAGATAGATAGACAGACCCACCTTTTCGCTGCAGTTGTCTACTCCTCCTTTTCCTTCTTCTGCTGATGCTGCTGCCGCCGCTCCATTTACCCAAGTTAATTGTTGGGGGAAGATGTAAAGATCTTTCAAGTGCTCTTTCTAATGCTTTTTGTAAGTTGGTCTTCGTTTATCTAAGGTTGTTCTAACTGCAACCAATAAATGATTAGACAGACAGACAGACAGAGAGGGAGGGACGGACAGACAGACAGACAGACAGACAGACAGACAAACAGACAGACAGACAGACAGATAGTCGGTAACGGGAACGGGAACTTATATGACTACTTATATGAATTAAATGAGATGCTCCCCACCAAGGACTGGGCGATGCCGGGTCAGACAGACAGACAGACAGACAGACAGTCGGTAACGGGAACGTGAGCTTATATGACTACTTATATGAATTAAATGAGATGCTCCCCACCAAGGACTGGGCGAAGCCGGGCCGGGTCAGCTAGTGTATCTATAAAAATAAACTGGTTTCAAGTTGTTATCATGTGTAGTTATTTTTCTACAGCCTTTTGTGACTTACTAATTAACTTACCCTCGTATTATTGATAACAGGACTAGAGGAAGACCAACAAATCAGTGAAATATATTATTGATGACAGGACTAGAGAAAGACCAACATGTCAGTGGAAGATATTATTAATGACAGGACTAGAGAAAAACTAACATGTCAGGTGAAGATATTATCAATGACAGGACTAGAGGAAGACCAATATATCAGAGAAAGATATTATTGATGACAGGACCAGAGAAAGCTTAACAAATCGGTGGAGATATTACTGGTGACACAGAGGAAAGCCAACAATCAGATGGAGAAATTATTGATAACAGAGTTAGAGGAAGACAATATCGTTAGGATATATTCGTGATGTCACATTTATACGAAGATAAACGATGAGATGGAGAAATTCTCGATCACAGAAAGACCAACAAACAGTAGGAGATATTATTCATGAGAGGGACTGAGGAAGACAACTATAAAATGACGAGATTTTTGATGACAGGGTTAGAGGAAGACAGCAATCAGTGGGATATATTCTTGATGACACGGCTAGAGGAAGACAACAATCAGTGGGATATTTTCTTGATGACACATCTACAGAAAGACAACAATCAGTGCGATATATTCTTGATGACACAGCTAGAAGAAGCCAACAATCACATTGCGAGATTTTTTATGACAAGGTGCAACAGTATATGGCCCTTTATATTTGAAAAGATGATCATCAATCATGACTTTCCCAGCAGATTCCCGCGTTTTTAGACTGACACACATCATATAAAGAGAATAAAGAGACAAGAACACTACTCAGGAACCCAAATAAGATTGATAAACCAACACAGAACTGGCGTCGTTAGCCGCTACACGCTGTGGGATTTGCTGAGGAGGGGATCCGAGCACTTATGGACTGAATGGTTCGATGTGCAACGAGGATGATCTGTCGACTAACTAATTAACTAACTAACTAACACATCATATTTGGCTGATTGAAGCAGAAAAACCTGTCCACCGCGGGAATCGAAGCTAAAACAGTGGCAGTATGTCAGTCCTTTGTGTGTTGTTGGCCTATCTCGATCACGAAGACGAAAGCTGTGGGAGTTTCCTCTGTGTGGTTAGTTGATTTGTGGGCAGCATTTGTCTATATAAAATCAAAAGTTTGAACAGATTTATTTAATTTTTAAGATTTTCTAAATTCCAGCGCCGCGCCAAGATCATCATCAAGTGCAATGCCGACTGGCCTAGGCGTTAATGACTCTCCACAGATCTCGATCTTTGGTTTTCTGGATCAACTCTACCGTTGACATTCCTCCATGCCACCGTCGCAATCCATCCAGCGTCATTTCTCTTGGTCTGCCTCTGCCTCTCTTCCCCTCGATCTTTCCAGTTGCCACGATGTTCTCCAATGCCTCTCCGCTCATCACATGACCAAAAAAGTTGTTTGCCTCTTTCTTATTGTTGCATATAATGTTCTAGTTTCATTAGCAAAATAAAAAAGCCTCTTTCAGACATTCTTTGTTAGCTACTTTGGCAGTCCAAGGAATTCGCAACATTAGTCTCAGAAACTACGTCTCTGTTGCTTCCAATCTTTTCCTAATTTGTTCATTTACATTCCAAGATTCACAGCCATACAGCAAAACAGGTTCTATTTAGCACTTCGGCACTTTCTTTCTTACATTCAATGATATTGACTTCTTCATTTTCTTTGCTTGCCATATTCTGCTTTTAATCTCTGTTGTGCATCTTCCATCTGATGTTGTAGATGTCCCTATTTATGCTATCTACTTATTTCTATTTACTTATTTATTATATCTATTTATGCTATCTATGTAGCTATCCACATGGTGAAGAATTTTCCCTTCTATCTCTATTTCACATTTGGGTGTTACCTGTTTCTTTGATATCACTATTGTTACTGTTTTCTTGATATTCAAAGAGAGTCCTTTCTTTGCACTTTCTGTTACTACAATGTCCAACAGATGTTGTAAATCGTTTGCATTATCCGCCATCAATACTGTGTCATCTGCATAGCGTATAATATTTATATTATAATTTCCGAATATTATTCCTAGCTTTTCTTTGATCCCTCTCATTATTACTTCTCTATAAAGGGAGAAGAGATCAAGTGACAAAACACATCCCTGTCTTATTCTCATCTTTATGAGTTCAAAATTTCCTTCTTTATTTCCCATTTTAATTGCTGCTTTTGGTTCTAGTAAATATTTTTTATTATTCTGAGATTTTTCCCATCGATGCAAATATCTTCCAACATTTTAATCATTCCATCATGTTTTACTTTATCAAATGCCTTAGTATAATCTATGAAGCACAAATATAAGCCAAGATTTTTTTTTCTCGCGTTTCCATCCTGCTTCAGGATATTGCGGTCAACATCAGCATCTTTCAGCTGTGTGTTGATTCCTAGGCTAGATTACGCTCATCAGCACGTCACGACTTTCTGAGCGACCAGCTCCATACTCTCATAAGTCACTGGCGCGACTCGAACCGCTTCCAGTTCTCGTGCGCTCACGTCAACCACGAGAGTATTCGGGGTTACGGAGAAAGCTGCTAACCACTCGACCAGGGAGACCGGCATACACCAAGATACCGGCTCAAAACAATTTTTGTGTAGTGGACACAGCGTGGGTTAATACAACAGTAGGTTGATATTGTAGGGACAAATAATATAAATAAATATTAACGACATGAGCTTTTATCCAGATTGGTGTAATGTTCCTGGGGCTTTATGTAAATAAGAGTATAACTGATTACCATATAGAGAAATTAGCAATCAAGAATGGTGAAGTGAAGTGTAGATATAAGAAATTATTAAATGTGTTTCTGGTGGTGACATCAACTAGTAAGTGTGATAAATGATTTTGTAGTTTCCCCAAGGTAAAAATTCCAAGCTAGCCGTAGTGATGGTTGTGAGATATAAAAATATATGTCATAAATGATTAAATTTACTAAACACTGAAATCATGCCAAGTTACACGGTGTCATGCCAACCTTGCTGCTACAAGACTGAATGTTTTGTAATTGACTGCTAAGTATGAATACTCCTAAGTGATAGAGAGTGAGGGAAATCATTATATATGTACTGTTTATAGTATGTATGCAACAGACGGGGATTTTGCATGATTCGTCTGTGAAAACAATGTGTTAATGGCTAAATGGACATGCGGTTAAGCCACATGGGTTGTAACAGTAGAGAAAGAACTAAAATTGTACATAGTGGTGTGGTAAGGTAGATTTAGAAGGGAAGTTAGATATTCCTATTTGTTAAGACCTTTAACTACAGACTACCAGAAATGGCTCGTAAGACTTCATACGGTGGAGACAGGTCATAAGGTAAGTTTCTAATAGATATAAAGAAATGTTTTCACTTAGAAAGTCAGAAGAGCCAGGAAAGCCAACGCCCTTCAGAGAAGAGAAAACTCACTCTGGGAAAACTGAAAATCGTGTAGTCATCCTGCCACATACTGCTCTCCAGAGTTGATGTTAAATTATTTAGCAATATCAAATTCAACACACAAAACCTTACACAAAACGACAAGAAAATAGAACAATTCCTGTTATAAATTATAACATTACTAGCTGACCCGGCCCGGCTTCGCTGGCTGCGATTTGTCTGTCTGTCTGTCTGTCTGTCTGTCTGTCTGTCTGTCTGTCTGTCGACCGACCTCCTACCTACCTACCTAACTACCTACCTACCTATCCATCCATCCACCCACCCACCTACATATCTATCTATATATCTGTCTGTCTGTCTGTCTGTCTGTCTGTCTGTCTGTCTGTCTACCGATCTATCCATCATCCATCCATCCATCTATCTATCTATCTATCTATCTATCTATCCATCCATCCATCCATCCATCCATCCATCCATCCATCCATCCATCCATCCATCCATCCAACTCCTATCTAAAATAGATGCATTTTTTAAATGAAACTTTGAAGATGCCTTAAAATGTTATCACTTTGTTTATAACGCATATGACTTGTTGTGTAAATAAAAATATAAAATTAAAAATATAGATAGAATAAAAGAATATATAGTTACATTGATAGCAGAAAATATGATTGGAAGAGATCTATCTTCATTCCAATAACTAAAAAGGGCAACGTGGAAGTACTGAAAGTAAACTTACCAAGATATCACGAACAGCCAATAAATGGTGGACTCGACTGCAGAGTACTGCAAAGGACATGCAACTAACTTTCTCTCACAAAAAAATTACATTTTTTTAAACGAACGAAAATCTTTATTTTGAAAGGGTTAAGAATTGGGCACGCAGCACCATCTGACATTCTGCACTTCTTCTCTGTTTCCTCTAATACATTCTTTCATTCAACATCTCTTATGAAGCAATTCTTTGAAAAGAACAATAATCATTAAAACGCATGAAAAATAATCAATACTACATGACTCGTTGAGGCAATGTTTAACATGGGCATCATAAATATCCAACGTGGGTTAACGTGTCATACATATGGGAATGTTTAAAAAAAATTACATTACAAATATAGAAGGGAAAAAAACATATAATTTGATGAGGAAAATAAATAAAGAAGAGTAAAACATGTAATGTGCTGTCGAAGAGAAATAAAAAGATGAGTTAGAAAATTTTCACATATTTAAAATAGATGCATTATTTTTATGAAAACTTTGAAAATGCCTTAAAGATTTTATCATTATATTATTACGCATATGCCTGTATAAAACTTTAGATAAACATTCTATAAAACTTTGAGAAAAATACAATTATTTAAATTACATAATATAGCAATGCTACTAAAAGTAATGTCCCTTGATATAACTTTTCTTAAGTTAAGTCCCCTTGCAATATTTTATGTAATATATGTAATATATGTTAATTTATTACGTAAATAACTGTTTGTAAACTAACAAACTATGCTAGGTCTCTGCCCGAGAATGAGAAGAACATCTGTAGAAAATTTCATCTCAGTCGGATGGACCGTTCGCGAACGCATAAAGGACACACACACAAAGACACAAACATTCTCTTTTATATATATATATAGATAATGGAAAAACAGTTGGGGAAGGGGGTGGGTAATGTTAAAATGGCATCTTAAAATATACACAACTCAAAAACATCAACAATAACAAAAAAAACATAATAGTTTCACTAATTATCACCATTAATTACTTAAAATGTTTCCGTTTCCTCACAATTTATTAATTAAATTATCAATGTTGTTTCAGCATCAGTGAGTTACTCAAATGTCTCTTATATCACCACAACTGCTAAACTAAAATGTCCTTGTGTTCACCACAAATGCTAGAATAAATGTCCATTAGTCCACCACAAATGGTAAAATAAAATGTCGCTCAGTTCATAACAATTGCTAGACTAAAATGTCCTTGATTTCAATATATCGGGATCCATAGAAATTAGGTTACTGGAGTTGTTGGCCATTGCTATTTAGAGGGTATCAATAGAGTACTTAACCAAATTCCATAAGGGTAGGGTTGCTCTGAAATCGGAGGGGTCAATGATGCTCAATTGTATTTCGCTCTTCGTGCAGTAGAAAGGCAAATTCCCTCTTCCTTCACTGAGGATTTTGATCATTTCAGGAATATATCCCTTGTAATCCATAAGACCAGCATCCCCTGTTGAAAATATGGACCAAAACATATATCCATACATACATTAAATGAGGGGGGAAGAGAGAAAGAGAGAGAGAGGAGGGGAAGAGGGGAGGGTACTTGATTATTACACAGGAGCAGGCTAGTCAGACCTTGCCCTGTTTGGTGCCATCACTTCACAAATTGGATGTGATTCCGACTCCCACACAACATCTGATGTATGCATTCACGTTCATTAGTACAAACTAATAGTTTAATCCATTGCTTGGATGTAAATAATAGTTCAAGCCTCTGTCTCCAGAAGAATGGCAAATCTTATTTATTTTTCCTTTCCCTGATCGTGTAAGTTGGGGCAGGTGAGATGTTTTCTCTCTTTTTCCTCTTTTTCTTCTATGGCCCGAACGCAGTCAGGCGTGTGCTCTCTTCTTCACATCACCGCAAAGAGTATACAATAGTAGTATACACTCTACTCTGCTATTATCTGTTCTCCCCTCGGCTTTATTTTTGTCCATTCATACACTCTCCCTTGACTCAAATATATAACACTGAACCATAATTCTTCTGCATATTTCACAAGGTTTCACATCATCTGATGACCAAAAAAAAAAAAGGATTATAACAAATGACGCCTCCTTGTTCTTATACAGTGAAAGTAAATATTGGTGCAGCCGTTTTGCAATCTCTATTGAGCATATGCAAACTGCTCGATCCTCACGACACCCTTGCGCAGTTCGTGTCATGAAATAAGATTTTCAGTTGTCCGCACTTGTCTATGCACTTTATAATAAAATTCCTGTTACTTAATAACATTCCCTCGTATTTACTCTCGTGTTTACCAATAGAATTGAGGTAGCTATGAACTCAGCCTATCTGAAACTGAACAACAAGCTTAACAACTGGTTACATTTACCTATACGGGTTTCCAATAGTATTCGTTCAGTCGACTTTCATAATGTCAGTCGGCTGTTCCCTAAGGCAGATTAACTAGCAACTTTCAAATTGAGCCAGTTCACTTCTCGGGTCGTTCTATCCGAGTTAATTAGTTTACCAAACTGGCTTAAATTCGAGACACCAATCATCTACGACAAGTGTAACTGTCATCATCATCATCATCATCATCATGTGCGCTGCCAGCTGGCATAGACGTCCATGTCTCTCCACAGATCTCGATCTTTAATGTTCTGCTTCACATCTGTTGAATAAACAATTCCACTATTGCCGTGTCTCAATCCATTCAGCATAATTTCTCTTGGTCTGCATCTGTCTCTTTTCCCATTAATCTTTCCAGTTGTCACGATGTTCTCCAATACCATTCTTCTGATCAAATTACCAAAGACAGCTGTTTGTCTCTTTATTATTGTTGTAAATAATGTTCAAGTTTATTAGACTCTTTCATCGTTGTTAGTTACTCTGGCAATAACTGTTGTAGCTCTAGCACATAATATTATAGTTACGCTCTGTCTTATCTAGACAGCTGTATGGTGTCTTATAATCTATCCCGTGTGGTGTTGGTGATCATTCATTGTACTTTATTGTTTTAGTGCTCACGGCGGAATGCTATCATACACAATCACACTGATGTGATGACGAAGGAAGAATAAGCGTAACGTAACTCTACACCTCTGTTCTCGGTGTTGTCAGAGCTAACAAAGGAAGCACAATATAGTAACCTATCACGTCAGAGGTGACTAGGGAGGCTGTGCTTGAGATGCTACCATGTCAGAGGCGACTAGGGAGGAGGTGCGTGAGATCCTACCATGTCAGAGGCAACTAGGGAGGGGATTCGTGAGATCCTACCATGTCAGAGGCAACCAGGGAGGGGGTGTGTGAGATACTAGCATGTCAGAGGCAACTAGGGAGGGGATTCGTAAGATCCTACCATGTCAGATGCAACCAGGGAGGGGGTGTGTGAGATACTAGCATGTCAGATGCGACTAGGGTGGAGGTGCGTGAGATTCTACCACGTCAGAGGCGACTAGGGAGGGGTTGTGTTAGACGGACTCACTCATCCCACAGAAAGCTTTAGCTGCAAAATCCAACCAATCATTAAAACTTTTACAAAGGGCTTGGTGAGAATTGGATGAGGGCATATGCGCCATTGGCAGATGAAAGGCATAAAAATGTGAACACCAAATCTAAATTTCGGAGTAGCTGAGGAAATACTAACATTCATTACTGTAACTGTAGTGCATGCCAAACTGAGGATGAGGACGGGGAGTGTATGGGAATGTCCCAGTTGATGTATTATCGGTTCTTCACTCAGCTCAACTCAATAACTGAGGCTAAATTAATTACAACGTTTGTAACACATGCCAATTTAATTACTACAATTGTAGAAGGAAAGAAAAATGTAACACTGTATCATATTACTGAAATCTTCACAAAGGAAACGTCAGAAGCCTTTACTGCATTACAGGGAATATAGTAAGAAAACTAATTAAGCAGACTTTTAAAACAATAGAAGTTGTAAAGTTCTCACCAACAACACAATTCAAATATGTGAAAATTTAAGACACAAACAATAGATTGCACGATTTATTGCCTGGCATATCTCGCTATCTCGTCAGGTATATACTGCAACATAAACTAAAGCAAATAATATAAATCCGTCACGCTGAGATATAAAAAGCACGTATTCAGTAATTTGGATTTTCTACCACGGTCATTTTTAACTATCATGTCTTCTTGTTAATGAATGGAAATTTCCTCGGCCAACTTTAACATGCGATCATTTAGAGTGTTAAACAACAATCCGATCAATCTTGTGACCGGTTTCCAAACTGTGGCGTCCTATCCATGACGTAGGAGATGGCCGGTGTGTAGGGATTTTTCAGGTTACATTGTGATGTCTGTACCCGGGGTTTTGCCAGTTTTCATATGGTTAAGAGCATTCTGAACTTCCATCTTCAAAATTGGTGATCCTTCATTATTATTCCGAATAGCATACTGTTCTTTTCGTGTATCAGCCTAAAGGTTTTTCACATAATCTGACCACGCATGTAAAATATGTTCTTTTTCTATTATGATTTTGCCGCTATGTGTATGTCCTTTTGTGAGTGATGTCATTAATTCTTTTGTGCATTAATTTGGTATTCCGAATATTGTGTTGGGTTTCAATGCCCCTGAAATTATCCTCTAACCATGCTTCTTTTGCCTCTTTGCACAATTTCCTAATTTTCCTACGAATCTCATCATTTTATTATCAGAGTTGTAAGATGCTTTCCGTCATCCATTTCTTACGTCCCTTCATCTTCATTTTTGGGATGGTGGTTTCTACAGCTTGACAGGCTGATTTCTTTAATATTTCCCATTGGTCGCTGACATCTTGAAAATGCATCAACTCTGTTCTTTACCACTACGTTGAATTGATCTTTTATTAACGGCTCACTCTTCAAATTTTGTGTTTTCCGGTATATATTTGATCTTCTTTTATTGTATATGTATATTGCTTAAGATTAATCCATGGTTGCTGTAGCAGTCTACGCTTGGTATAGTTTTTGCGACTTTTAAGGCATTTCTAAATCTTCTGTTGATGAAAATGTAATCGAGCTGTTTTCTAATCTTATGGACAGTACTTCTCCATGTCCACAATCTCCTTGGGTGATGTTGATACCAGGTGTTTCCAATAATAAAATCATGATCTTTTGCCCACTGTACATGTCTGCAACCTCTTTCATTCTTTTCCTTCAGTCCATACTTGCCTACTATGCCCCTGGCTTGTTGATTTTCAACTTTAACATTACAGTCACACATTATGATATTTAATTCTGAATGCTTGCATTTCTTGAAGGCATTCTCAAAATCATTATAAAATTCATCGATGTTGTTTTCACTGCTATCTGTTCTTGATGCGTAAACTTGTATGATGTTGATATCAAAAAGCCTTCTACTCAGCTTTACTAGTAGTATTCTGCCTGACACAGTCCAGTATCCTTTGATCGAATTTGATATCTCTATGTCCTTTATAATTGCTACACCTCACAGTTTTTTCTCGCCACCAGAATGGATTATACGCCGTGGGGTGGGGGAATAAGGGATTGGGCTCCTATTCCCACTATTAGCCTTTGCCCACAGTGGGCCACCAGACCCTCAGCGAGGAGGTGCGATGTTTGATTATCATTTCGGCACCTGACCAGAACAAGTGCAGCAAAGGCAATAATATTTTTCTTTTTTTAAGAAGGGTCCACGGTTCCTAGAGGGGGTCAGAGCTGCCCCATTAGGCAGCTGTGTCAATGTGTGTCGGTTGTGTTGGTGATCATCCCGGCCCTTGGGAAGATCACTCTCAGATAACTTTTTTTTTTGAAAGTTTATTTCATACAAAGCGATGTATATTTACAAGGTTTAATTCGTGTTTCTTTTGTTTGTGTGCATTACAGAGCGTTGCCGTTTGTTAGAGTTTAGTGTCACATGCGTGAATAAATCAAATGCCTACATATACAGTTATGATAATATGACATTTATGGCATAGTGCATGTACATGCACATTCCTTGCATTGCTTCATTCCAACCTCCACGAGCGGAATTCATGTTACTCCTGTCCATAATCAAACAAGTTTAAAAGCATTTCTGAAGGCACAGAGGAAGATGATAACATATCTTTAAGACAATTATTTATCGCCACTGACACTGAAGAAGTGGAGAACTCGGGAATGGCCAAAAACACATTGAACAGCTGATCTTAGCTAAACGACGGAAATGGTTTGAGGAATATAGACATAGTTCTTGATACAACCTCATTAAATAAAGTGAGAAATCATAATGGTTTAAAATACTATAGAAGGAATAGAATAGTATAAACAAATAGGCTGATTAACATAGAAAATGTCTTATTCCTAGAGAATCTAACATTAATTACTACTATGATTATCTTCTTCTTCTTCTTCTTCAGCGTTCCGAGCCATCGAGGTTCTTTGTTGCAGATACAATCCGTCTCCATTCGTCTCTCTGGTTGACCTTATCTTGCCAGTTGTTGATTCCAAGTGCTTGTAGGTCTGTATATATATTATCTCTCCACCGTCTTCTTGGTCTACTTCGGGGTCTACGGTCATTTATTTCCTGAGTGTAAGCGAGTTTTGTTTCCCTATTATCTTCCATTCTTTCCATATGCCACAGCCATAAAATATTTAATTGAAATAACAAACCTAGTGACTTTTGTAAATTATTGTTAAATTTTAAAACAATAATAATAATGCGAGTTATTTCCCTTGCGTCGACGAGAATAAATTGTTTCCCTTGATTTTCTCAATATTCGCACCCGATAATCGAATGTAACACGCATTAGAATTCATGCACGGTAGTAACATTTGGAATATAGAGGTTTTAAATGGTGCTGAATTGATTAAGCACATCTCTGAAGGTGTAAACAAATATTCTAAAGCACTTTGATTGGGCGCAAACAATGTAAACATGGGGATAAGTTGGGCAAATGTAAACACATAATTACAAATCGTAGCAGAAATGTTATGTCACGAAAGGTAAACTACTTGAAAATACGTGGATTTTGACTTAAAATTCCGGAATGATCCGAAGTAAACATTAAAAGTGCGTGCGTGCGTGCGTGCGTGCGTGCGTGCGTGCGTGCGTGCGTGTGTGTGTGTGCGTGCGTGCGTGCGTGCGTGCGCGCGCGTGCGTGTGTGCGTGCGTGCGTGCGTGCGTGCGTGCGTGCGTGCGTGCGTGTGTGATATCGCTATAAAGACCTAAAATATCTCAACAATGGGTCAACTTGTAAAGGTAAACTATACCCGACACAATCGTATTTGCATATGCGTGGTTCCATTCCGAGAGTTTGACATAAATATAACACATGTGTGAATGTTAGTAGTAGGGAAGGTGTTAGGTATCAAATCGTATTGTTGGTTCACCTCTGAACCCGAAGTACTTTCATATATCGCTAACGCGTCGGCACGACAAGCCTTAAAAAGCCGAATTTTCAAATCTCACGCTGTAAGATACACAACTGCCTCCGGATTTGTATAGTTAAAAGGGTAACACTTTAATTGTTAAAAGTAGTAGTATTATATATATATATATATATATATATATATATATATATATATATATATATATATATATATATATATATATATATATATATATATATATATATAAGTAGACACCTTGCAGTCTTGACAGACCAAAGTATGTGACTGGAATGTGCCAATATTCCATCACAATGTCTGGGCAGAGCTTCAGAGATCATGTGATGCCCAAACGACATGACCCCTCCCTCGGCCTAGTCTTGTGTATTCCAGAGGAATGGGTAACCAATACGTCTGGCACAAGGTAGGCTGCAGACGCTGGCGGCTCAGCGTCAATCCACCGAGACCTCACCACCACGAGCCGGTGGCGAGTTATGGCCAGACCCTGACACCCAAGGGACCCGGCTTAGAGGCGTTCAGCCATGTCCCACAGGTGAGGGCCTTGTACGAGCCCGGACCATGAGGGCGCGCACATCTGTCAATCACAAGTGTCCGGACCTGTGTAAAGCGTGCACTATCGTCAGACTCCCCACCTGACTTATAGCGGTCCCCGCGACCAGCGGGAATAGGTCCGCCACAGCTACCGCAGGAGATATTGCCTGTCTATTTGCACGCAAATCTCCCATACTTCCACTGTGCGGATCTCGCGACCAGCGAGAATAGACCCGCCGGAGATTATTATAGTATGTTTTTAAATGTGTAAAGTGAAAAGTAAAAATATCGGGCATTACTGGTTGTAATAGGTATGGTTTAGTTAAATTCGTTGTAATGGGAAAGTAGCATTATTAGTGATCTGTAGAGGGTCGTGGTGGGTTAAACAATATCATCATGCGGTTTACAAATGAAAACCTTAAAAAACTAAAGATGACCCGTATTGTTGGGTACGGCTTAGCGAAATTCGTTGTAAAGGGTGGGTAGCGGTTATTAGTGAGCTGTTAGTTAGTTAGTTAGTCGACAGATCATCCTCATTGCACATCGAACCATTCAGTCCATAAGTGCTCGGATCCGCTCCTCAGCAAATCCCGCAGCGTGTAGCGGCTAACGACGCAAGTTCTGTGTTGGTTTATCAATCTTCTTTGGCTTCCTGCGTAGTGTTCTTGTTTGGCCACCCCTCTTTTAATTTGCTGCTCTCGCAGTCTGGCCATTGTTGTAGATTCACAGTCATCACTTAGTTCTCGCAAAAGTCTCACTTCTCGTAGAGCATTCAGAATGTCAGCCTGGTCCATGGCGCGTCCGCCCTCCACAGTAGCCTCACCTGCGAGCTTGTCAGCCCGCTCATTTCCTTGTACTCCCTCATGCCCTGGCACGAAGATGAAACAAATCTTTGCCAGCCGAGACCGCCCCAGAGGCAGCAAAAGAGGGTCGTTGTGGTTGTATGATATCATCATACTAGCTACAAATGAAAGCCTTAAAAAATAAAGATGGTCTGTATTTTTGGTTGTATTGGGTATGACTTGGTGTTATTGGTTGCTAAAGTGTGGGGGCGGGTTAGTGGCAGCGTAGCTAGATAAATGCTTCCAAACACTATCATCATTCGGGTTACAGCACTTCAAAGGAAAGCCGTAAAAAGGTAAAGATGGCCGGCATTACTGGTTGTAGTGGGTGTGGTTTAGTGTCGTTCATTGTTAAGGGGTGGATGAGTGGTTGAAAGGCTAGATAAGTACTTGTGATCATTGTTAAGGCAAGTATCGAGGTGGACAGATAAATACTCTGACATCAATTTTAGAACAAATGAGGTTAAGTCTCAAGGTAAAGTCTGAAGCATGAACTCATAGTCGACTGATCTGAGGGTGACCTCATGGGTTATTGGCCAGGAATTGGAAATAGGATTTTCCTATTTTGGTAAACATTTTTCATATTTGGTTAACACATTTTCCTCCTTTTGTACGATTGGAAGAGATATTTATAAGTTTGATCCACATTTTTCCCATTGGGTAACAAAGTTTTCCTAATATGTATACATTTGGACTAGATATTTCTTTACTTTAGAAATATTTTTCCCATTCGGCCAACCAATTTTCCTACTTGTTTGGCTTAGATATTTATAGGTTTGGTTGATATTTCTTAATTTGGCTAACATTTCTCCTGCTTTGGTTAACCCGTTTCCTTAGTTTCGTTGACATATTTCTTGAATTTGTCACCAATAAGTAGCAAGCTCTCACCACATGACAATTATATATACCATCAACATTTAAAATAATCAACACCCAAGACGTAGTTATAATATATACCTGTTTATTTAGAGTATTTACAGTTCATTTTACAAGAATAAAAAAGCATAATGTCATTATACGAAATGAATGATGCAATATGGGGTGGTATACAGAGTATGATCACATAATTTATATCTTGAGCATAGCCTACGATGGGTAGCGTTGTGATGTATGTTGTGATAATTTGGTGTGTCCAGCGTGTGCCGCGTGGTTACACGCCCGCTTCACACGCGAGATACGGGTCTTGTTTCCGGATCCGGTCAGGGATATGCATTACTGACGAGCTCAAACAAGAGCGAAACTCGAGTATAGTGCTTCCATATTGACCTGGATAGGCCTTAGGTTCATACCAGAATACGATCAGCGTTGCCAGAAGTGGGTTGTGCTATATATATATATATATATATATATATATATATATATATATATATATATATATATAAGACGATGTATGTATGTGTGTAGGGATGTATTTGATGAGTTTGATAACGGTCCATCCGATTGAGATGAAATTTTCTACATGTATTCTTTTCATTTCCGTGAAGCCAACTGTCATAGTTTGTTAGTGTACAATCATCTATTTACTTAATAAAATTTAATATTTAAATTTACATTATCATTTATATATAACGAGGGGATTTAACTTAAGAAAAGTTATTTCAAGGGGCATAACTTTTAATAGCATTGCTATATATTTTATATATAGATTGTTACATTGTTTTCAAAGATTTATAAACTCTTTGTCTACAGTTATTTACAGGCATATGAGTTATAATAAATAATGATATAATCTTTAAGACATTTTCAAAGTTTTCCTAAAAATAATGAAAATTTTCTAACTCATCATTTTATGTTTGAAGAAGTTATCTACAGTCATGTAGGTGATTAAAAAAAAAAGTTCTCAATAAAAATAATGGATGGTTTGTGGAAGGACATTCTTAAGTTACTTTTTTTTTTGTTATATGAATTTAAAGACGCTCCCCGCCAGGAGCTGGGCGAAGCCGCGCCGGGTCAGATAGATAGACAGACAGTCGGGAACGGGAGCTTATATGACTACTTATATGAATTAAATGAGAAGCTCCCCACCAGAGGCTGGGCGAAGCCTGGCCGGGTCAGACAGACAGACAGACAGATCCCCGCCAGGGGCTGGGCGAAGCCGGGCCAAGTCAGCTAGTTTTCACATAAAGAACTATGAACATTGTATGTTTTTCTGGGTTTCTTCACACCAATGTCTGAGTATGATAATTCTTCCGGCTGGTAGCCTAGTACGTATCTGTCACTTGGCGTGTAGTCATAAGATAGATTGGGTCATCACACAACTGCCTGTAGCTGGGTTGACAACTGGAAGTATACCAGAGGTGTTATAAACATTTCTTCCACGGGCGCCTCATTCAGGTCTTGTCTGGGTTCTATGCATTACCTCTTGTAGAATTAAACATATGGCTTCGAAATGAATCATAGTGACTTGCACTATCGAATGTTATAGTAACCCAATTGCAGGAGTTAGTATGTTTAACGAGTAAATCAACCGGGTTTGTGTTGCCTCTAGGTTTCTTCACTGGAATAGCATTGTCTAAGCAGGTTTACTCTCCAGGCTGGTAGCCTGATGAATAGTTGTCACTTGTCGTGTAGGCATAAGGTTGGTCTCCTGCTTGGTGGGCAGACATCTGAGTATTGTAGTCAAAGGTGGTATCAAACACTGAGGGTGTAGTGGTCATAGTAACAAGGATGTAGTGTCCATAGTTGTTGATGAAGTGGGTGTCAGATGCTGTGTTTTTATGTGTCGATGTAGGTTGTCTTTTCTGCTGTATAAGTGTTGCCGCAGATGTGACATGTGTCAGTTTCGGTGTTGTGAACTGTATTAATGTGACGTGTAAGCTTGCAGTTTTATGTAAAGAAACGACCACATGTAGGACACAGACAGACATGTGTCTGACAAAGTAGTGGTGATAAGGCAATAAGTAGTTTCCGGCACCAGCTAATGGAGTGGTGATAATCAGCACATACTCTTTTGTGTTATTGAAATGGAGAAGTGTTCCAACATTACATACTTTGTGTAGATTTATGTCATTCCACACTTTCACAACTCGTTCTGGTGTTAGGTCTGAACACTGACCATCAAACAGCTGTGAAGAAAAGACAAAAACATCACAGTCCACTTATATTTTGTGCTTCAAACCGTGTGACAGCCAATATTATTTTGATGATAGTTTTTTAAATTGTCAACAGACAATAATAACCAGTATGTTTTCAAATCAAATGTACTAACTTTTAAACCCAAATGTAGCACCATGTACCTTCTGAGACATAGACCAGCGACACCACTATACCGATTTTATGGTGTGTAACGAGAAAATATCGTATACAAGCAGTGCTACTTACCAGAGCAGTTTCTTCGGTGACGTATTTTCGATAGCTCTTGTTGCAAAGATAGTGTCTTTAACCAGTAATTGCGGTCATTTATATACAGAGTCTGGGCTAATGCATCACCTAGAAAGTGCCGAGTCAAACTAGACAATAACCATTTCAATTCGGTTAGACTTATACGGTAAACCAGCTAACTATTCTATCTACAACCTGTCTAGTCAGCGATTCTACCCGTTGTTATTTGTCGCCTTCTCCGCTGTGTTTTAGGCAGTTTACGGTTCCTCGTCAAATACATGTCTGGACATGTATGCCGCTGTCAGTTCACGATTAGTCACCCATGGTTTTTCCCAAAACATGTCTGAACACGTTCAAGCATGTTCACTGTCGGCATCGCCAATTGGTGAGTCAGCCAGGAGGTCACTCGCACATCAGTCGACTATGAGTTCACGCTTCAGACGTTTCTATGAGACTTAACGTCAGTTGTTCTAAAATCGATGTCAGTGTATTTATCTATCCACCCCGCCACTCGCCTTAACAATGATCAGAAGTATTTATCTAGCCTTTCCTTCACCCACCCACTACTTAACATCGAATGACACTAAACCATACCCATGGAATTCGGAAGCACTTATCTAGCTACCCCATCACTTACCTATCCCTTAACAACGAATGACACCAAGTCATACCCAGTACAACCAAAATACCGATCATCTTTACTTTTTAAAGTTTGCATTTGTAGCTCGTATGATGATATTGTATAACCACAACGACCCTCTACAGCTCACTAATAACAGCTACCCACCCCTTAACAACAAATTTCGCTATGCCAAACCCGCTACGACCAATAATACTGGTCATCTTTATTTCTTTGAGGTTTTCATTTGTAACCCTATGATGATAGTATATAAGCAACTACGACCCTCTAAAAGATCACTAATAACCACTAACCCTTAACAACGATTTTCACTAAACCATCCCCATTGCAACCAGTAATACCCGCCATTTTTACTTTTCACTTTACACATAAACAAATCCTTTTTTTTTAAATACTACTTTTAATAATTAAAGTTTTACCTTTTCAGCTATACAAATCCGGAGGCAGTTGTGTATCTTTCCATACGATATTTGAAAAATCGGCTTCTTAATGCTTGTCGTGTCGATAAGTAAGCGATAAAAGAAACTATTTCGGGTTCAGGGGCAAACCCGAAATACGATTGGATAACACCTCCCCTACTACTAACATTCACACATATAATATATTTATGTCAAATTCTCGGAATGAAATCACGAACATGTAATTACGATTGGGTGGGTAATAGTTTACTTTTACAAGTTGACCCGTTGTTCAGATATAATTGTAGGTCTGTATAGCGATCAGACTCTCTCTCTCTCTCTCTCTCTCTCTCTCTCTCTCTCTCTCTCTCTCTCTCTCTCTCTCTCTTTCTCTCTCTCTCACACATACAGAGAGACAGACAGACAGAGAGAGAGAGAGAGAGAGAGAGAGAGAGAGAGAGAGAGAGAGAGAGAGAGAGAGAGAGAGAGAGAGAGAGAGAGAGAGAGAGAGAGAGAGAAGGTATACATGGATCCGAATAAAAACTATTTCGTATATAATTTAACTTTTAATAATTAAAGTTTGACTTTTTAAGCACCCGAAACCGGAAGCGTGCCCAGTTCGCGTGCCCGGTCGCCTCACCAGCCCGGTACACCCAGTAGACCGAAAGTACCCAAAGACAACCGGGAGGTACCAAAAATCCGCGCGACTCAAATAACTAGGTCAAATGTGGTCGTTTTTTTTTTTTTTTTGACGTCGCGGATCTGGTGCTAGGCTTTTCATATAGTAAAATATGACGTCACCTAGCTGGTTCTGGTGCTAGGACCTGACGAACAACTTCTGATGACACAGTGGCATTGGCAGCAAGTTGCCTGAAGTTACGAGAACTCGTGGGTCAAGTAAACAGGCGCAGTGCAGAATGTGGGTTCATATATTAAGATATTAGCTGTAAAATCTGAAACAATGATCTATAGCAATGAGAAAGCGAAAGACCAACAATGAGCATCCGGGTAAACGGGGAGACACTAGAACAAGTAACACGCTTCTCCTGTCTTGGAACATCATATAAACGGATATATACAAGAATAAGTTTGTCCTGTCTTGGAACATCATATAAACGGATATATACAAGAATAAGTTTGTCCTGTCTTGGAACATCATATAAACGGATATATACAAGAATAAGTTTGTCCTGTCTTGGAACATCATATAAACGGATATATACAAGAATAAGTTTGTCCTGTCTTAGACATAACAGTAAACGGGGAGATGCTAGAACTAGTAACGCGTTTCTACTATCTTGGACATCATAGTAAACGCGGTTATTGCAAGGTAATGTTTGATAACCGTGATTGCCTCAGGGACTGCCAGAAGTCTCCATTTCTGCCACGCAGCCGATGCTCAGTATCCACTACAAAAATCGCCATAAGGTTAATAGGTTTCATGACGTCAGCCAGCCTGACTGCCATGATATTTCGCCACAGACATGTTAGAGGTTCCACACAAAGATACTCCTCTGCCGTAGTGATGACAGGTGATAGTCCTTAACAACATCCATGTACAAAGATGAGGTTGCCTACTAATTTCATCATAGCCCTTACTTCACATACAGTTCTGAAAATTATTCATATTCACCACATAACCTATGCAATACCGAATTATTTGGGACCAGCACTATATAAAAGATCGTCGGTATTAGAAGTGTCAGAGAGCTGTCGAAATACATGATCACCATCGTCCCACGGCATGGACTTAACAAGATACGTTATATTCCCAATGTGCTTTAATACGTGATTGGGGATCCTTATCGTTACCCTTTACATGTTGCCAGTATGGTTGACTATGGCGCCTTAATGTCGGGGGAAAATTTCCCTATCTACGGCAAACAAGATCATTAATCAGCAGAAAAAAGACAATTAATGTACGGCAAATAAAATCATTAATTTGGGTCATGTGGTGAGACGAGAGGCATTGGAGAACACCGTGACAACTGGAAAGAACGAGGGGAAGAGAGGCAGAGGTAGACCAAGAGAAATGATGCTGGATAGATTGAGACGGTGGCTTGGAGGAATATCATTAGCAGATTTTATCCAGAAAACCAAAGACCCAGATCTATGGAGAGTCATGAACGCCTACGCCAGCTGGCATGGCACTTGATGATAAAGTCCATCCCACAGCAAACAAATCAGTTATTCTATGACAAACAAGATCATTAATCTATGGCAAAGAAGACCATTAATATATGGGAACCAAGACCATGAATTTTAATCAGCGATGTCCATTAATCTACTGTAGACAAGACCATTAATCCAGACAGACAAAAACCATTAATTTTTACGTCACAGAAGACCATTAATCTTTAGTAAACAAAATCATTAATCTAGAGAAACATGACCGTTAATTTACGGGGGAAAAGACCATTAGTCTTGCGTAAACATGCAGTCTACTGTGTTTGTCAAAATGAAAGTGTCATTGACAGCGCCTCTTGAGCACCTCCAGAGACACTGAACTTGAGCCAGGGGGACGTGACACGGCCTGGGCATTATCGTCTGTGCACGAGGAGACATAAATCATGGCTACTAGAGCAGAAAGGGTTGTGGTAGAGGGCGAGGCAGACGCGTGCGTAGGCAACTGGTCACGGGAACAATAGGTGTCCATACTAGTCAACCTCTTGTGAGAGACGGAGATCATGCAGCTATAACACGAGTGCTGTGATGTCGGTGTTAGATATTAGATGACAACTTCTGACAGAGCTGGAGAGATATCCGCCCCCCGTCAGCTTCGGTCGTGTATACTATCACTCGGTAAGGCAGATGGTATTGTCCATGGGAGATCAAATACACAACATACACTGTTCAGTGCTTGGCGACTTTTACGGCTATTGGTCTATAATTTACAGCTTTGGGTAGGTCTCATTTTATAATATCACTTGCGCAGCAGTGCTACCCATTCACCGGTCAGTCTCATCCTTGACTTGGGGTATACAAGTACCTCTGAGTCGCAGTGCGTTCGACTGAAGACGGGGGATGCTGGTAATAGAGAAAGCTAGCCCACGCTCAGACATCAAACCAGTACACTTCTGAATGGCAGCAACTACTAGTGATAGTAGCCCGTGTATGGACTACGTTCGAATGCAAAGCCAGAGAACGAAACAAGAAACAAATGGAAAAAAGTAGTTTCAAACAAGTTAGTTGCAAATCCTTTACAGGATGTCGTAGTTAACCCCAGCATTTTCAGGGGCTATTTGTGATCTCTTGGCAAGTTCAGTAGTTTGCCATTGACATGTCCTGACATATCTTGGAATCGTAAAAGAGTGGCTCCAGGGTAATACGGATGTGGTTTATTTCAAGATAAAACATTTGTCTTTATGTTGTGTGACCTCTTGAGCAGTATCTCTTTCGTAGTTAAGTCAATGATTTATTTATCTATTCATTGTTGTTTGAAATAATAGGCCATAAAAACGTGTCGCTGCTTATTTCATCAGCGTTTGATTTATTAGACAATAAACTCCGACGATGCAGAAACACAAACTGCCGAATGAAACCTGATTAATCTCATAATTTGTCAATTTCTTGATGGTTATCTAAGTAGATTCACCCCACGTTGAGTTGTGTCGCTTCCTTCCAGCCTGCAGAATTCAATATGTACGCCGCTGGCGATTACAGAAGTGTCCACGTGTTGTTCTCAGCGTTTGTAAAATGGCATCAATTGTATCCGTGGCCGCCCGCCAGTTCGGTTAAAGAAGACACGTTTTATAATAATTACATCAAGATTATGTGTGGTTGATGGTGTCTTCAGATAACGTCTGTTTGCTTTCGTAGGACAAGGCCAGCAATAATGCCCAGTGTACATAGCTTCCCATTGGTTTATATTTATAGGACCCTCTACACGCCCTCCGGCATACTTGGTGCATGGTGCTAAGCCCATACTTGTATAGACCAACGGGCACTCGATGGGTGATGTGTCAATGACCTGCCTGCAGCCTGTACTTCCCAGAACGGATATGTGAGTGTGTGTGTGTGCGTGCGTGCGTGTCTGTGTATGCGTGCGTGGTGTGTGCGTGCACGTGTGAGGGTGTAGGTGTCTTTGTGTGTACGTGTTATAGCTGTATAATCCACAGTTCTACCTCACACATTAAACTCTCCAACTACCTCCAGGCCATGACAGGAGACGGTCACGTGATACCCTCTTCGGTTAATGTCATGTCTTTGTTGTCTCCGCACACATCATCATTATTAGCACGCTGGCCTGTCGAGCGGCGGGGCGTGTGTTCTAATCTTCATCATCGCAGATATTGGTATTCTTTAATTGACCTGGGCTCCCAGGTCAGCCCCTGCCTTAAATCGGTGCCACGTTCAGGAAAGTAAAGGCGCCCGGTTTGATGTTGGCCTCATGACAAGTCGAGTCCCCGGGGGTCTAACAAAATACCAGGCTAGCACTATATACTCAGGAAATCAACGGGGAGAACCGTTGAGGCCGCTAAGACAATTGCATAAATAAACACACATAGTATTATTTGGCGCTCACAGAAGGAGAAGAAGGAAATAGAGACTAGAAGACACACTAAGCAACATAAAATTTGAAAGCTATAGTTACCGACCGGGATCGAACCTGTCGCCTCCAAATGACGATGGCGCCTCGCTGCAGGAACAAGTGTACTTCGACGCACGACCAACTAGACACTCCAAAATAAAAGTGTTTTCATTGGTCATGTCTATCACACACATGAACCGAACAGCTATGGAATATGGACAGAATTCGTATCAAACCATTGAGATAGCGCCATACGTCTCATAATTTATATTAAACCAGCATAGGTCAAATAACAAACACACAAACACATCGGACCGTAATGCTGTTGTCGAGTATATATGAACAAACATTTAACGAAGAGAAATGATTGGTCGGTTCTAATGCTGTACACGTAAACACAAGAAATCAATGGGGGAACCGCTGAGGCCACTAAGACGATTACATAAATAACCACACATAGTATTATTTGGCGCTCACAGAAGCAGAAGAAGGAAACAGAGAATATAAGACGCACTCAATACTGGCGCTTGAATTGAATATTAAACAGTTGTAGGACAGGATCCCTGGCACTCATCCTACGGTGTCCTAGTGGACATGTAGCGCTAGACTCGTGTTTATCCGGCACTCGGCGAGCGATGTGGTCAGTATCACGCCGCCGCCTTGACTTCCACAGACATTACCAGGCACCAGCTTAAGGCTGGGTAGACCTCGGAAATCAGGTCAATTTAAAAACTCAGCCTCGAC
>OY992890.1:55619331-55889090 GCA_963921405.1 Cepaea hortensis
AATCTGTACATTTATAGTATTATAGTATAAAAACATTATGTGCTCGTAAATATGCAAATGTCGACTCGTGCAAAAGAGAGTTTCGCGTGTATAGTGAATATGAAAATATCTAGCGCAGAGTTTAGAGTTTAACGTGTATTGTAAATGTGGAAATATCGACTCCTAAACCGACTAAAGTTTAGCGTGTATAGTTGCATGGGCTTTACAGGACGACGCAATAAACCGCATCACTTTTTAATATTTGTGATTTACAAGACAGGTTTATGTTCAGTAGTTTACCATTGCTTTCTGAAAGTCCGAAACTCATACCATTGTTACAAATCAACACCGGGCGTTCTCCTTCCTAATCTCCCGCAGCTGATTTTGAACGTGGTATGAGGGATTGTGAACCGCGTTTGTTACCCTATCGCCACAGACGTGTATATGGATCACATAAAGGAGAGATTAGCGTGTATAGTAAAGCTGATATTATCAACTCGAACATATGCAAGCATTTAGTGTGTTACAAGTGTGGAAATATTGACTAGTAGAAAGTTGAGAGTTTAGTATGTATAGTTTTTTTTATTTTTTTTTATTTCGCACATACTTTACAGGACACTGCAGTCAACACCGGCATTTTTCAGCTGCTATTGATGTCTTGGCAAGTTTTACGTTCAGGAGTTTACAATTGCTTTCTGAACGACCGGCTCACATACTCCATAAGTAACCAACGTGACGCGATCCGCTGCCGAATCTCGCGCAGCTGTGTATCGTACGAGAGTATACGGGATTACGAACAACGTCCTAAACCCCTACGACAGGGAAACCGGCAGCATGTATAGTAAATGTGTAAGTATCGATTCGTACAAAGGTGAGAGTTTAGTGTGTAAAGTTGTCGGATACATAGTTGATGGCTTAACCCCAAAGAGATAAAGGAACCTCAGTTCCTCTTTCTCAATGTAATCCTGCCCGTTAAAATTAATTTAGCTGTTACTGGCTCAATGATTTGAGACCATTAAATAAAGTTTTGGAGAACCAAGGAATACCTACAGGAAAACAATGAAATTTTTACTGAGTATCCCAAATGTCCTTAGGGGTGGTTCCTTGCCTCTTCTCCACCAACTAAATAATTAATCTAGGGTAATTGCTTACAACAATTTTACTATGACAAGAGAACTCTCAAAAGAGAAAATAACCCGTAATTTTCATCATTTATTATATATATATATATATATATATATATATATATATATATATATATATATATATATATATATATATATATATATATATATATATATGGAGCTATTGATTATACATGTAATTACATACAACAATCAATGCAGTACAATTATAAGATTATTTACATATCCATCTCTAACTAATTATCTATCTCCTGGCTGTGCCACTGTATCATACATTGTCCTCAATGTTGTATCCGGTTTTAATTATAATTATTGGGCCTCTTCTGCTGGCCTAGTTATCATCTATGGAAGGAAACTGGGTACGCCCTGGTTGGTCTCCCATCCAGTTCTTGAATCTCGGTAGCATTCAGTCCGTGTAGACGATGTTTTGAGTGTTTTTCTTTCTTTTTTTTTCCCGGTTAGATTTATAATGGCTCACCGGTTTTCTCCCCACTTTACCTAGACTAAAGGATATGTTATACCTGTCCTGGAAGTGTGGTAGAAATTGGCAGGAAGTTGCTGTGGAATACTATTTGGCCTCACTATCTCAGCTGCCTCACTCGATTTAAGTGGCTACTGCTTTCAGTCAAGCTGCTACTATTACTTTCACAAAGTGCTGCATTCACAAAGTCAGGTCTGGATAATGACCACTGCCTGAAATTTTAGCATTCATCATAAATCTAAAGATATCATCAATATGAACATCAGAACTGAAATGTTCTATATTTTTCTCAAGAACATCACAAAGAAAATACCTAAAAGAATTGTGATCGAAGGAAAATAAATAGTGGAAGGTAAAGAGTCTTGGCGCTCTCAACTAGTTATCCACAACATAATTGGTTGCTCTCCATTCAATCTTCCATTATATGGTGTTAAAGGTTTAGACTAGCAGATGTGCAGTTTCATCCTCACCTATGCCTGTACTCAGGTCTACCGGTTAAGTAATACCTTGATTTTTTTTCGGAATTGACAACTGTGTTTCCCATCCCATTCTGTACCTAGTTAATTCTCTTCATCTTTTTCTATTCAAGAAAAATGGTCTCATACATTAAGGGCTTTTACAAATCATTCCCCATTGTAATGAGTGTTTGTTTATAAGCAATATAAGTACATTATGGTATCCATTCGTGTATAGTATTCAGGTGAATTCTTTTCTAGTCCTAAGTTTTACGGCGAGTATATTCCCTCCTCTTCACCGTCTCTATACTAAGATTGTACTTCATTTATCCTCATCATCATGCTTATTATAATCATTATCATCATCATCATTATTACATTATTATCATTACCATCATCATCATGCTCATTATAATCATTACATCATTCTATCATTATCAACATCATCATGATTACATTAATATCATTACACTACAGTCATCATCCTCATCATTGTATTACATTATTATCATTACATTAGACCATATGTGTTAACAGGAGTGACATGAAATACAAAGTGGGCTTTTGCTCAAGGTACAAAACCAGATGCTTGTAATATGCGTAATGTATGATATGGTTTGTGTCGTGCTTAGCGCACAAACCGAGATGATTGTACGATAAGTGATATTTAATACAATGTGTTTTCATGCGTCGGGGTGTACTAAATTATTATTCAGTTTATGGGTTATGCCGAACAATTTATCTGGTGATAAACCTGGCATTACACATCCAAGTTGCCTTCTATCGTGAGATTGAATGTTAACCCATACTACTCCTTTGCAGCATTCACTCATTCTCAAACATAATATTCATATGTGTGGATGGTCACTTCTCTCATCTATCAGACATCATTCATATGTGCATGGATGATCAATTCTCTCATCTATCAGACATCATTCATACTTGCATGTAAGATAAGTAGCTAGACTTATGTGATTTCCCAATGATAACTTTAAATGTTAACACCATTGACATCACAATGAGATCTCACCCATTCATCAGACACAGTCATATCTGTATGGATGACAATCATGCATATGTAGGTGCTTTATCCATGATAAATTCACAGATTCAATAACAATGATATTACAATGAAATCTCATCCTTCATCAGAAATTATAATATTTCCTGATTGATAATTAGTCATTCATACTGAGGTGTTTTACAAATGATACATTCACATCTGTTTAATAATAATGAAATAGCACATGAATTCTCACAGACATGCTCTCAGCAATGACATAGATTTATGTGATCATTAGACATAATTATGAGATTCTCAAAGGATACTTCCTCATGTGTAGCAATAATAAAAATGCACATGGGTCCCCACCTATTCTCATAGATTTATGTGATATACTCAGTCCACATTCAGGCATTATGAATCTTAACCATTCTAACATGCCAGTTGACTAAGTATTATTGTGTGGCACAAATATTGATTCCACATGTTTACAACATTGAAATACATTTGCCTCACCAATTGGGTGCTTTAACTTAACACACAAAATTATGATCCCTGTAGAATCTATTTGGTTCTCATGTGTTCATGAAATACTAGAAAACTATTTGTTTGTCCATGTGCACATGTCAAAACTAATTCTACTGACTAATTACACATTACACTAATTTCTATATCAGTGCTGGCACAGGTAAAATAGTTTTAAATCGTAAGTTACTCACCACTCTAAATCATTACTGAATGAGCTGACTACTTAAGAAATATGTACAACTTCAGTCTAATGCTTAACATTAACTAAGTTGTTTAGCTAGGAGAAAATAAAAGTCACTGTAGTTTTCTCCTAATGTACAGTTTATCTATGACAATGATAACTGAATATAATATTATTTAGTTTACACACCTTTGACTTACCAACTCTTCTTGGGAAATAGACTCACAGACTAAACTTAACTAATATAAAATATAGCATTGTTTACCTCATTTCAATGAAATGCTCCAATCACAACATGTAAACAACAAGATGTAAGGACTAGAATCGGCTTGTTTTCAAATATATTGGCTGATGAGTTTCGGTCCTGCTATTCTCACTATAATAAACTTTCTAACATGTTCATAGCGAGTATAGAGCTACCAATTTCTACATACACTGGTGCTTTTCTTGTAGTTACGATGAGTTTGTGGCAAGTGAGAGATCTGAGGCCGGTTGCTGATGTTTTTATCCCAGCTATTTCCGAGTTCAAGTTTTTCCCCATTTCCGCTCCGATTCATGAAGTGTGCGTTTTCCAATCCGGGGTGGTGTCGATTTTCCATGTTCTCTCAAGTTGAATAGTACTGGTGGTATACGTTCTTGTACAGTGTGTTTTGATTTGATGAGATCTTGACAGCTAGTAACGGCTTGTGAGTCAGTATACCACAAAAGTACATGTGTAAATATCGACTCGTACAATGGTGCCTGGTCTCCCTGGTCTAGGTGTTAACGTCTTTCTCCGTAATCCCGTATATTCTCGTGAGTAACGCAGCTGTGCGAGAATGAACAGCGGTTCGCGCCGCGCTGGTAAATTACGGGGGTATGAGAGCCGGCCTCTCCAAAAGCAATGGCAAACTACTGAGCGTAATCTTGCTTAGTGCATCAACAGCAGCTGAAAAATTCTGGTGTTGACTGTAACGTCCTGTAAGGGATATGCAAAAGAAAGAAAAAACAATGGTGAGAGTTTAGCGTGTATTATAAATGTGTAAATGTCGACTAGCACAAAGGTCAGAGATTAGCGTGTATACTAAACGTGTAAATATAGACTAGTACAAAGGTGAGAGATTAGCGTGTATACTCTTCTTCTTCTTCTTCAGCGTTCCGAGCCATTGATGTTCTTTGCTGCAGATACAGTCCGTCTCCATTCGTCTCTCTGGTTGACCTTCTCTTGCCAGTCGTTGATTCCAAGTGCTTGTAGGTCTGTATATATATATTATCTCTCCGTCTTCTTGGTCTACCTCGAGGTCTACGGTCATTTATTTCCTGAGTGTAAGCGAGTTTTGTTTCCCTATTACCTTCCATTCTTTCTATATACCTCAGCCATTGTAGTCTATTAGCCTCCATGATACCAGTGATTAGCGGGGACTTAAACAGATCATAAATTATTACCCACAAAATATACCGGCAATGCATTTCTCCCGTTGTAACCAAACTCAATCATGCAACAATTTAATTCACCAGGTGTTAAATCAATGTCTCTTAATTTTCTACCTAACAAATAATTACTATTTCTATTTTAAACAACAAATAAATAAATACTTCTTTATATCGAACAATATTAATATTATAAACAGAAACTTTAATAATTCAATGTTAAGTTATTAATAACATAATATAACCAAAGTTAATTCTAATAACATAAATTCTTTAAATAATGATAATTCAAATACTGCCGCATGCAATAAACGAACTTGAAATAAATATTAAATGAACATAAAATGTAAACAAATATTTCCAAAGTCATTTACTGTAGTCATTACTGTACACTATTACCCAAAATACAAAAAACAACAGCCAGCTGTTAAACTTTCATGATTTTGGATGTCATGCAAAATTAATCCAATTCCTTCATACAGATTAGTAGATTCCATCACTGGGTCTATACTTACATCTCCAGTTATATCACGACGTTAATTTATTGGTATCACAACATCCACATAATTAGTTGTAATAATAATATAACATAAACAATGTTAACAATAATGTAAATTCCTTAAATAATAATATAGTCCAGTATTCCACTAACTTATAATCTTTCCTAACTAGTACCATAATTAAATATAAAATAATCTAAACTCATTATACAGTAACACGATAGTTGGTACTAACTCTCACTGCATTAATCTAATTGTATATTTCTATCCTAGAATAGTAGAAGATTCCAGAATATCAGCATCAGCAACTGATTTGTAAAATTGCTTTACTTAATATATTCTTCTGATAATTTGTTACATTAGTTTTAACTTTTTAATTATTAACGTACCAGTTTGTTAAAGGTCGCTGCATACACAAGTCTAATTTCCATTAATCCAACTATTATACTCTAACACAAACGTTAACACTTGTTTCACCAACCACTAATCACTAAGACGCATAATGTAAGCACAATTACTAATTACACACAACCGCGATGTAGTAATCGACTATCTAATTATTTAGCACCGAATGTCCGTGTATTATTACATCGAGGTGATTGCGGTAGTGAAGAAGGCAAAAAGAAAGTCAGCACCGGGGCCCAATACAGTCTATAAAAGATGCCCAAACGTCCTCATGAAGCTACACCGGATACTGAAATCCGCGTGGAAGCAGAAGCATGTCAGCACGGAGTGGAAGATGGCCAACGGAATCTACATTCCAAAAGAACAGAACTCTGCAGGCATTACCCAATTCAGACCGATCTCTCTTCTGAACGTTGAGGGGAAGATATTCTTCTCGATCATGGCTAGTCGCACCACGAAGTACTTGACGGGGAACAAGTACATCGAGACAGCGGTTCAAAAAGGGGGGCTACCCGGAGTCCCCGGTTTTCTCTAGCACAGTGCCATGATCTGGGATGCTATCCAGAGAGCGAAGACGAAGAAGGAGGAACTCCACGTGATATGGGTGGACTGGCGAACGCCTTTGGGTCAGTGACACACCAGTTGTTGTGTCATGCACTCAAGGCTTATCACGTGCCCGAGAACATAACGGAAATGCTAGTGCAGTACATCTCAGGCTTCTCTCTTCGGTTCTCGACCAAAACGTCCACGACCAGATGGATCGACCTGGAAGTGGGTATTGCCATGGGATGTCGATGTCGCCGATATTATTTGTCATGGCCATGCTGGTCATACTGGATGCGGCATCCGGCTATGCATACGGCCCGAAGCTAAGCGAAGGGGTGAACACGCCACCGCTGAAGGCCTTCATGGACGATACGACAATTCTGACACCGAAAGAGAGCGATGCTTGCAGAGCACTCTTCAGACTGGATGATCTGATTCGATGGTGCAGGATGAGCTTCAAGCCAAAGAAATCGAGAAGCCTGCCGATCATGAAGGGTAAGGCGGTGGAAAGGAGGGTCACGGTATCCGGATAAGCGATTCCCACGGTGATGGAGGAACCTGTGAAGAGTCTTGGTCGTATGTACGACTCAACCCTGTTGGACAGGAACGCGGTGGTGGAGGTATAAACAATGCTGACGAACGGCCTGAATACCATCGATAAGACTAGGCTGATAGGTAACGTCAAAATCTGGTACTCCAGTTTATGCTTATTCCGAAACCCCTGTGGCCGCTGCTGATATATGACATCTGCCATGGAGAGCAAGACAAGCAGATACACGAGAACGTGGCTTGGAGTACCCACATACCTCACTACTGTCGCATTGTATTGTAAGCAGAGTAAGCTCGTGCTCCCGTTCCCGTCCCTCATGGAAGAATTCAAAGCCGGACAAGCCAGACTCTCGATGATGCTGCGCGAGTCTCCAGACATAACGGTCAGCGCTTCGGTTCCCGCCTTGAAGACGGGAATGAAGTGGAAGGTCTTCAGCGCAGTCGAACAAGCCCGGGCTACACTCCAGCTGAAGGAGGTAATGGGCCACACCCAGCTTGACAAGCAAGGGTTCGGATTCCAATTGAATGATCCGATGCGGTTGAAGGCGAATGCCAAGGAATGCAGGGGCCTGGTGGTCAAGGAGATCCGCAAGGGGGAAGATGACGGAAGTGTTCGCAAGGTTGCCCACCAGGCGCAGCAAGCGCAGTGGATGTCATGGGAAGCGGTTGTGCAGAGATCCATTAATGGAACGAAATTTGGCGCATGGCACCACTGCGTCTAAGTTTCGTCATCCGATCTCTCTACGATGTCCTCCCATCAGGTGCCAACTTGGCAAAGTGGGGGTTAACCACCGACCCGTTCTGTCCCCTCTGCACGAAAGTCCAGACAGCGGAGCATGTGCTGTCTGCTTGCAAGGTTGCTTTAAGCCAGGGGCGTTTCACATGGCAACATAACAAAGTCCTGACTGTGTTGGCCGCCATAGTGGATGTGACAAGGATAAAAGCTACCAAAGAGGGGAATGGACCGAGACCGATGGAAATTTCCTTTGTCGGAGCAGCGCGCAAGAATGGTAAAGCTCACGACTTGCCGCTTGCTACCGTCTTCGACGGTGTGAGGGACTGGCAACTGACCGTTAACCTAAACGACCGTGGCAATTACCCTGAGGTGATCCAAACGTTTGGCTTGCGACCTGACATTGTGCTTAGCTCCTCGTCAGCCAAGCAGCTAACGCTGATTGAGCTGACTGTCCCGTACGAATCGAATATTGAGGAGTAGCACCTGTACAAGATAGATAAGTACAGTGACATGGTCGCAAGTCTCAGACGGGAGGGTTACACCGTCAGGCTGTTCGCCGTCGAGGTCTTGTCTCCTACTCCGTGTTCGATGTGCTGAAAGGAATGGGCATTAAGGGACGAGCAAGGGCCCGGCCCAAAAACAACTGTCTGAGGCATCCGAAAAGGCCTCGTGCTGGTTGTGTAACTGTCGCAACTTAAATTGGAATGAGTCTCGGCACTAGTGTGGTTAGAAGCGGTGACTGCAATACAACAATTTCTCCATCAACACCACGAACTTTACAACGTCTCGTGTTAGTTCCTTAGCCCGTCCTCCAAGCGTGAGTGGTGAGCCTGAGTGCAGTCGATCACACAAATGTGGGGAGAAGTCCAACCTCCATAAGATAGCGATAATCGACCGTATATCCCACCCAGACCGAGCGCAATTTAACAAGCCCAAAATAACCAACACCTCACGTTTTCACGCAATATGCGTACTACGTGGTCTAGTCAGTTGCAGACAGATCAAGAGGTGGGTCCGAAGAGAAAGGAAGATCCGGCTTCCTAGAGGAGTGCGGCGCCGTGAAAGGGGCACGAGGAAGGCACACGGCAGCTGAGACATATGGAGGCGGCAGAGGCCGTGGCGGGGGATGAAGCTCGCATCCCACGACCACACGTGGTAAGGGGCACGCATTGGCTGCACGGGCTCTCCCCAACGAGGGAGAGGGGGGGGGGCTTAAGAATGGACATGGTAACAGCAAAGGGACAAGCTTAACATCAGGAATAACTAATATGACCGAACAACGTCTCCACGACAGGGGACAGACGCCCAGAGTCATGACCCGGGCGGACCGCCCCCAGAGAGAATTAAGAAATTGAAGGTTCGAAATGCTTGGGGAAGAGGGTCCTTCTGATGATCTGAAGCCACCTGCCGTGTTTGTTCCGCGTCGGAATTCCTACGACATCGGTCTTATTTTTCATTACGTGTTTCTAATCTAATAAATTTGTAGATTGTCCATAGATTACTTCACAGTTATCTTATTATTCACTCATAATTACTAATGTTCCATTTCATAATGTTCAATTTCTTTCACATCACTCAAAGTTTATTCTCCACTCGTTGATTAAGTCGTCACGTCTCGCTGCGCTGACCTGTGTACTTCGACACGTTCAGTAGTTGCCGGTGTCTGTCACTTGCGGTCTCCGTGTTAGCTATCTGACCTACATCTTGCTGTCCAGCTCGTGACCTCTCGAATGCATCAGTTCTTTATTAAATACTAGCTGACCCGGCCCGGCTTCGCCCAGGCCCTGGAGGGGATCTATCTATCTATCAGTCTGTCTGTCTGCTTGTTTGTCTGTCTGTCTGGCTGACCCGGCCCGGCTTCACCCAGTCCCTGGTGGGGAGCATCTCATTTAATTCATATAAGTAGTCATATAAGCTCTCCCGTTCCCGACTATCTGTCTGTCTGTCTGTCTGTCTGACCGGGCCCGGCTTCACCCAGTCCCTGGTGGGGAGCATCTCATTTAATTCATATAAGTAGTCATATAAGCTCTCCCGTTCCCGACTATCTGTCTGTCTGTCTGTCTGTCTGACCGGGCCCGGCTTCACCCAGTCCCTGGTGGGGAGCATCTCATTTAATTCATATACGTAGTCATATAAGCTCTCCCGTTCCCGACTATCTGTTTGTCTGTCTATCTGTCTGTCTGTCCCGGCCCGGCTTCACCCAGTCCCTGGTGGGGAGCATCTAATTTAAGTCATATACGTAGTCATATAAGCCCTCCCGTTCCCGACTGTCTGTCTGTCTGTCTGTCTGTCTGTCTGACCCGGCCCGGCTTCACCCAGTCCCTGGTGGGGAGCATGTCATTTAGTTCATATAAGTAGTCAAATAAGCTTCCGTTCCCGACTATCTGTCTATCTATCTGACCCGGCGTGGTTTCGCCCAGCTCCTGGCGCACAGTAACTTAAAAGAATGTCCTTCCACACACCATTCAATGAAAACTGTAGAAAAAGATGGGTTACAATGTTATGCATTATGCATTATTTTTATGAAAACTTTGAAAATACCTTAAAGATTATATCATTATTTATTATAACTCATATATCAAAATAACTATAGACAAAGAGTTTAACAATAGTGCAAGTAAGTCCAACAATATGACTATAAAGTATATAGAAATGTTATTAAAAGTTATGCCCCTTGAAATAACTTTTCTAGAGTGAAGTCCCCCTGCTATATAGACATTATATAATGAAAATGGAAAAGTAAATGTTATTAAATAAGTAGAAGATTTTACATTAAGAAATTATTATAGTCTGTTGCACAGGAATGAAAGGAAGACGTGTAGAAAATTTCATCTCAATCGGATGTACCGTTATCGAACGCACCCAATACATAAATACCCACAAACATAACTCTGTTTTATAGATATAGATGTATTGTGTTGACATTCTATTGACTTCAACAACCGATCTTGTCATTTCTAATGGTCGTATATATATTTTCTTCTTGTTCGATAGAGCGAGGGGTACCATCGCAAACATAATGATATTGTTTATCTTTCCAAATACCCTGTGACACAGTTATTTTCCACGTGTCCTGTACATAAATCGCATATTTACACTTGCTTTTAGGCTCCTCTTATTGTTCACGAAATCTCCTACTGTCTGTATAAAATCATTCACGCGGTCTTTTTAACCCCATTCTGTCCGTACAGTATATCCATCGCTAGTTGATTACATATAACAAAATCTGTCCATATATTTTCAGCATTCTTTAAAGAACAATACGTTACTCAAGTTTCTGTGTTTGATTAGAATATTCAACTTCCTAGTCGCATTTTCCACAATCATAATGCGAAGGCTCGAAATTTAAATTGATGACTGCTACCTTCGCAGAACCAAATGTGTGGCCTCCAAATTTCAGTTGTTGACTGCTACATTCGTAGAAATGTCATGTGTGGACTCAAAATTTTACTCAACAACTTTAATATGACTCTACTTTATGAGCAACCCCACTTTGCCACGGGGCGGCTGACTTTCACCTTCACTGTTATGGGGCGGTTGCGCTATAGTTTCTTGGAACCTCTGCATGTCTAGAGATATTAATTGTCACTTTCATTGCTCATCAAGTCACTCCCGTGGTCACTTCACCACACTATGCTTAGCTGATTATTGGACTCTGCCATTCTACACACAGTACACCAACTTACTATTAAACACAACTCTGCTCTCCTGTAAGAATATAACTCCGACTCGAATTTAGGTTTTTGTCACTATATTCCCCTCAACACTATAACAGAGACATATTATATGCGCCGTCATCTATTTAACATTGTAATACATCACATTGCTATATAATAACTAACATAAAAGAGTGGCACAATTTTGGCCGCATTCTGTTCTGGACGTGATCCGCACTCGACGAAACCCATGACGAGAATGACTTGTCCGGACCCCACTTCCTGTTGACTTGGGACGTGAGTCCCAACGTTTTCACGTTGTGTGAAAAGTACCCACTTTTACATAATCCAGGTGTCCACTTACTGAACACTGCCATAACCGCTAATATCTAACCTGGGTTATGGCTTGACTATGCCGTGACGTCATCAAGGTCATGGCACTATGATCACTGATACTGTGATGGATGATCACTGATACTGTGATGGATGATCACTGATAATGTGATGGATGATCACTGATACTGTGATGGGTGATCACTGATACTGTGATGGGTGATCACTGATACTGTGATGGGTGATCACTGATACTGTGATGGGTGATCACTGATACTGTGACGGATGATCACTGATACTGTGATGGATGATCACTGATACTGTGATGGGTGATCACTGATACTGTGATGGGTGATCACTGATAATGTGGTAAGCTGTACTGTGCTGATTGATGGGAGTGAATCTGATCAACATGGATATGTGTTGTCCTAATGTTATCAGTACCCGTGTTGTCCAAATTTCATCAGTACCTGTGTTTAACCTGGCCAGTGTGAATAATATGTTAGA
Organism: Cepaea hortensis; assembly: GCA_963921405.1. NCBI lineage: Eukaryota > Metazoa > Mollusca > Gastropoda > Stylommatophora > Helicidae > Cepaea > Cepaea hortensis. The sequence goes on from OY992890.1 coordinate 55,631,746, forward strand.
CTGTGTCTGGGTGACCAATATGAGAGTGAACATGGGAATGTGTATTACATTATTAATTCATGTGCATTTATTTTATAAATTCAAATGTTGCATTTTATTGCAGGAGTGTCCTACTCCAACTGTGGTTGCAGGGGTCATTGTTGGGTTCTCGGTTGAGTTAACAACCGAAGCTCTCTATGCCATTGTTTAGGTTTGTGTCCCAATTATTATTTAAGTTGGGATCTTGGATTCCTCTAGTTCTGTTTCACAATTCGCAACACACCTAAATCAACCGCAGTCGATTTGAGAGAAGATTGTTTTGCGTTGATTTCGGTGGTATGTGGGGTCGGTCGTTCAGAAAGCAATGGCAAACTCATCATCATCAATCATCATCATCATCATCATCATCAATTGCCTTGCCGACTGGCATGGGCGATGATGCTTCTCCACAAATTGCAATCTCCGACGACGTAGATCGGTTCATCTGTAGACCCCTTTCTACGCCAGAACACAATACCGTCAATTATTTTCTCACGCTGCCTACCTCAGTCACTTCTTCCACAAGTCTTTTCGTTTGCCACAATATGTTCCAGTTTGTGTCTTCTCATAACGTTGCCAAATAATGAAGACTGCCTCTTTCTGATGTTTGATATGTTATCTCTGCGTGTTCCTTACTCATTTTGGCTATCCACGGAATTGTCAGTATTCTTCTAAAAAACATTATCCAAGCAGTATAGGGATTGTTTTAGTTGTTTATTACTGAAGTATTGGAAAGATCAGGTTGTGTGACAGTTTATTCCATGCTCAGTCTTCGTAGACTTAGATGGATAGGACATCTTAGGCGGATGGATGATGGTAGAATACCAAAGGATATCTTTTTTGGTGAATTACAGATGGGTAAGAGATCTCAGGGTCGGCCTCTACTACGATACAAAGATGTGTGTAAGGGGGACATGATTGATACAGGCATTGATAATGCACATTGGGAGCAAGTCGCCGCTGAACGTGTTGCATGGAGGGCAAATATCAGAAATGGAATAAAGTCAAAGGAGAAAATTATTGCAGAAAAGTCACACACCAAGCGTTTGAGACGTAAGATGGTGCATGATGGTGGAAATGACCACGTGTTCACATGCACCCACTGTGAACGGACATTTACAGCGCAAATTGGCCTTATCAGTCACACTCGCTACCGCCATAGTTAAAAGTTATTATACCTTTTAAAGCACAAACTATCGTCTGTCAAGACGGCAAGGTGCCAATGTGTGTTATTAATTGTCCAGGATTTGCAATCTTATGTTAAAACTGGTTCTGTAATATGCAAGAATTATTGTTCCAACTTCCAGCCACAGGGACTTATTGCATAAGTCTCCATAGCGATGGTGTTGCAGACGCGATTCGCAATGCCGTTTACCGGCGTCCGAAACACCGATTTGGCAGCAGACGTGTCTCGCTGGTTGTAAAGTGTTGATATGGGAGCCGGTCGTTCAGAAATCAATGGCAAACTACTGAACGTAAAATGCCAAGACATCAACAAGGCAGCAAAATGCTGGCGTTGACTGCAACGTCCTGTAAAGGATATGCAACTTTTAAAAAAATGCATCAAATGTTCTTCATTTGATAGAATGCAGTTTGTGCGTGTCCTATTCTGTTCTTTATCTCTGCCATGCATCTTCGATCTTATATTAACTATGTGTCTAGATATTTGACTTTCTGCACTTGCCACATTGTACATTAAGCACAATCTGCTCTTTTGGTTTAACCATGACTTCGGTCTTCCTATTATTCAAGTTAAATCCCGATTGTTCACTTTCTACAACCTGTCATTTCTTGTAGTTCCTTCTGACTTGTTGCTATCATGAGGTGTTATCAGCTATAAGTAGTCCACTAACCAGAATCCCTGACATATTTTCTATAGATCTCTTTATATGCTCATTGTATAGTGAAAACAAATCAGGAGACATTACATAACCTTGCCTGACGCCCTCCTTTATGCACTGAAATGTTCCTAACATGCTGTAGATTCTTATGGCTGCCGTTTGCAGTCAATAATGTGTTCATTATTAATCGCAGATCTTTGCCGTCAATGGCAAACTAGTGAACGTAAAATTAATTAGTAAATCAAACACGGCAAATCAATGATGGGGTTAATTGCAACGTTCTGTAAAGGACACGAGACTAGCTTTAACTATGTATACAATGTAATGGGTTTAACAGTGAAAAGCCGTGTGCATATAAACAGTTGGAAAACACCAAGTTTAGGTCCACTTTGCGAAATTACAATTTTAAAAAAGAGAGAACGTTGCGGCGAAAAGATTTCATCAGCAAACAATTATAAAAAATAGACCACAACAAAGCATAACAATGGAGAAGACACTAAAGTAACCACATTAAGACATACAAATATGGAACCAGAAATAAAACGAAGCAAGTACAATCCAAAAAAAGGAGAAGCTCAATAAATGGAGCTGGTTATCAACCAAGATAAGACAGAATATATGGTAATTTCAAGAGAAGGAACGGCTAAAATCTCTGGCCACATACAAATAGATAATATGACCATTAAAAGAACGGAAACATACAAATACCTGGGTACAATCTTCAACTGCTCCAACATAATAAGGGAAGAAATACAAGCTAGAATCAACTCTGGAAATAAGATATACTATGCACTACAACATCTGCTAAAATCAAATGCGCTATCTCGTAACATCAAGATCACAATATACAAAACACTGATGAGACCAGTTGTGCTGTATGGCTCTGAAACCTGGAGTACAACAAACGGAGACGAAGCCTTGTTACAAACCTTTGAGAACAAAGTCTTAAGACTCATCTTTGGGCCCATTAGGGATACACAAAGTGGAGAGTGGAAAAGAAGAAGCAACAAAGACATTTATGATCTGTGTAAGTCCCCGCTAGTCACTGGTATCATGAAGGCTAATAGACTACAATGACTGGGGCATATAGAAAGAATGGAAGACAATAGGGAAACAAAGACTCGCTTACACTCACTCACAACTCACTCCAACTGATTCCAGCGCCGTGCAGTTCCTCCTTATATTGCTCACTTCTGTCTTAACTTCACTGTGTGTTTTTGAGGTCTTCGTCGATGTCTTTTGTTTTCACTCAACGTATGTCTTATCCAGCATGAGTGTCCTTTACCTCATCTCATGCTTAATTGGTTTTTGTATTGTGACAGAAGAACTATAGTGACCTGAAAACAGTACTCTTGAGAATAAGAAGCAACAGCCAGGACTGGCAGCAAGTGTTGGCGATGTACATACATGAATTAAATAAAGGTAACTTAGTCAAAGTTGACAACTGCCATACATGAAGGATTAAAAAAAACAAAAACAAGTCACTTTCACAAAATCATCGGCATAAGTAAATAACAAAACTGAACAGCGATAAACAAATATTAATGTAAGGCTGTACAGTTGTCTGTTTACGTGGATATAAAGTTGTCTGTTTGTGTGATTATATAATCCTTCTTGGTCTTTTTTTTCTTCATTTTCGTGCTGCCTCCTCTTAAACCTCACCCGTCTTCTGTACTTCTTCTTTCTCTTCATTTCTCATTCGAGGGAAGGTAGCTCTCTCTCTCTCTCTCTCTCTCTAGTTCATGGGTCAATGTAGAAAGATTCCATCCAAGAGGGCTCCACACCTGGCTACGTGTTCCTTCCCACCACAGCTGCCTTACCGCCTACTTGTTGCAATGTTCAACGGCAATGGACATGTTCACGGGCACAACTTCCTGTTTTTCGCCTGTATCTGAGACGACTAGGTATTCGATTTGATACACTGGGCAAGATTGGCGGTGTGTCTAAAATAACTAGGAACCAATGATTGCTGTACATACACCCTAGGATACACACTTGCTCATTTCTGAGCCTAGTTAGAGACCGGCAACTTCTCAGCCACACCTCTCCCATATATAGACATATTTGCGTATATAGACAGAACAACTACAGATAGGTAGACAGACAGGTAGATGGGTAGATAGGTAGGTGGATGGGTGGGTAGGTAGGTATGTAGGCATGTAGGTAGGTATGTAGGCAGGTAGGTAGGTATGTAGGTAGGTAGGCAGCTAGGTAGGTATGTAAGCAGGCAGGTACTAGGTAGGTGGGTAGGTAGGTGGGTGTGTAGGCAGCCAGACAGGTAGGTAAGTAGGTAGGTAGGTAGGAAGGTAGATAGGCAGGCAGATAGGTAGGTAGGTCATGCAGTTAGCTAGGTGAGTTGGCAAGCAAGCACTTAGGTAGGTAGATAGCTATGCAGGCAGGTAGTAGATATGTAGATAAGTAGGTTGATATGTAGGTGGATGGGTAGGTAGATAGGCTGGCAGGTAGGTGGATGGGTAGGTAGGTATACAGGTAGGCAGGCAGGTGTGTAGATAGTTAGGTAAGTAGGCAGGCAAGATGGAAGGTAGTTAGGTCGATATGTAGTCAGGTTAGGTAGGTAGTTAGGTAGGTAGGTAGATAAGAAGGTATGTAGGTATGTGAATGGGTGTGTAGGTAGGTAGGTAGGTAGGTTGGTTGGTTGGTTGGTTGGTTGGTTGGTAGGTAGGTAGGTAGGTATATAACAAAAATAAAATAACAGAAGTTAGTACAGATAAAATAAATGATTTGGTTAAGAAGCCTGGCTGATTGGCAAATATGACACAGAAACTCCAGATGGAAACACCTGAGACTACAGATGTCAGAGACTTCAAGCTGCACCTGGGACAGTGTGTGAGATATCTTAAACTGAATCCGGGAAATATTTCCCAGCCACGTAAAACACTACACGGGACAATGTATGGAGACACCTGAAATTACAAATGGAATAAACTATTTCCTGAAATGGCAGATGGGGATAGTTCTAGGTAGGGGAACCTCAATATTGCATATGGGGAAATGTATGAAAAACCTGAAATTGTGGACCAGAACACTTGTATTCATACTGCTGAGAAAAGCAGATCTAATTGATTGTTTCAGAAAAGTAAAATGATTCATACAATCAGCGCGGCTGTCTGTACCCGACTTTCATATACGCAGTTCAGTGTTATAATAAGCTTATTTGCAAGGAAGCTCTCAGGTCGATCTCGACTGCTGCTGACAGACAATACCTCAGGGATATATGATGCTGTGTAGTCAATGAAGCGAAATGTCGGGAGAAAGTACGAAGCTGATTACAAGACAGTCACTAATGGATCCTTTCCATATTCATCTGGATCTTTTGAGTAAGTTCATGACAGTACCAAGAGATTTCTATTGGTTTTTGTTGACATTTTGGTGCACAGAAATTTAGTTACTAGCAAAGTGGTGGATTCGAGTGAAATATAACAAATTGCGTGAAAGTTGTCAGGAATGAAACGTAGCCACACAGCCTGGGTACTGAAGGAGAGAACAGAAGTGATGACAATAACTCGCCAAAGAAGGTTCTAGAGGCAGCCCAAATAAATCTAACATAACGACTAGGAAGCTCGAGGACAGAAAACATAAACAAACCAAACAAGCAAAATACGCAGACACGTGCAGGTGAACGTTTCGACCAAAGTTTTCATCATAGTACAAGAAAAATACTAGAGGTAGTGATGACAAGAACTGGACAGAGGAGGTAGTGATGACAAGAACTGGACAGAGGACGTAGTGATGACAAGAACTGGACAGAGGAGGTAGTGATGACAAGAACTGGACAGAGGAGGTAGTGATGACAAGAACTGGACAGAGGACGTAGTGATGACAAGAACTGGACAGAGGAGGTAGTGATGACAAGAACGGAACAGAGAAGTCACGAATTGGTAGTGATTATAAGAACTGGACATAGGTGTCGTTTTGTTGTGATGATGACAAGAACTGGACAAAGAAGGCATCTTATGGTGGTGATGACAAGAACTGGACAGAGGAGGTAGTGATGACAAGAACGGAATAGAGATGGCATTCGTGGTAATGATGACAAGAACTGGACAGAGAAGGAACTGTTAGTATTGTTGTCCACGCAATCAAAGTATAGTACTTGTTCAATGGTGTATTTAACGTTCCCCTAGTCGGCGCATTGTTGTCCGGTAGCAAGTTTTATAATTATACAGAAATATTTGCTATATTGCATAAGCTATCCAAAGTTAAAGTTAGTTGCGTATCCTTTTGCGGGACTTTGCAATCACCCCCAGCATTAATTTACTGTGATTTACTAGTAAATTTTATGTTCAGAAATTTGCAATTGCTTTCTGGACGACCGCTTGCTCGCGCAATGGAAATCAACGCGCAGCGACCTGCTTCCATCTAGCCGATGGCTAATATTGAACTCAACCCGGTCTGTGGGGAACTGTAAAACTAAATCCCGGTTTGTCGGGGAACAGTGAATCTACAACCTTATCTGTCGGGGAACGGTGATACTACACCCCGGTCTGTCAGAGAACGGTGAATCTACAACCTCTCATGTCGGGGAACGGTGAAACTACATCCCGATCTGTCGGACAACGATGAAACTACAACCCGGTCTGTAAGAGAAAGGTGAAACTACAACCCGGTCTGTCGGAGAACAGTGAAACTACAACCCAGTCTGTCGGAGAACGGTGAAACTACAACCCCGTCTGTCGGGGAACTGTGAAACTACAACCCGGTTTGTCGGGGAACTTTGAAACTAACCCCTAAGCCTCAGGCGCCGACGGAACTATTCAAGATTTGGTGAAATACAAATATCTTAGGGCGCCTAGAAGCCAACCAATCTGCCTTCTCAAACCACTGACAGGCTGAGATCCTGGACCAAAGCGAATCTCGTGGTTTGGGTGACAATATTGAGAGGTAACCGTGCATACTATAACCACCATTTTAACAATCTTCTATGTCCGTGAAGACAAACCAATCAGGGGCCAGACCATATAGCATATTTACAAACATGAAAGTCATGGGAAGTCACTTAAACGTAGATGGATCTGGGAGTGAGAGAACAGCGCATACGTTGATTGCTTAGACAAAGGAGCCCCATCGGAAGCACAGCTAGGCAGTAATATTTCTGTCTGCAGCAGAAGTAACACGAGTAGAGCACATACAACCACGGGGAGGAGAGAATACGAAATATCAGGAGGATTTTAACATGCCTTCTTATTCCATGTTATATTATCATGTGGAGGGAGACACGAGACACGTGAATAGTGCTTGAACAACATTCAGGGAGGTCGCGAGAGACCGGTGGATAACAACAATACTTGGAATGAGATGTTTAAGTGCCTATGTCCTTTTGCAGGAAGATGAGGAGAAGAAGAAGCGGGAGAAATGGGAGATCACCAGCTGGAGAAGGAGGAGAGTTGGAGGAGGGAAGTAGGAGGAGGAAGAAGACGAAGAAGAAGTAGAAGAAGAAGGACAAGGAGAGGCAGAAGAAGAAGAAGAAGAAGAAGAAGAAGAAGAAGAAGAAGAAGAAGAAGAAGAAGAAGAAGAAGAAGAAGAAGAAGAAGAAGAAGAAGAAGAAGAAGAAGAAGAAGAAGAAGAAGGGGGATGAGAAGGAGGAGAAGAATAAGGAGCAAAGGAGGAGGAGGAGGATAAGGAAGAAGAAGAAGAAGAAGAAGAAGAAGAAGAAGAAGAAGAAGAAGAAGAAGAAGAAGAAGAAGAAGAAGAAGAAGAAGAAGAAGAAGAAAGAAGAAGAAGGAGGAGGAGGACGGGGTGGTTGAGGAAAGGATGGAGAAGAAGATGAAGCATAAGGAATAAATGGTAGGAACATATAAACAGGAAACATATTAAGCAAAGAGTAAAATGCTAGTGAAGACTTCTGTAAATGTTGGATTATGCAATCAAAATCATGTTACCAACTCTGAGCCTCATAGAAGGCTGGATCTCTCCAGAAAATAATGAAGCACGCCAGCAGTAATGAAGAGGACATCAGAATAAAAACATGCGCAGCTCAATAAGCAGTCGGTATCACTAATGACATAAATATAGGTATTGAAGAACGAGAACCCGGTAAGTGCACAAAATAACTAGCCGTAGAGTTATTGTATATGATATAAAATGCCAGCTGGGTTATCCGATCAATTTCCAAGAAAAACCACGTAGCTTAAAATGCAAAGAGCATAAAGAAAATTCTCACAATCAATTTAACAGGGATTCTGTTCTTTTTTAACTTATACCTTGTGTTTGTTAAGTCTCACTACAATTGTATGTAGAACAAATTTTAAAAAAAAGAAGTACATGTTGTCATTAACAAAAAATGCGCTCCACAGTCCATCGTGAAGCAATATGCAGCGATTGGCTGTAGTCTGCTGGAGTAATTTTTTGCACTCCAAACAGTGATCATCTTCATTGGTAGTTTCCAATTCCCCTAAAACAGCGTTAGATCATCCAATTCCCCTAAAACAGCGTTAGATCATAGCAGTGACTATTGTAACTAATTTAATTAATTTTTAGCACATAGTTGTAGCATCGTGTACTTCATTTTTCAAATGTGTTCTACATAGAAAGTGTAGTGAGACTGAAAAAAATTTGTTCTACCTACAAAGTGTAGTGAAACTTTATAAAAATGTGTTCTACATACAAAGTGTAGTGAGACTTTACAAACACCCGATACAGTTAAAGTAATATAATATTTATAAACAATGATATACATAATAAGGACATGCATAACAAGATGTAAAATATTAAAGTGTATTAAATTATTAATTCACAAATCTTGCTGGTTACACGTGATAAATGCGATTTTAACCGTGCCTCATGGAAAATGACAAAATGGAATAAAATATGTATGAAAATTGCTGTTGCGCAGAAATGTGTCCATGGCCCTGAGCATGCAATTGAAAGCTGGATAAATAAGTTAGTTTAGTAGTCGCAAGCACTCAATGAGGACAAAGAAACACAATTAAGTATAAGAATGCGCACAGAAAATAGCAGGGAAGACTACTATGGATACTGCAATGGAACATCGATTTAAGCAAAGATCTTTGCATTTCTTAATTTGCATCTTCAGTCAGGATCGAATATTGTAGATTTCTACGAAGTACTGTCACCACCAACCAGAAGACATAGATATCCCTACAGTCAGATATGTCAGCAGCAGTCAGCAAACATATATATTCTTGCAGCAGATTATGTCACCAGCAGTCTGCAGACATATCCTTAGAGCCAGCTCTGTCAGCAACAATCAGCAAACATATATATTCTTGCAGCAGATTATGTCACCAGCAGTCTGCAGACATATCCTTAGAGCCAGCTCTGTCAGCAACAATCAGCAAACATATATATTCTTGCAGCAGATTATGTCACCAGCAGTCTGCAGACATATCCTTAGAGCCAGCTCTGTCAGCAACAATCAGCAAACATATATATTCTTGCAGCAGATTATGTCACAAAGATATGGTTTATTTGATGCTAAATAAAGACCTTACGTCGAAACCAGTTACTGAATAGGCTTTAGAACAGATGCCAGCAATTTGAACACTATTTCTCCGACAGCTCGCAAGCTCAACTAGTGTGATTAAATAACCCGAACCATTTCATACTGAAGCTATATGAAAAGCTGTGCTGTTTTTCACGATGAGTTCATTCAGTTGGGTGTTAAGGTATTTTGAGGTACCCTGTGTGTTAATGGGACTCTAACAAGAAGTAACTAATAGCAACACTGCCACCAACTGTGCCTGTCGTAGGAGAAGACATGGGGCATTCGCCTGCATGTTGGTTAACAGGATCCTAAAGGGAGGCATAGAATATTAACACTGCATCTACACATGTCGTTAGAAGCAACGAAGAAGAAGAAGAAGACAGACGGACGGACGGACGGACGGGCGGGCGAACGAAAGAAAGAAAGAAAGAAAGAAAGAAAGAAAGAAAGAAAGAAAGAAAGAAAGAAGGAAGGAAGGACATACGGACGGACGGACGGACGGAAAGAAAGAAAGAAAGACAGAAAGACAGACAGACAGACAGACAGACAGACAGACAGACAGACAGATAGACAGACAGACAGACAGACAGAAGGAACGAAAGAAAGAAAGAAAGAAAGAAAGAAAGAAAGGAAGGAAGGAAGGAAGGAAGGAAGGAAGGAAGGAAGGAAGGACGGAAAGAAAGAAAGAAAGAAAGAAAGAAAGAAAGAAAGAAAGAAAGAAAGAAAGAAAGAAAGAACGAAAGAACGAAAGAAAGAACGAAACAAAGAACGAAAGAACGAAAGAAAGAAAGAAAGAAAGAAAGAAAGAAAGAAAGAAAGAAAGAAAGAAAGAAAGAATGAATGCATGAATGAATGCATGAATGAATGAATGAAGGACCACTTTCGAAGTCCAATATAGGCCTGGTCACTAGTGTGCTGTCGTTATGAATCATTGAATGGAACACGGCCAGGAAGATTTCACATTCAACTGTGTATACTTGACGTCCGACTCTTGATGTTACTTCCCGAGCTGCTCAGGCCACGTGGTTGGTCACTCTGTTATTGTTGCTCTATGACCCCCACCTGGGTGTGTGTGGGATATTTCTCCCAACATGGCAGTCCGGATCAAAGCTCTTCCTAGCAGTTGCTCGGAGAGGGGTATTGAATGAGCGTACCAGATAACGCACCACCCGGAGCAGGGGTCCGGACTGTACCAGTGTAATTCGATTATCTCATTGTATACTGCACCTCTAGGGAACTGTAGTAGTGTAGTGGCTAGACGCTCGCCTGCCGGTCACGTGATCATGGGTTCCATCCACATCGAGGCGGAGTCGAATTTTTAAAACTGTACCTGGTCTCCCATGTCCAACCAGCCTAACATAGGTACCAGGGAATGTATTGGGAAGTAAAGACGCCCGGTTGATACTGACCCCACCACCCACACAGTGCGAGTCAGTCTATACACATGTGTCTCTAGAAGCATTTGTCCAATGCGCCCTAAGAGGCGTAAGAGGGTCTTTCGGTTCCTTTATTATCCTACAACCCACTTGACGATACCTGCCCTTGGAATCAACAGCAGCCCCGGTGAGGGCCGGGATTTGTTTCACGTGAACTTCTAGAAATAAAATTCCCCCTGGTCTCTGGGTAGTGAGATTGGACACCCGTGTGTATTGTCGCGCACGTAAAAAATCCCTTGGCAGTTGGAAATCGAAAAAGAGTAGCCTAACGGCGCTTCCCGGGCAACATTTCTAGTTAAAAATCTACCCAAAGTATTTCAGGATCCTCGCCGGTGCTACGGAGTTCGTGCACTGAGCTGAGTTTCTCCGGATTCAGGCTTGAGTTAGGAGAAGAACGGAGCTCTTATGGGTTACACCCGTGTGCCATGATGTTGATCCGTCGACTAAACTAAACTAAACTAAACTAAACTAAACTAAACCAACAGCAACAAGTAACACACCAAATGTTTATAACGGACATTCTGTTTTGAAAGGTCCAAGATTGATTCCAACTAGTATTACCACTTTTTATTTCACTTAGGAGCATGCACTTAAGTATAGCCGATTGATTTGAGTTTTTAGAGCCGCCTTTCGCGCACGCGTTAGTTGTTTTGTCTGTTTGTAGTTTAAGATCCGATGAAGACTATATGAATTTTGTAGACACACCATACGTAATACCATTAATTGCATGACAACTGAATAAGCAATATTTCTACTCTCTCTCTCTCTCTCTCTCTCTCTCTCTCTCTCTCTCTCTCTCTCTCTCTCTCTCTCTCTCACTCTCTCTCTCTCTCTCTCTCTCTCTCACTCTCTCTCTCTCTCTCTCTCTCTCTATCTATCTATCTATCTATCTATCTATCTATCAATCTCTCTCTCTCTCTGCGCATATATGTGTGTGTTGCGCATGCGTGTGTATGTATGTGTACACGAGCGAGCGTGCTTTCCTGCATACTGATTATTGCGTGTGGATTAGCTTTCCCTCTTACCATTGTCCCTCGCCAACCGGCGAACTCACTTCAACTTCAGAGGTAATTGTACTTTAGGTCTCCGAGTCAAGGACGATACGTCAACGTTTTAATCCAACTGACTGGTGTAGGGAATGAACCCGCTACCTCGGCATCAGCACACCGGAAGTTTCAGAACGAACGATCTGATCCATTCGGTTACGCTAACCTCCTGTAGGGGGTTTGAATTTGCACCCAGACGGATTTTGTTTAACTGACCTGGGCTTCCAGGACCCGGCCTAAGTTGGGCACCTGGACATGTCTGGGGCAGTACAGATGGACGACGGGATGTTGACCACGTGACCCGCAGTGATGTTTTATTCATGACAATGTGGGGTTACCAGCGTGTGTACTGTACGCCTCAAGACCTGTACAACTGCACCTTTACTTTTAGCTTATGTGTGTTTATGTGCTGAAATGCTTTCAGCCAGGTATTATATTATGTCTGCTTATCTGCTGAGATGTTTTCAGCCGCGTAATATGCCTGTTTATGTGTTGAAATGTTTTCAGCTAAATATGATATTTCTAATATGTGCCGACACGTTTTAAGCGGGTATTATATCTGTTTATGTGCCGAAATCTATTCTTTGTCGTCCATGACCTGGATTAGCAATAGGACTTGTTAATTTTGGTTGTGTTCTTCCATCATATCTTCCCCCATTTTACTACACTTTGGCATGTCCACATTAGCACAGACAATGGAGTAATGATGTGCAATTGAGATTAACTGGGCCATACATCGTAATTATGCCCAAGCATTAACGTGATCAAAGAAGAAATGCAAAGAATCACACATGTTTTCTAACTGCTCGGACAAAATGAGAAACATTTTTAGGCAATCAATGCAGATTTTGTGAAATAAATAAAGATACCCTGACAGGAATCAGCCAAACTCAAGAAAGAATCATTCAATATTAAACCTGGCAGATAGAAAACTCAAAGACACGAATTACACAATAAATAAATAACTAAAAGCGGACGCTGGCATGAAAGGTGCAATTTAATTCAAGGCGGAACACAGAGAGTTTATCCAAAAGTCGATAGAAAACCGACATAGTATTAGCCAAAAGACACAATTCCCAATGCACGATGCATTTGTGAAATCGCTAGATTAGAATTAATTATTAAAACAGCGCACGCAATTAATTCTTGTCCTTTTTAATGTGGGCTGGCATAGATTCTGAAGGCTTCAATGGTGCATTACCGAGCTTCAGGATTTCCTCTCATACCAGCTGGTATTCAAGAGAATTACCAACTACACGAGTTTTCCTGCCAAGATGGCAAGCTATCTTATGGTTGTTCTGATAATGCTCACTGCTGGCAGGTTATCTTAGAGTTGTTCTGATAATGCTCAGTGCTGGAAGATTATCTTAGAGTTGTTCTGATAATGCTCACTGCTTGCAGGTTATCTTAGAGTTGTTCTTTTGATGCTCACTGCTTGCAAATTATAGCAGAGTTTTGTGATCGTCTGCATTCCTCAGAACCATTGGCCAATTACCTTAACCATGGATTAAAGCACTTGTAGTTGCTCGGCATGTGATTCTCTTCTCCACAGCTTCACCCATCTCACGCTGGCGTCATTCTACTTATTTGGCCTCTATTTATAAATCACTATAGAGGTCAGCGTGTCCGAGAGGTTTTAGACACTAGCATTCACACTTCGTATGTTCTGACAACGGGGTAGGGGGTTCATTCCATAGACCAGTCAGTTGGACTTAAACGTTGACTTCTAGATCAGAAAGTAATGGCAAACTAATGAACGTAAAATAGCCTAGAAAACAAAACATGGGGTTGATCACAACGTCATACACAGGACATGGAACATGAAACATTTTTTTAACAACACTTGTATTCGTGCTCTCTGGTGACTGTTTCCTGCCTGCCCTTGACCTGCAGCTCACAGTCACGTGCACGGCTGGGCATGTGCTTCCAGCGTTACCAAGTGTCCACTCACGGCTGTCTGTGTCTATCGTGCTCAACGCGTTGTTATAGTTAGCTGCCGGATCATTGAGCTCAATGGTGTGGCAAGTTAGAAGAAGACAGGGGTCCCAATTAGAAGTGGTCTCTGTAAATATATCTTGTGTAATAGATAGACAAGATACAGGAAATGATTCGGCAACGTTGTCTAGAGGCATTTCAAATGAAATTGAAAAATCATTCCCGCTTAGCCCTTTAGAGTAACCAGTTTTCCTGGCTCAGAACCCCCACTGTGAGATTCCTAGATCTAAGATCAAGTACCTACACAGACAATTTATGAAAGAAGGAAAAGGTCCCCTCAAAGGCCATAGGGAGATCTGGACTATTCGCCCCTGTACAACTGAGGAATTAATTCTCTCACCATAATGTTGTCAGTGTGCTTTCAGTCCGCCACCTTAGATCTCCCCTTATTTTATTTGTGTCAAAGTGACATATGTCACTTGTACCATTAGACATTAGGACTTTAGGACTCAACGGTAGTGTAGACATAAACTCAACAATAGCTGTGCTTAACACCTGTTGAACAAGACATCTACATGACATGTTCTTGACAAAAGTTGGACATACATTCACATGGAAATGTTTACACCAACAATTGAACAAGACATACATCATTAGAGATACTGAACAACATTTCTACAGAACCTTCAAATTTCACTGACATCAACAACAGTTGAACAAGACATGCATCAGAAATTGTACTTGACAACAGCTGGACAGGACATTACACAATAATGTACTCCACACCAGCAGACCAAGACATTACAGGGACATGTACTTCAACACTGTTTATAATACAATCTTTTATTGAGCTGACTGTAGTGGTCGAGTGAAGACCAATATTCCATCTCGACACACTTACACCTTGAAAAGCAATCATATGCAATGTGAATGCGAAAATGGAAAAACAAGGCACATCAACTCTAAAACCCACAGACACCCAATCTCAAAACTCTCCAACTCTCCTCCATCACATCTCTAATATATAAACTCCTCCTGCACAACAACTCAAGTACATCATGAATTATCTTTCCACCTGTCACTGAGAGTAAAACAATTGTAGACTTTCTAGTATTGGGCAGGCATAGGGATACACTGCTGTTCTGGTCCGTTAACATCCTGTTATCACCTGAAGTGGTGATGGGAAGGTCCCAGGTTGCAGCTTTCCCGTGAAGGTTCCCATGTAAGTCTATTCCCTCCTGTGAACAGTATGTGAAGCGATAATCATAGTGAACTCCCAATGGTGAGTAGACTGCCCGAGAAGCTGGCGAATTGGGTTACACAATACACAACAGTCTGCATACCATCCAGTCGGTAGAGAGATAGCTCCACTATACAGCATCATTCTACAACACACGTCTCTCCCAAAACGTTTCTCTGAATGAGGATAAAATACAGGATTCTGGTTCCTGCTTGTATGTTTGAATTTAATCCAAGTTCCATAGAATGAACAAGTTGGAATCACATTCTCCTTGATACACCACAACTATTAATGAGCTGAGGTAAATATTTCCTAGATAGTACTAGATAGATAGGAAAATAATGGTAAGTCTCAAGTTCACAGCGGTCATCTTGATCATGTTCTGTCTGAGACAACTGAGTCTAGGAGGTTAATCCGTTTGAAAAAGGATATTCACTTCTCATCTTGAAGGTAATTCCTGCAACATTGATAACAGAGTCCATCCTGTGTTTGGGTTTAAATTGAGACCCTTCCAGTGCCTTTCAGCTTTGACAGATATTGATGCAGATTTATGCTGGTATTTTCCTGAAGACATTGTGGTTACTGTTATGTTATAGTTTCCACATTTTCAAAGGAGTTGTAATACCGAAATAGGGACTCCCATTTGTATGTCCCCATAAAGAAGAAGGCCTCTCCACCTCCCCTGTTCTCTGTTGATATATAAAAGGGTACAACATTTGCTTAACATAGGTTCAAAGACAATGTCATATCAAATATCAACATACACAGAAGGAAATGGGGAGTAGAAAGGAGTGTGTTGTCCAGACATACCTCTCCTTGCTGGTGATGGAGTGTATTCCACTCTGATGGATTGTGGATGATATGTTTTCATTATTCACCTTTATTTGTGATAGTCACAAGCCCATATGCTAAGACAGGGGTAGCCTAACACAATTACAAGCATTTTATATGTCTAGGTTCTCACAATATTTAAACCACAGTAGACCTGGGCACATTGAGAAACAGACACAGTAAAGCAGGCATTATGAAGCAGGCATTGTAAGGCAAGCAGCATGAGCAGGCATTGTGAGGTAGATGGAAGATAGGCATCATTTACAACTGCAATAGGTAATATAATGTGACTAATAGCAAACACAGTGACCAGACCAATGGGTGGTACTCTGTTACATGGATGTCCTATCCCATAATACTCACACAGCAATGCCAGACCTCACTTCTTTCAGACTAGAGTCGGCTCACACGTACATCATATCATAACCATCATCATGTGCTCTTTCCCCACCAAGTAATCTCAATATCTATTACAGTAGGTAATTAAGCAAAATTGCATGAGCAATAGTTCACATATGTAACAAAGCACATATGGAAACACATGTTTTTCCCTGTAAATTTGCATGAGCCATAAAATATATTCAGCCAACTAAGACATGGGTTCGAAGACACATTGTCCTTTTAGGAACTAGTTCATATGAACCCACCGATGTAGCAAAGGTACCAGTGTAATACTTCAGAGAGAATTGTATTAATTCTCCTGAGCGTAATTTAGCCACCAGGCATCACAGAAACTTTGTAATTCTGGCGTGCAATACAGTCCTGCATACATATGAAGATAACAAAACGTCTTTCCTTCTAATAATGTGAGAGGTTACTTATAAAAACACCAACTCACTCACTCAAGCATCCTCAGCATTTACAAGGGAAATGTTACATGTTACATCACACATTCTGATCACAGACGTAGATTCACAAGATCATTACTACCATTTGATCAAGAGTGGCATGACAGGCATTCATATGAGAATCCAGAATGCACTAAGGTTTGCGAATATGCATTGAGAGTAATTTACAGTCATCAAGCATACGCAAACAGTCACAGCAGGGGAATGATAGACAATTGGAATATACAGCGTGGGAGACCTGACAGGCTGAAGAAGCAACATTCAGAATACTTTCACAATGAAGTTCTGAGTTCACTTTCACATTTTCTCATAAAAATACTCTTATATTCTTCTCTTTCACTCACTGGGCATAAACACAACATTAAAATATGTATGTTTGATTGTGGTACCTGTTGTCCAGAGAACAATATAATATGGAATTATTAGGGTGCTATGATCACCACATCGAGGTGCATCTTGCCTTGATGGAATCCTATCTCAAACTCCCAGACTATGAATTTGGCCCAAAAGATAGCGTTACTCAGGGAGGTATTAGCCAATCAAAAGACGTGCATGCGCCTTTTCGCTACCCTTCAAGGTTCCAGAAGGTTCCATGCTATTAATAAACAGGCTATTACGATGGACTCCATTCACGATTAAAAGTATTGAGAAATATGTGGTGGACTGGGGATGTGGATGACTGATCCACCATGTCACAAGTGGGTGGAGCGCTTAGCAATGATTTGAACCCAGCTTTCAATTACCAGGCAAGCGCGTTGTTGTAATGGTTAGGACTGTCAGAAGTGGGGGTGTCCCACCAGCTAGATGAAAGTATTATTCACTGGCGAGCAACCCCAATTAGTCAGAAACTGACTAGGGACAAAATCTATATGGCTGAACTACAGATTAAGCCCTGAATATCCAACGTACAGCTCCAAGTGGCTCGTTACAAAATTAAAATGAACTGTGCTGAATATTCGCCAAGGATGGGAAAGAGAAGGTTAGCTAGGATAAATTTTTACGTCTGAATTAAAGTGTAAAGACAACTATTCCAGTACAGGTTTTTCTCCCTGACTGCTCCCTTCCTTGGTGTGTAAGTGAACCCCCACCAATGTACACACACAACACGTATGCACAATTGGAATTAAAATATAACGACGGAACTATGAGTTACAATACTACAACATTTATTTACTAATCATAAAAATAGACATAAGATGGTTTGTACGATGATGATGATGAAATCTTATAACATATTGTTATTGATGACAAACATTACGTAACTTATGTTACTTGTACTATCTGGATCTGTGGTCCAGATCCCCACTCTCCAGTAGCAACAACAAGAGAAGCTTGCCGGTATTCTGACGATCCTGTCAGTCCTGACACTCCTAGTCGGCACTCGTACTTGAGATCTACAACATAGGTGCTCCTTGTGAGAGCTTGAAAGAAAGTCGAGAATGTGTTATATCTAATTCTACATCAGCGCAATCCTAATTAAAACATATCATAACACAAACATATACAATGACCAGTTTGGTCAAGTTTATCTTCCAGCTCTACTGTGTTCACCATCCTCCTTCTCCCTACTGTCTTTAGTCTGGGGCGGGCTTTTCAATTGTCTCACACGCCTGTAATGATTACATTTCTGCCGCCCCATGTCCATGTCGCTAATACAGAAATTCTGTGTCGTACAGCCGCTCCGTCCCAAGTTGGTTTAGCAGGTCACAGGATCGGTAATGGTATTATAATAATGCCGGGTCATCCGGGCTTACAAGCCGTGACCAGTAGCTGTGCCAGGTTTCCATGCATTACCGTGGACGCACGCCCACAATACACTGAGAAAGTTTAGCACCATATACCCTATACCAAGTGTGGGTAATGTCTGTACCATTACACCTCTGCTTCCAACACAATCATTGGCCAATGTGCCAATGCGCAGACAATAGCATAACACTTCATATTGGTAAGTTTGCATATGATAAATCAATATATCAAACATCCAATACACATAAACATATTGATTAAACTAGACATATTATGATACTTTAACATCATAGCATACTGCACTAGTAAGTTTGTATGTATACGAAATGAGACTTATACACAAAAAGAATATGTACGAAGCATATTCCTAGCATCGTATAGTCATATGAAATTACACATACATACATCCAACATATCCATAAACATTATATTACTTCAAGATGGACATATAATGATACTCAACATAATAGCATCAGGCATTATTAATGAGTACTAATATTGTATAGTTACAAAATGAGATATACAACAAGTCTAATTGAAGTGACCACACAGACCAGCCATATTTGCTGAGCTGCCCGGTTTAATTACCACTTAGTTACTGCTGTTGTAAGAATTAAATAAATAGTCAGTTGACTATATTCTGAACAACAAATGCACACACTAAAAAGGAGACTAGTCTAGTTTAGAAAGAGATGGCAAGCATCTGCTACGACACCTCAAGTATATCTAGACAAGATCTGCCTTTCACAAGTTTCTCCTTCTCAGAAGAATAATACATGAAGCACAATGATATTGAACACAGAACTCAGAAAGAACACTCAAGTAACCTATGACAATGATAGTTCTTGCAATAACCTAGATCCGATATAGACTGAAAGTTCATATGTCTAAAAGACTGTTGCATAGTTACTAAGAAATCCTTCCTAGAAGCCAACATAATAATCATGCATATGACTACAAACATTGAACTGGCTGCCTACCTGTTCTGAAGTCAGACTTAATCTAAAGGGGAAAGGTCTAGCAGGGGTTTTTATACCTAGCCTAGCAGTAGACACTTATCTCCCCGGAATTCCATTAATAAATTCTTCTTATCTCCCCCTGACGTTAATTGCAATTAACTCCAAGTCTGTCCAGTCATAAAAATTCTTTCTGCATGCACACTAGCCTTCACACCTGTGGGTCTGACAATTATTAGCCCACTGAGTCTTATCAGTGATTTCACACCTTGCGCCTCTAGTCTCTACCCGATGGGGGTCAGGCATCGCGGTTGGGCGATTTCCTAGCTATTCTTATCAGGTGTCATGTCAAGGGAACAATTAGGTTCTCATGGTCAACAGCCAGTTTACAACTCTGTTGGTAAACCAGGTTTGCTTGCGTCATGCCTGGTTGGTTATAATTACTATTCAGTCCCCTGAGTCTGCCCTCCCGTCTGGCTGGATTGATAACCTCTGGGGGTGACCGGTACTGGTGTCAAATTAACTTCCCAAATAGAAAGCCATTCCTGGTGGTTTGTTTACTTGCAGGTTTTGCAAGCTTACGTCAAGACAGTATAGCCTTGGATATAGAGAAAACAGTTTTGTTCGTCTGTTGATCCTCTACATGGCCCATCAAAAGTGAACCGAAAATTGTTCTGGGAAGTAAAGGCTGCCAATTCGTGACAAGGACGCTGCGCTGACAATGGCATGGGCGCGGTCGGACGAGGCTTTGAACCCTGGGCTCGTCATTCGCTGCGGGATGCAACGACTGGCCATCTATTCCTCAGTGTATCTGGCTTGAAACATGTGATGGCCCTGACCTTTCACTGGCTACTCCAGGTTCCTGCTACAGGACTTGGTTTATTTACTTTATTTTATTGACAATTCGGTTTTGTTTTCTATTCCTTTATGACCGTGCAACGCAATGCTTATAGTTTTCTGTGTATCTCTCCAGCCTTTACATTTTAACACCATAATCAGTTTGGTTTCTCTGTACACACGGGTGCATGTTAAACATGGACATTCAATGCCAAACTAGACTGGAAGATTCTGGCAATAGTAAGGGGAGCCCATCACACACCCTGGGAATAAGGTTTTAACATGGAAATCAGAATGGCCGAATGGATGACAGCAATAGTTGCGACCTTGCAGCATATTTGTGGAGAACTTCAGAATCAGGCAACACACGTCAACAGTCAAGACCTTCAAGTATGACAGTTCAGGGCAAGATGTGGTGAATAAAATAAGGCGCGACAAGCGCAGGAATCATCATGGCAAGAAAAAAAAAGCTGGGAGCAGCCACTTGGTGGAATTGTGGGGTGGAGAAGGCCTGGATCGATACGCATGGTGCTGTAAGGAATTACAAAAACCAAGGAGAACAGAGTTGCCCATCCAAGCCTTATCGTTCACTTGGAAACAGAGATGGAAACGAAAGTTAGCTATTTAAAAAACCTGGTTAAAGTAGTTAAAAGTGAAAAGTGGGCAGCGTTGTGTCAAAGGATAAGCATAGACAAGTCACTGAAATTGTTCTGGCGACTACATAAAAGTATGAATGGGGTAGTCAAGAATAAGAGTGTTCCTGACTTCTAAAGTGCTGACCTTATCTGGCAGAAGTCTGACGAGAAGAAAGGCAAAGCCCTTTTTTAACGCTATTTAGAGCACAGGAACCAGACAGACATGAGAGGCCGAAATTTTGTCAAGGCAGTTACCTCAGATAGGTGTAAGACCCAGAAGTTTGCAATTGAAGACACAGTTGCAGTGACAGTAAAAGAGATAAGGGCTATGCTTCGACGAACAAAACATAGCAAATGAGGGCCAGATGGTATAAGGTATGACGACATCAATATGTGTACCGACAACGAGCTAGAGGAACTAGCAGATATGTACAACAACAGCATAGGGAGTGCTAGCATCAAGGAAGAGTGGTCATCTGATTTTCTTGCCGAAGCCTGGCAAAGACCACACAAAAATCCAGGAATATCGGGTAATAACCATGCAAAATACAATAGGCAAGCTGCTGGAGAAGTTAATTGCCAGGAAAATATCAAGTCAGATAGACAGACAAGGTTATTTCCCACCTTTCCTTGGAGGGTACGGTCCAAACAGAGAAACATGGACCAACGCAGTAGTTTTCGCCCATGATGTCTATGAAGGTTTCCACTCAGGCATTGAAACATATGCTGCGGAGATTGATCTTGAGGATGCGTACAACATAGTACCATTGGATTTCTTAATGTTTCAGCTTATTGAACTCAAGATAAGTCCATTCCTACTTAGTTGGATCGCCGCAGCTCTCTTCCACCGGAAAGTAGTTTTAGATGTGGCAGTTGGACCTCTGAACCAACAACAATATATCCGGGCCAGATAAGTCACACACCGAGCGTGTGAGATGTAAGTTGGTGCATGATGGTGAAAATGACCAAGTTTTCACATGCATCCACTGTGGACGAACAATTACAGTGCGAATTGGCCTTAAGGGCCACATTCGCCACGGCCATGGATTGTTGTTATTAAGCCTTTTTGAAACACAATGCAACAAACTATCGTCTGTCAAGACGGCAAGGTGGCAATGTAATGTACGCATGTACCAATCTCCCACCCATCACTGTTAATCATGGCATTAATATCCCACACATCCCTGTTAACCGTAGCACTAATCTCCCACATATCACTGTTAACTGTGGCACTAATCTCCCACACATCCCTGTTAACTGTGGCACCAATCTCCCACACATCACTGTTAACTATGACACTAATCTCCCACACACCCCTGTTAATTATGACCATATTATGGACTAATAGTTTGGTGTGTAGTGAGGACGATCTGTTGACTAAACTGGGCGACGAAAATAGATTCCGCAAGTCCAAACATGGACGAAATGCACTAACAAACCGTGCCCGGATAACAAAAAAGAACCTCTAAGGCAGGGGTGGGGAAACTTTTTGTGCGTAGGGCCACATTGACAAATGTAAAGCTATTTGGGGGGCCGCATATATATTATGTCCACTTTGTTTGCAGCACCCTATCACAATAAGTAATTATGCATTATTTATAGGTTATTAAACAGTTTATATAACTAATTATTGCAATTTTATTTTACTTATATACTTACACATTTTATTTTACAATATGGACACAAGATCTATTTTCGTGAGCATAGCCTACAATGGGTAGCGTTGTGGTATTCCGGTGTGATAATTTGGCGTGTCCAGTGTGTGCCGCGTGGTTACACACCCGCTTCACACGCGTGATCCGGGGCTTGTTTCCGGATCCGGTCAGGGATATGCACTACTGACGAGCTCAAACGAGGGCGAAACTCGAGTATAGTGCTTCCATGACGTGGATAGGCCTTAGGTTCGTGCCGGAATGCAATCGGCGTTGCCAGTAGTGGGTTGTGCTCAATATTTAAATTTTAAATCCCGAAACAACCAAATAATCAATTTTATCGTTGCTCACTGGATTTAGGAGGCCTGGTGTTCCTTGCCAGTGAGAAGTCCTGATCGTTCGGGTCCACATCGATTGACGGACGTCAGTCGCGGCGATTGGGCAATCTTGAGCATAGCCTACAATGGGTAGCGTTGTGGTATTCCGGTGTGATAATTTGGCGTGTCCAGTGTGTGCCGCGTGGTTACACACCCGCTTCACACGCGTGATCCGGGGCTTGTTTCCGGATCCGGTCAGGGATATGCACTACTGACGAGCTCAAACGAGGGCGAAACTCGAGTATAGTGCTTCCATGACGTGGATAGGCCTTAGGTTCGTGCCGGAATGCAATCGGCGTTGCCAGTAGTGGGTTGTGCTCAATATTTAAATTTCAAATCCCGAAACAACCAAATAATCAATATGGATACAAACTTTTTCTAATTTGTTAACAAGATTAACTCGCCATCAGAAAATGGCTTGTTCTGTATTACAATTTTGTGTGACAGCACAAGACTAGTTTCTGTTGCAGCATCTTGAATTGAAGACTATTGTTATTGAATACTGAGATCTATTGTTTGTGTCTTCGTTATTTAAATTCACTAAGGGAAAACATTGTTTTGAATTTCTGAAACGTCGCCTCCCATTACCAACTGTGAAGCGATTAGAGGATTACTCAAGCTGAAGTGTAAAATATAGTTACAGGATTGTCGATTGAGATTTCTCGAAGAATGCCTAAGGACGGGGATATTTCCTCACCGGTATTTCAGATCTCTGAGGGGCGACAGAATATGTCCAACAAGAAAAAACCTGAGACGACTGACAAAAAACCAGATAGAAGAAACCCAGTCCAAGCTGGCCAACTTGAAGCGAACACATAGTTCTGCCTACTACGTCACCAAAGAATTGAGCTTGTATGGCTACTTGAAGTTCACCAAATTCTGCACAAAAACAGTGTACAAGGTGCAAATCGCAGAGAATGCTCGCCTCAACTAATCACTGAGCACTAAAAAGGTAACAACGTCAGTACTAGACAACCCAGAGAAGTATGTGAGGAACTTATCGTCGTACGTACTCAACAACATTGAAACGGAGGCCCTTGCATACGGATTAAAATTCTGCATAAAGCCTAAACATATCAACCGTGGTGAGTCGCAAGCACAGTTTGAAATGTTATTTGATCATGTCTCCAAGGTATCACCTACTTCTGCTGAGTCAGTCGGGTGGTTGAAGGCCAAACTGGTGGATTTAGAACACCAGTATCGCACAACACCCTCCAACCAAACATGTCCGCTGACCAACGAACACCTTACTGCGCTAAAAGCGTTAAAGGCTAACAAAACCCTCATAATACTGAAACCTGACAAAGGGAGGGGTGCAGTACTGATGGACATGTCAGACTACCAGAGAAAAATGGAAGGAATATTATCAGATGAATTTAAATTCAGGGCACATCAAAAAGTAAACAAATCGGGGGACCTGGATGAAATAATGAGGAAAGAGATCCAGTCACTTGTGAATGCGGGACTCATCAGTGAGGCTATTTCAAAAACGCTCACACCACGTGGCCACCAAACTCCTCAGATGTACGGTCTACCGAAACTTCACAAGCCCGGCATCCCGCTAAGACCTATCCTGTCCATGGTTAACTCTGCACAACACCGAATGGCGAGATGGCTAGCCGAAATTGTAAAGCCAGGTACGACAGTCCTTTGATCCAAAAATACTCAAAGATACATTCGAACTGGTGTAATCATTGGATACTATGGACATAAATAATAAACACATGGCATCCAAGGATATAGCCTCCCTATTCACCAACGTTCCATTAGATGAGACCGTGAAAATAATAGGGGACCTCATTAAAGACAAACAACTAAAATTAGGCATACCAACACCTATTCTGGAGAGGCTACTACTACTATGTACCGCCAACATACAATTCAATTTTCTAACAAAGTCATACCGCCAAATTGACGGAGTGGCCATGGGGAGTCCTCTTGGTCCTATTCTAGCGGGCATCTTCATGGCACATTTAGAAGAAAAGAGATCCTTAGACATTAACAACTTGGTCTTCTACCGTCGTTATGTGGACGATATACTAATTATCACCACAGACGAGCTACAAGCAACATCGTTCCAGGCCATAATGAACATGACGCATAAAAACATCTCTCTATCCATGGAACACGAACACAACGAAGCGGTGCCGTTCCTAGATATTTTAATGAGACGTAGAGCAGACGGCACAATTCAAAGATCGGTGTACAGGAAAGAAACATGGACTGGCCAATACCTACATTTTCAGAGCTTCACACCTGTCAAGTACAAACGGGGCTTAGTACAGACCCTGTTTGACCGTGCTAGAAAGATATGCACCCAGGATACACTGACAGAGGAATTTGAAACTCTGAAGAATGTCTTAAACCTGAATGGGTACTCCATAGGATTTATAAAGCGCCGCTGCCAACAGCCCAAACTAAAACCAGGCGAAGCCACAGTCCCTAAACTCAAGGTATTCATCCAGCTAACCTTTCGAGGGGATGACGTAATGCAACGTCTACAAGACCGGCTTACTACAGCGGTAGGCCGAACATTCTGTGTTGCAACTCCAGTCATTAGGTATAGAACCACACCAATTCTCACACCAGCAGTCTGTTCCTCTGTACGCCAAAAACAATTGTATTTACCAATTCACATGTAGATGCCAGGCTTCCTACATTGAACAGAGAGACAGCTGAACAAAAGAGTGTCAGAACACAAACCTCAATGGGTCGACAAGATACGACACACAGACGATGCAAGCCTAGTGGGGCCGACACACCGGAAGCTCCCAGCACTTCAATTGGTAGGCTCATTCTCGAAAGTGGCCATGTGATTGACAAACACATTGCCTTTCGCGTGTTGTTTAACTCGCAAAATATTCGCTTGTTAAAGTTTGCAGAAGCAATAATAATCAATCAAGCAAAGCCAGATTTGTGCAGACAGAAAGACATGTTAGTGAGCTTAAAATTACCATGGTAGACAATTGACATTACTGTGTGAACATGTATATGTTTCAGCTTGAAGGATTTATCTAGTTAATTTACTTTATGTTGTGTGAATTCTGCAGTATGTACCTTACGAAATGCAGCAAAATATGCCAGACAATAAATCGTGCAATCTATTATTTGTGTCTTCGTTATTCGAATTGAAGACTGTTTAGTGAAAACAGTTTGCTGTTTCTCCAAAATTTTCACCAACTTCAGGCATGTCCTTTCCCTCTCTTCGGTTGTTAAAGTGTATCCGAAATCAGAATGTTTTGTTTGATGTCTTTTTGAATTGTACTCCTTGAAGACAGCCACTGACTCATGACACAACAAGCAAACCGATGTGCTACCAACTTTTATAAAACAGTACTTAGTTGTCCATTCATCATTAAAAACACGGCATTAATCTTCCATCTTACCTTTGTTAGTGACACTCATTGTTTTAATAAAATTCTAACAGTTAGAATTTTCAAAAACTTTAAAAAGGAAATTAAACAAAACCTACTTCCGGCTGTGTGTGAAAATAAAATATTCTGAAAACAAGGAATAAACTCAGAATAAATTTCAGAAATATATCAAAACTACTACAACACATAAATTAATATTTTCTTGCAAAATAAATCATTTTATTCACCAGAGAAATATCTTTTTTTATTTCATAAAATCATTCTTATTAAATTGTTACATGTCGATAAATATTTCTCTATATTAAAATCCATAAATTCGCATTTTAGTGTTACATTATGAAGGTCAAGGACTGTTTACAAAAATAGAAAATTAGAAAGAAATGTTATCAAAAATGTTAAAACAATCATAACGGTACATGAAATTCTGTAAAATTCAACAAAATAGCTTAAAAACGAAGTAAATTTTTTAAAGTTCTAAATGCCCTCGAGGGACGCATAATATCAATTGCCGGGCCACATTTGTCCCGCAGGCCGTAGTTTTCCCACTCCTAAGGTCTTACCGGCTCGTGTGCCTATTCGCCATGCCAGTCAGGTAGTCCGACCATGAGGATGATCTGTTGACTAACACACTAAAGCCTGCCCAGGCAGTGTCACAGACCAGGATTGCTATTTTATCCCCGACAGAGAAAACCTAAATCTTTACCAAGGCCCGATTTGACACACGACCTAAATTGTCTGAAACAGACATTCTATCCTCTGGACTGCAAATCAGCACCTCTCCCCCTTTTTAATACTTTAGTTAATCTTTGCTGGACGCAAATTCTACATGTCATTTTCTGTGCCGAAAGCCACCCCTCCCTACCCATTGTTTCCATATTTGATTGTATAAGATGTCGCAGAGACAGCGATAAAAAGATAACTATTATACCATCCATATATGTATATGTATTCAGAACGTCTCAGTTTAATGAACTCTCGAGTGTCTCCAGGAGAATATACGAACATTAATATTCTGCTGCCTGGCTTATGAGGGACAGATTTATATAATCCTCCTCTCTGTCTGTCTGTCTGTCTGTCTGTCTGTCTGTCTGTCTGTCTGTCTGTCTGTCTGTCTGTCTGTCTGTCTATTTCTCTATCTATGTAAATGTCGTCTGTCTGCTTGTCTGTCGATCAATATATTCATGGTATATCCTATAGCAGTCTAAATGAGTTTCTGTATGTGGGATTATCCATCTGTCTGTTTGGCTGCCCAGCTGTCTGCCTGCACATCCGTCGGTCTGTTTGGATCTAATATCAATTATCATGTCTAATTATCATATGTAATTATACCACTCTTAACCAATGCTATGAACAGATAGCAATACACAGCAACGCCTATCTATCAAGAACATAAGCCGCAAATCTAAACCAACAAGAATAATAAAATCAGTACGACCAACATTTGCTGTGTCTGCAACACACGGACAGCCACTCATACATATTGCAACGTCGCAGTATGGGCTCTGCGAGACACGCAAAGATCTCTTTGTGGTTTGGGCTTAACTCGGCAACAAATTGAATATCTGATCAGTGCCATCTCGCCGATTTCAAAGAAAAAAGAACCGCGAAGGAGTTTGTTTTTTGACAGATGTTTAATGCCTCGCCGTAACTTTTTTTAGACGCAGTGCTGGTGTCTTTGACTCTTGAATAACTTGTTAACTCTTAGAGAACTGCATGCAGTTCAGTATCTGAGAGACGATGTTCCCAAGGTAAACAGAGGCGGAGTGGTCTAGAGGTGTGGTGTTGACACTTCCGCAGGATCTTAACATTAAGCAGCTCAGTTACGTCTACGTTTTAATGTACTTTTACAGTTGACAGTTCAGTTACTTCTACGCGTCACATTATTTTTATAGTTAACAGTTTACTTGTGTTTACGTTTTAGTTTATTTTTACAAGGGAATGAGAGATCTTCACCACTGCGCCCGTGGGAAACGGGGTGGATTCACCACTGGTCACGGTCAGACCTCCGCTCACGACATCTCTATATGTATATATTCACCAGCGTCAGACATCCGCTCACGACATCTCTATATGTATATTCACCAGCGTCAGACCTCCGCTCACGACATCTCTATATGTATATTCACCAGCGTCAGACCTCCGCTCACGACATCTCTATATGTATATATTCACCAGCGTCAGACCTCCGCTCACGACATCTCTATATGTATATATTCACCAGCGTCAGACCTCCGCTCACGACATCTCTATATGTATATATTCACCAGCGTCAGACCTCCGCTCACGACATCTCTATAAAGGCTTTGATAACATCGGCACGATCCATGGGCTGGTCATCTGCAAAGGTTACACTTGATATCCCAACAGTTGACATAAATATATCGAAATAACATGTAGTTATTGTATGACTCTCTTAAGGTAGCCAATTGCCTCGTCATCTAATTAGTGACGCGCATGAATGGATTAACGAGATTCCCACTGTCCCTATCTACTATCTAGCGAAACCACAGCCAAGGGAACGGGCTTGGTAGAATCAGCGGGGAAAGAAGACCCTGTTGAGCTTGACTCTAGTCCGACTTTGTGAAGACACATGAAGGGTGTAGCATAGGTGGGAGCGCAAGCGCAATTGAAATACCACTACTTTTATCGTTTCTTTACTTATTCAGTCTCTCGGTAGAGATTTGTTCGTAGCAGACGAGCATAATCTCCGGCGGGCCTATTCTCGCTGGTCGCGAGATCCGCACAGTGGAAGTATGGGAGATTTGCTTGCAAATAGACAGGCAATATCTCATGCGGTAGCTATGGCGGGCCTATTCCCGCTGGTCGCAGGGACCGCTATAAGTCAGGTGGGGAGTCTGACGATAGTGCACGCTTTACACAGGTCCGGACACTTGTGATTGACAGATGTGAGCGCCCTCATGGTCCGGGCTCGTACAAGGCCCTCACCTGTGGGACATGGCTGAACGCCTCTAAGCCGGGTCCCTTGGGTGTCAGGGTCTGGCCATAACTCGCCACCGGCTCGTGGTGGTGAGGTCTCGGTGGATTGACGCTGAGCCGCCAGCGTCTGCAGCCTACCTTGTGCCAGACGTATTGGTTACCCATTCCTCTGGAATACACAAGACTAGGCCGAGAGAGAAATCATGTCGTTTGGGCATCACATGATATCTGAAGCTCTGCCCAGACATTGTGTTGGAATATTGGCCACATTCCACTCACATACTTTGGTCTGTCAAGACTGCAAGGTGTCTACTATTGTGGTAGTGATGATCACATAGATGAGCACTCACAACTAGTACCAAATGTGCTATTCTCTTACCTCACGGAAGATGACAGTGCCGGGGATACCACACGTGATTTGGAATTAAACTCCTGAAGAGCAGCTGAAGGACACGGGGAAGCTGTGATTAGCGAATACAATGAGAGTGCAGCAGATTTAGTCGTGAAGACCACCTCATGGAACAGCTTAGACATTTGCTGTTGGCAACTAACATTGAAGAGGATTGGACACAAATCCAGCTGATGACGATACTCCCGAGTTCAAAACAATGTATTTCCTTAGTCAGTTTAAACAAGGTCATTTTTGGGCGCTCGCTCGCTTTGAACTCAAGGGTTACTCCATCCTAGTAGCACTGAGCTGAATAAGCTTTCCCTATTACCAGTGTCCCTCGCCCTCAGGCGAACCCACTCCGGTTCAGAGGTCATCATCATCAAGTGCTATGCCGGTTCACTTAGGCGTTCATGGCTCTCCACAGATCTCGGTCTTTGGTTTTCTATATCAACTCTGATGTTGATATTCCTCCATGACACCATCTCAATCCATCCAGCATAATTTCTCTTGATCTGCCTCTGCTTCTCTTCCCTTCGATCTTTCCAGTTGTCACGATGTTCTCCAAAGCCTCGCTTCTCATTACATGACCCAAAAATACCTGTTTGCCTCTTTCTTATTGTTGTATATAATGTTCTAGTTTCGTTAGCCTCTTTCAGGCAGTCGTTGTTAGTTACGTTGGCAGTCCAAGGAATTCGCAACATTCGTCTCAGGAACCACATCTCTGTTGCTTCCAAACTCTTCCTAATTTGTTCATTTACATTTCAAGATTCACAGCCATACAACAAAACAGGTTCTATGTAGCACTTCAGCACTCGGTTCAGAGGTACTTGCAATTTACTTTACGCAAGTCAAGGACGAGAAGTCAACATGTTTAGTCCAACTGACCGGTGTAGGGGTTGAACCGGCTACCTCGGCTATCAGCAAAACAAGGCAATAAACAATAAGCTGCACAATTTGTTGTTTGGCATATTTCACTGCATCTCGTCATTCATTCATTCATTCATTCTTTAGCATGTCTTTTGCAGAACCTCGCTCCCATAACAACATTCCGGAAAACCTCTCGATCATAAGCAAGACGTCCCGCGTCAGATACACCCATCTGGAGATCATCCGCCACATCCTGCACCCATAATCTCTTTGGCCTTCCTCTTCCTCTCTTCCCATGCATTTACCCTTCCATTATTGTTCTCTCCAAACTTTCATGACGTTTCAAGTGACCAAAATATTTCAATTTTCTTTGTTTTATCGTCTTTAATAGCCAACCTTCTTCAATATTCAACTCTTGATGTATGGATGCATTTGTTCTTTTCTTTACCCAAGATATTCTTAGAACCCGTCTATAACATGTATATTCAAAGGCATGTATGCGCTGTTCAGCTTGTTTTGTAAGTGTCCAGGTCTCACAGGCGTATGTTGCAATGAAAAAGATGCATGCTCTTAAAAATCTAATGTTTGTAGTTCTATCTGTCCCCTCCATAATATATTCAGTTGTTTTAGTCTCTGAAGAGCAATTGATAGTCGTCGCTTAATTTCTTTCATTGTGTCACCATTGTTGGTAATCAATGACCCAAGATATTCAAAATGTTCCACCACCTCCAATTTTTCCGCATTAACATATGTCATTATATATATATATATATATATATATAAACACTAAACACATACACACACCCACCCCCCCCCCCACACACACACACACCCACCCTCCCACCCACCCACCCACCCACACACACACACAACTGATCTCTGCTTAATGGATCTGACGGCTACGCTGAACATGGGAAAAGTCACAAGAGATGCACAATGCGCAGTCCAAAAGTCCCCTGAGGCTGAAAACAGCAGAGTAGGCCGAATTTTCTATGCTATGCCGAAATTTCGAAATTAGAACGAATCCCCACTGTAGACTTAGAAACGTTTTATATAAGATTTTACAAGGGAGCACTTGTTTAGTATATTGTACATGAAAACATTTAATAGCATGTTATACAAGGAAACTTTTTATAGTATCACCTGCATATGTGGGGCGGGGGGTTAACAGTGAAACACCTGCACCTATGGGGAAGGGGGGGGGGGGGTGAAGGTTCACAGTGCAACACTTACACATGTGGAGGTGGTATTGAGTTGGAATCTGTTGACAGTGGAACACTTACACCTGTGCAGTCTGTTGACAGTTGGACACCTACATCTGTGGAGTCTGTTGACAGTGAAATAGCTACGCCTGTGGTGGAGGTATCGTATCGTGTCAGGAGACAAGTCTCTACACCAGCCTCACTCCGACAGATGCAAGCCTCTATCATAGCACAGGCGGACTGAAAACCATTGCATCGGACCGAAGAGTCAACATTTGCAGTCTTCCAGAGAAAAAAGATACAACAACAATATCAACAGCAGCAACAACAACAATAACAACAGCAGCAACAACAACAATAACAACAACAAGGGGTCCTCAAATATGTTTACTTATGTGCAGACCCATTTACTTCTGTTGCAACCGTCGATGAGGCTGTTGATCAGCTAAGAGCCACTGTGCCATGGGTATTCTTTGTTAATTTAACACCGGAGCTCCCAAAGGTACTTGTAAGGTGTTGTTCTAGAGGGCGATGTAATCAAAGCGCTGTGGATATATCCACTGTTCTACATATTATCATCGTCTATATTCCGAATAATATAGATTTCGAAATCAATTGTAGGCCATAGATATGTGGTTCTTACACAGAATGCTAGGAATCTCATGGACGGCTAGAAAGACCAACTGTAGGCCACAGAGATGTGGTTCTAACACAGAATACTAGGAATCCCATTTTATTTTTTATTTTTTATTTTTTTTATTTTTTTTTTTTGGGGGGGGGGGGGCGGCTCTGGAAATCAAGTGACAAGTGAGTGCTAACTATCTTGTCTTTTCAAATCAGCAAGAAAGTTTCACTATGTCATTTTTCTTTATCCGTGGAAATATTGTATCTGTGTTTCTTTATCCGTAGAGATATCGCATCTGTGTTTCTTTATCCGTACATACAATGTGTCTGTTTCTGTATCTGTAGAAACAGTGTATCTGCCTTTCTTTATCAGAAGAAATGTTCTACCTGCTTTCCTTTATCCGAAGAAATGTTCTACCTGCTTTTTCTTTATCCGGAGGAAATTTTTTACCTGCCTTTCCTTACCTGAAGAAACTGCAGTGTAAGTAAGCAAAGTAAACATACCTTGTAGACGCCTCACTTGGTGAGTAATGGCGGCCGGGCGTGATGCTCAACTGATAATCCACCGAGTGCCAGTAGATGTCCGGCACCATATGTCCAAGGCTCCTCAAGGAGTGCGCAAGGTTCCTTTACTTGCACTTTGCCCACATAGTTCTATGTTGTGTTAAACCTTTTTATATAGTAAATATTTCAGCGCCGTATAGTGCTTTGGGTCAGATATTTGTGTAGTGATATTGTTATGCAGCTCTATATTGTTGCGATGTAATGTTTGTGACTTATTTATAGATGCATTTTTGGGAAGTTATATGGTGGTTTCCCCGTGTATATGCATATCCTGGTGGCTGGTTCACGTCATTGCTATATGCGATTATAACATGTCTTCAGAAACACAAACAGTAGTGAAACAATAGGTTTGACGATTTATTGCCTGGCATATTTCGATGATCTTGTCAACAATTACTCAGATATACCGAACCGTTGATAATTAGGCGGTTCAAGACAATTTTGTGCAGACAGAAAGACTTAAATGTGGCATTACAGTGTGGATAACAAATGCTCCACATTTGAACAATATCACTGACTGTGTATTTTAAGTATTTCAGCCAAAGTATA
Source organism: Cepaea hortensis (assembly GCA_963921405.1). Taxonomy (NCBI): domain Eukaryota; kingdom Metazoa; phylum Mollusca; class Gastropoda; order Stylommatophora; family Helicidae; genus Cepaea; species Cepaea hortensis. The sequence continues at coordinate 55,665,117 of OY992890.1, forward strand.
ACTCACGTATTCCGTTCAAATAATACATAGCTCTGCAGTATGCACCTGACGAGATGCAGCGAAATATGCCAGGCTATAAACCGTGCAACCTATTATCTGTTACCTCTGTGTTTAAAAAACATTACTATTTAAAAGTATAACCAAGAAGAAGGAAAAAACAACAAATGTGAGGAAAGCTACCGGTCACAAATACGTGAAGTTGTGGACCCCACTTTCCACCTCTTTAAAAGTGTATAAGCCCGTGTTGATTATATCAGTAATAACTTGTTTTGACACAGTTTGTTAATCTCTTAGTTAAGCAACCTGTGTTGCTGATAGTCACGTGATATCATTGAGCCGGCTTTTTAAAATGTTACGCCCAGGGAACGATGAATTGAGGACCGGAAATTCACAGCGTTAGGCAGTGCGCACTGCTTGCGGAAATCTCCGTTGCTGAACACAATGCCAATCTGCCCGCTGCCATAGACGTGAAGGTCATGGCTGAATTTATTCCTGCAATCGAATCGTTTGTCGTTTATCTCGTTGATCATGACGTTGGCAATTTCCTATTATTTTTTCATATTCAAGTCACTGCTGTTTTACATTTATTGCTATTATCAAAGCAAGTTATCTTGTTATTATTTCATGGTTTATTATGCTTGCAGTTGGCTTTCGCGGGGTAACCTTATATGGGGAGTAATTAGACCCGTTGTAAGACTGCACGCTTGTTGGAAGCACCACATACAGAGCCATTGTTTTGTGATTGTGACGTAGACAGGTTATTGTATCCAGGCGTTTCTTGCATGTAAATAATGTGGAAATAATGGCTTCCCCTAAGACAGACTTGCCTTAGTCCGTCAAGAGTATCTCGGTGGGAATGAAAATGCAAGTTCAGAGAGACACCGAGAGACGGATGCGGGGAGAGAGAGAGACAAGGAGAGAAAGACGGGCAGAGAGGGACAGAGAGAGAGAGAGAGACAAAGAGAGAGAGAGACACAGAGAGACAGGAGGAGAGAGAGAAGAAGATAACGGAATAGAAGAAAAGAGATAGAAAAGAGATAAGAGACGAGACAAGGAGAGAAAGCACCTAAACATATGCAACTGGTGTCATGTTGTTTTTCTTTTATTTATTTGTATGTAAGTTGGTGGGTACGTTTGCCAAATCTATGATGCCATGCGGTTTTACTTTCATTTATTTCTGTGTAACTTTGTGTTGAAACCAAAGTTATAATACTCTCTCTCTCTCTCTCTCTCTCTCTCTCTCTCTCTCTCTCTCTCTCTCTCTCTCTCTCTCTCTTCTCTCCACTACACACACACACACACACACACACACACGTGATATATATCTATATATAAAGAAGGTAGTTTGATGTTGCTTTCCTTCCTAGTAGTGACGATACTGGCGGTGACCTTGTCTCGTTTAAGTGATCCTTTGACTGCTGCCGTCGCGAAACGCAAGGCCATAACCAACAACTATATAGAAATCACCAAAATGTGATGTAACAGTAGAAGGGAAAATGCCTACCCGAGTCAATAAATTCGCGTATTTGGGGACTTTCATAAAATCAGATGGAAGGATCGTTACAGAGATGTGTTTTTTTTTTTTTTAATAGGCCAAGCAAAGGCTGCATGTCACTGTCATTGAATGTTAGACAGAGAGTGCTGAAGTATATAAGAACCTGTTCTGATGTATGACAGTAAATCATGGAAAGTGAACGAACAGATTAGGAAGTACAAAGGAGAGGTAGTTTCCCAGGCGAATGTTTCGAATAACTTAGCCTGCCAGAGTAGCTAAGGAGTGTCTGGAAACCGTTAATGAAAATAACACATTATATATAAACATGTCCAGTAGACAGTCTTCTTTGGTCATGTGATGAGAAGAGAAGCATTGAAAAACATCATGACAACTGAAAAGATCAGGGTTTGGAAAGACAGGAGCAAACGAGAGAAATATGCTGGACGGCTCAGACGACATCAGCATAGTTGATACAGTTTACAGGGGGCCCGACATGTGTGGAGATGCATGGAGGCCAAGGCCAGCTGACAAAGCGCATGTATATCTTCTCTAAAGGATTGCAGTACTCCGTGTGTTTTGGTGAGGAACCGCATGCGTGTTGCTGCTAGTTCATCTGGTCACTAGGATAGTGGTCCGTGTCCTATCAATAAGCGACATATTTTGGCAAGTTCCAGAGATGACCGCGGCAACGATAAAATCATAACTGTTCAAAGTATATACATCACAGGATGTTCATAGGCTGTTCACATTCAACCAATCGTGCCTCTAAAGATATGACTGTAGAAAAATATGTCATCCCTGTGGGCGGTGAGCTGAAATATGTTAACAATGAAACACCCAACACGCAGACAAAGAAACATGATCAACATCAGCCTAATCAATGTCAGTCTAGAGGTGACGTGCTGAATCATCACCTGGGTACATCCTAACACACCTTTCCCATGATGGGAATGCTCAGTACCATACAAACCCGAAACGCAGTTGTTGTGGAAATCGTACTATGGTTCCGGGTGGGAGGAAAGGCCTCTATACCAACAACAACAACAACAAACTTTCTCAGGCCACTCGAACGCCAATGCATGAACTGAAGCTCAGTCTAAAGGACCCTTAACAAGCCAATCTTCCTGCAGCAACTCTCTCCTTCTCTCTCTCTCCCCTCTCTCTCTCTCTCTCTCTCTCTCTCTCTCTCCCTCTCTCTCTCCATATGACGCGCGAAACCGTTTGGCAAACACCGCTCTCAGTCTGATCCGGTGTCATGGGAAGATAAATGATGAGCAGACTGAACTATGAATATTTAACTAATAAAACTATCGTGCTACAAAAAAAATCATTAGATTGAATCCATATCCCATTATTTCATGATGCAATTTAATGTCAGTGAAGCCATATTGATGATTATTTCATTATATTTATTGCGTTGGACCCAAGAATGTATTCAACGTATCTGCACCTGGCATTAACACACCAAAAACGTTTAGCTATTTTGTTTAGTTTTCTGCGATCATGGCAACTTAACTTATCGCATACGAAGGCCACAACCATCAGTTGATCAAGTACTTTCTGCAAGATAAAGATACTTCCATTTACTATTGGGAAATATTTGATATATGGAAATAATGAAGTAATTTCTGCAAGATAAAGATCTCCCATTTATTATCGGTAAGTACTTGATATGTGGAGATGAGGTGCGAGTTAACACATGTTTCAGAAAATCACTGAGGGCAACGTTTTCCTGCGCGTCATTGTCACTTTTGAATGAGCTTATGTCCAGGAACATCCTGGGTTGCTGTTTGTTGCTTCAGAGATGCATGTATTTTCAGCGAGAATTCACACGTATGGACCAGGCAACCGACATCTGCTAAATGTATGGGCTTCCTTGGTCCAGTTTGGAGTGAGAATTCTCAGATAGGAGAGTTGTGTTGTGTGTGTGTTTTTTTTTTTTTTTGGTGACTACAAGCAGCATGCCCATAGCGATCTTGGTCGTGATGAAGGCGGCGTCCTGGCTGAAGAAGCATAGAAGTCATTCGGTGAATATGTTCATGAACGTCAAGTCAGGTTTTATGCATAGACAGTGGGTAGTCTTCCAGAGGTATCAAAGATGATGAAAGCGACAGTTTGGCGATAATAGCTATCTTGGCTACCGAGGAATGGACCTAGAACGCTGTTGGGGATGCTGGATAGATCCGAAATTCAATAACCGATATATGTAAGAATTGGAAGCGAACGATGTGTTGCTAGAAATAAACGACGCACGGTGGACAGACAGTATGATAAAAACCTACAAAAAAAATGGAAACGTCAATTATCGCATGCTGAGGTGGATAGTGAGAAGTGTCATAGACTTGTCAACAATGGTGAGAGCTACAAAGAGCTGTAGATACATTTATTGCATGGACGGACAGATGGTGTGTCAGCATAAACACTGACAAGTGCAGTACTACTTTATTTACCCTCTTTCCGAAACAAAAGGCAGGGATCATCCAGATAAATGGAACAACCCTAAGAGAAGACAAAGAACCAATATACCTTGGAGTAACATTTGATAACAGGCTGACATATATAAAACACATAAAAAAGCAGTAGCAAAAGCCAGAAGGAAAACAACCATCCTGAGAAAGCTAAGTGGAACCACATATGGAGCCAGTGGGAAAATACTTAGCAAAGTGTATCAAAAGAGCATACGACCACACTTGGAATACGGATCAACTGCGTGGTGTTCAGCATCGAAAGCCACACTACACGAGCTGCTCAAGGTGAAAAATCAAGCTCTTAGAGTCGCCACAGGAGGGATGAGATCAACACCTATAGTAGCAATGCAGAAAATGAGGAGGACACAAGCACTGAGAGAGAGCAGAGATACGAAAACACTAATACAAGCAGAAAAGTTCCTCAGATTGCCAGACCACCCTATGAAGTTCCGATTTGAAAACTTAGCTTTAGGGCGGTTGAAAAGAAGTAGTTTTATCCACCAGGCCAAACAACTCTGCAGAGAAGCCACCGATCTTCCCACTGTTGGTATCCCCCTGAAAACTATTCCAAAGCGAACTCCATGGAAAGATGAACATAGACTATCACTACAAATCCAGACAAGAGTGAGAGGAATATTTGACAAGGAAGAACAGAACAGTGTACAGCGCAGACCGACCACTCTCAGCTTCCTTAATGAAGAATACCCACAGGACCTCTGGATCCGAGTCTCCACAGATTGGTCAGCACAAAATGCTGTTCGAAATGGAGGAGCGGGAGTGTACATAGAATACCCAAATAATACTAGGGACACGGTCAGAGTTCCAACAGGAAAGTACTGCCATGACTATGATGCTGAAATTGAGGCAATCAAGATAGCAACAGAGAAATTACTAAATACCAGCCATGGTACACAACCTGTGGTGCTATTGACAAATGCAAAATCAGTACTAGAGGCGCTCCTGTCTGGGAAATTGTCAGTTCTAAGGACACTACTTTCTGAACGTAGCAGTCAGCATAAGGTCACCATACAGTGGATACCATACCATTGTGGTGTACCCGGAAACGACAGAGCTGATCGATTGGCAAAGGAACGAGCAAAGGAAGAACAGCCTGATGTGCCCATTACATACCACCAAAAGAAAAGAATAATCAAATGAGTCAGAAGGCCACCAAAGCCTACTCAAGACGACTACCACGTTATGGACAGACCAGAACAGGTCATTATTCTGGCTTCAGAACAGGACACAATAGATTACGCAACCACATTTATGCAAAATTCAAGATTGGTGACTCAACCATGTGCATATATGGTTTGGCGTCGCAGACAGCAGAGCACATACTCCAGGACTGCCCAAACTACAACATATCCATGCAAACCTTCTAGCCTAGAGAGACAACAGTGGAAGATAAACTCTATGGACCGCTGAGTGAACTAAAAACTACTGTTAGATTCATACAAGAGACACCATTGCAGTTATGGACATATTTCAAGCGAACGAAAGAAGAAGAGAAGAATCGTGAGAGCATGACTGCTTCACGTCTATATCAAGTCAGTCCTGTTGTACAGAAGTGGGTCGTGCACAATTAACAGATGGGATTATGTGAAAGCTGCAGAGATGTGGTTACATAGAAGAATGATGAGAACACAATGGACACGTAAAAAAGCGTAATGAAGATATCTTGAAAGAGGTTAACTCGCTAGCATTAGAAGAAGACGTCCGCGTTATTTGGGCACTATCATGGGAAGGGGAAAGAAGAAGAAGTACATCGTGACAACTGGAAAGTTGGAGGGGAAGTGAGGAAGAGAAAGATCAAGAGAGGCTTTGTCGAACAGTTTACACCATGGATAGATGAACATAAGCATCAGAAATGATTAACAGTACACGAAATAGAAGACTGTGGGTGTACATGATCACCAACGCCAAGCGGACTATAAGAAGAAAAACAAGCTTCTAGTGTTTAACAAATGTGTCTTCTGCTTCTTCTTTCGTTTGCTTGAAATATCGTGAGCCATGCGTTCTTCACAAATACAGCAACTGTCGAGGAAGAAGCTATTAGCTCAAATAAATAAGTCGAAATCCACCGTAAGATGTAATAAGAATCTGTATGAACATATATTATTATCAACGCCACAAATAACGAAATATTGCTAAATGTTCACCGAATACCATCCATCCATCATGTGCCATGCCGGTAAGCGTGGGCGGTCATGTTCTGCCATCTCACTCGATCACCAGAGTCGTGGATCAGCTTCGTGTTTCTGTCTCGACCATGCCACAAGGCCAAGCCATCCAGGTACTTGCTTCTAGGTCTTCCCCTTGGTCTGTTCCCCTCGATCTTACCAGTTGTCACCAAATTCTCCAATCCATTTCTTCTCATAACATGCCCAAAAAATTTTGACTGTCTACGTCTAATTTCTCTAATCAATTTACGATCTTCATTTGTTTCTTGAAGGACTTGTTCATTGGTCTTTCTGGCTGTCCATGGTATTCTTTGCATTTTCCTCAGAAACCACATCTCTACAGCCATCAGATGTTTTTCAGCCTGACTGCTCATTGTCCACGCTTCACATCCATACAAAAGTACAGGTTCAATGTAGCATCTCAACACTCTTTTTCGCGTTTCAATTGACATCTTTTTATTGGTCAATATGTTTTTCATCTTGCTAAAGGCTACTTTTGCCATGGCGATTCTTGTTCTAATCTCTTCAAGGCATCTCCCATCAGATGTTATTACTGTTCCGAGATAATTGTACCTGCTCACTTGTTGACGAATATTCCCATTTACTTGTATATTATATTGTGGTATTTCGTCCTTCCTAGTGACGACCATAATCTGTGTCTTTTTACAATTTAATTCTAACCCTAGTTGTTCACTGTGTGTAACAATCGCATCTACTAAATTTTGCAGGTCCTGTTCATTGTCTGCAATCAAGACTGTATCATCTGCATATCTAATGTTATTGATGCATCGTCCCCCAATGTTGATTCCTTCCATATCTTCAATATTTTTGAAAATACTTTCACTGTACAGGGAAAACAGATCTGGAGACATTACACATCCCTGTCTCACACCACTTTTAATAGGCTGATATTGGCTTACTTCATTATCAACTCTTATGGCAGCTTGTTGTTTCCAATATATGTTTTTTAAAAGTCTAAGATCTTTTCCATCAATTTGTAGATCTTCAAGCATCCTTATCATGTTGACATGTCTCACTTTATCAAAAGCCTTTGTGTAGTCAATAAAGCAAAGGTGTAGATCTTTATTTACTTCTATAGAACGTTCGAATACCGAACACCGAATACATGTCCCACTATATACTAAATCGTTACTTTAATGAGAAAACTATTAGCTGTAACAAAGGCATTCCGATGTCTTGGGTCGCAAACTTCACTTATGCTTAAGTACTACGTGATTCACTAAGCATAACCCAGACAGTTGAGGCAGCTTTCTACCGGAGATAGGATGGAATCTCCACACAGGTCCAAAAGTAGTAAAGTTGTGTTTATCATTGTACCAGTACACACAACAGGAGAATCCAGTGCAGATAGTGTAGAAAAATGTTATAATGACATAGAGTCTGCTATAAAGAAATGTAAAAATTCAGAAATAAACATCATAATAGGGGATTTCAATGCAAAAGTAGGAAATCAAGGTGTTAGATACACAGTAGGAAACTATGGTTTAGGAGAGTGAAATAAAAGAGGATACAGACTTGTAGAGTGGACTGAAGAGCAGGAAATGATTGTAGGAAACACCTGGTTTAAGCAACATCTTAGAAGATTATGGACATGGAGGAGTCATGATAGCAGGATTAGAAACAAGAGTGATTACATTTTGATTAGCAGAAGATTTAGAAATGCGCTAACAATAGCAAAAACAGTTCCCAGTGCTGATTGTTATAGTGACCACAGATTACTTACAGGAACATTGAGGATAAAGTTGAAGAAAGTCAAGTATAAAACAGGAAACACTAAATATGATTTGTGTACATTGAGTAACGACAATGAAATACAAAACAAATTCAACATAGAAGTACAGAACCGATTTCATTTACTGTCTGATCTATAGATCCTATTCCGGGATGTGGGTGATCAATGGGAAATGTTGAAGAATTCAATCAGTTTGGCTGAAGAAACAACTATTCCAAAATTAAAGAAGATGGGTCGTAAAAAATGGATGACTGAAGAAATTTTACAACTAATGGAAACAAGAAGACACAACAAAAATAATTCTGCCAAATATGAAGAAATTCACAGACAAGTCAGAATATTATGTAAGGAGGCAAAAGAAGCATGTCGTGAGAAAAATTGCTTAGAAATTGAAAAACAACACAACAGTCAACATACCAAATTAGTTCACAAAAGAATTCAGGAACTTACTACTAAAAGAACAAGTACATCAGCAGGCTGTCTAAAAACTAAAGATGGCAAGATCATAATAGGAAAAGATCCGATTCTACACGTATGGTCAGACTATGTGAAACACTTTCATAATGATAACAGAGATGAACAGTATGATATTCGATTTAATAATGAAGAACCGCCAATTTTGAAGATGGAGGTTCGAAATGTTCTTCAACATATGAAAGCTGGCAAGGCCCCCGGTTCAGATAATATATCAATAGAAATGATTAAAGCTTTAGAAGAATATGGAATAGATCAAGTCACCAGACTGCTGAACACGTTATATGATACTGGACATATACCTTCTGAATTATGTAATTCTGAATTTATTGCAATCCCAAAGAAATCAGTAGCCTTGGAAAGTGATCAACATAGAACAATTAGTATAATGAGTCACATCACAAAGATTTTGCTACAAATTATCATGCAAAGAGTGAGGAAGAAAATACAACCTGAAATAGGGGAAGAACAATGTGGGTTTGTAGAAGGAAAGGGTACAGTAAATGCTGTGTATATGCTGCGTTCAGTTATTGAACGTTCTATAGAAGTAAACAAAGATATACATCTTTGCTTTATTGACTACACAAAGGCGTTCGAAAGAGTAAGACATGTCAACATGGTAGATATGCTTGCAGATCTACAAATTGATGGGAAAGATATTAGACTTATAAAACACATATATTGGAAACAATAAGCTGCCATAAGGATTGATAATGAAGTGGGACAATAGCAGCCTATTAAGAAAGGTGTTAGGCAGGGATGTGTAATGTTTCCAGATCTTTTTTCCCTATATAGTGAAAATATTTTCAGGAATGTAGAAGATATAAATGGAATCAGCATGGAGGACGAAACATCAATAACATTAGATATGCAGATGATACAGTATTGATTGCAGACAATGAGCAGGATCTGCAACAATTAGTAGATACGGTTGCTGCACACAGTGAACAACTGGGATTAGAATTAAATTGTAAAAAGACACAGATAATGGTCGTTACTACGAAGAACGAAATACCAAAATGTAATATACAAGTAAATGGGAATATTCTTTAACAAGTAAATCGGTACAATTATCCCGAAACAGACATAACATCTGATGGAAGATGCCTTGTAGAGATTAGAACAAGAATCGCCATGGCGAAAGTAGCCTTTAGCAAGATGAAAAACATACTTGCCAATAAAAGGATGTTCTGTTGTGATAATTTGGCCGTGTCCAGCGTGTGCCGCGTGGTCTAGTAGTTACACACCCGCTCCACACGCCAGTTATCCGGGGTTTATTTCCGGGTCCGGTCAAGGATATGTACTACTGGCGAGCTCACGCGAGAGCGAAACTCGAGTCTAGTGCTTCCACATTGACGTGGATAGGCCTTAGGTTCATACCAGAATGCGATCAGCGTTGCCAGTAGTGGGTTGTGCTCAATATTTAAAAGGGTGTCAAATGAAACGAGATAAAGAGTGTTGATGTGCTACATGGAGCCTATTCTTTTGTATGGATGTGAAACTTGGACAATGAGCAGTCTAGCTGAAAAACATCTGATGGCTGCAGAAATATGATTTCTGAAGAAAATGCAAAGAATACCATGGACAGACAGAAAAACCAATGATCAAGTACTACAGCAGACAAATGGAAATCGTAAACTTATTAGAGAAATTAGATGTAGACAGTCAACATTTTTGGACATGTTATGAGAAGAAATGGATTGGAGACCTTAGTGACAACTGGCAAGATCAAAGGGAACAGACCAAGGAGAAGACCGAGAAGTAAATACCTGGATGGCTTGGCCACATGGCAAGGTCGAGACAGGAACACTGAGCTGATCCACGACTCTGTTGATCGAGTGAAATGGCGAGTCATGACTGTCCACGCTTTCCGGCATGGCACATGATTGATTGATTGAGTACACACAAATGCTGTGGGCAGTCAAAGTACTCATAGACTGGTTCAGCGTCAACAGTTATAATGTAAGTGTTCTATTTGAAGATCGGTGTGGCCACGAAAGATCAACATCCTAAGCGTGAGAGAAAGCCCGTCAGTTATCATTGGACTGTTAGATTGTCGTTGTACGCTGAAGGAAATAAAAGTTAATGTAACGGTGCCTTTTACTGGTAGAGATTGTCTATGTACACTGATGGATATAAAAACTAATGTAACGGTACCTTCTACTAGTAGGTAGAGATTGTCGTTGTACACTGATTGATATAAAATCTAATATAACGGTGCCTTTTACTGGTAGAGATTGTCATTGTACGCTGATATAAAAACTAATGTAAAGGTGCATTTTAATGGTAGAGGTTCTCTTTGTGCGATGATGGATATTAAAACTAATATAAAAGTGCCTTTTACAGGTAGAGATTGTCATTGTGCGCTGATGAATTTAAAATCTAATGCTAAGGTGCCTTTTACTGGTAGAGGTTGTGGGTGAACGCTGATGGATTTAAAATCTAATGTAAAGGTGCCTTTTACTCACCTTAAGGCGTATGGGCTTATGATGCAAGACACACGTTTGTAAAGACTGGTCGGTGGTGTGGTCAGTGTCACGCAGGCCGCCTTTACTTCCCAATAATGTCCCCGTGGGGTAATGGATGTTCTTGTGGATATGCTACTGGAACTCGAATGGATGTTCTTGTGGATATGCTACTGGACCTCGAATGGATGTTCTTGTGGATATGCTACTGGAACTCGAATGGATGTTCTTGTGGATATGCTACTGGAACTCGAATGGATGTTCTTTTGGATATGCTACTGGAACTAGAATGGATGTTCTTGTGGATATGCTACTGGAACTAGAATGGATGTTCTTGTGGATGTGCTACTGGAACTCAAATGGATGTGTCAGGAATGGAATGATGATCATTGGAACTGAACTGCTACGATGCTAACTCATGTTTGCCTGCTTGGGCCAACATCGTGGATGTGACTGTTCTGAATGAGCTAACCTGGTGTACACACCAGCAAGTAGTACATCATTTGAGAAAGTTGAAGTCCGGGGAAACTAACCAGGCCAACACATTCAGGGAGGAAGTCGGATGTGTCGGTGTAAATATCGCAGTTAAGCTGTTAGCAGACACATCGCTAACACCGTCACACACACACACACACACACACACGCACACACACACACACACACACACACACACACACACACACACACGATAAATGAAAAGAGAAATAACCGGACGAAGTAATTATTATAAAGCGTATCAAGAAAATAACACTGGGAACAGCAGTAGACCGTTGCTTGCTTCCAGGGAATGCTAGCCTACAGTCAGACATATCTGGGGAGGAATGTTGTACTGTGCAATAAGATACTAACTTGCTTGAATAACTGTAACCTACTGCTCAACGCATTCAGCTTCAGACCTGCCATCATATTTCTTTCCACCTGATCACAACCCCGGTAAACGATACTGCACTATCCGGTAGAGATTCGGGAAATCTGACTCAAGTTTGCCAGATTCCAATTTCCTGTAGGAAGAAATGATGAGATACAAACTGATCGCTGCGATATCTGTTTACTGCCCCTGCACTAGAACAAAATGGTCATCACTCTGCATATAGGTAGGCCTGTGGGGGTATGAAGTATGAGGCCTGTATGGGTATGAAGTGTGAGGCTTGAAGGGGTATGAAGTGTGAGGCATGTAGATGTAAATCAAATCAAATCAAATCAAAGCAACTTTATTAGGGTCACAAATTGGGCGCGCAGGCCCGTCTTACATTCGGCCCTTCCAATCACTCGTCTTTCGTTCATCAAGAGCATTATACATTTACATAGGAAGAAAAATAAACATTGTGAAATGAATGTTGTAAACATAAACAAGGCAAATTACCATGTTATGAGACCCATCTCCCACGTACCCATACATCACCCCACCCACACACACCCCCACCTACCCACACACACGCACACCAAGGGACACATACATACCCCACCAACCGACCCATCCCCCTCCCGCACACCCCCCACCCACACTCCCCTCACCTGTTCCCCCAACCAAAACACACTCGCCACCCACAAACATTCCCCCACCAACCCACATATCCCACGCTCACTCACATACACATCCTAACCCACACATCCTCTCCCCATCCACACCTCAAACCACCCATCCCCCAGCCACATCTCCATTGACCACATATTTCCCACCCACGCACACAATCCCCCCTCCCCCCCCCCACACACACATTTCCCTAACTACCCATACATCCCCAATCCACTCACACACACACCCCACCACCCACACATACATCCTCCACCCACCCATACATACCTTAACCCAATCCCCCACTACACAATCCCCCACCCGCACATCACATACATCCCCTACCACGAAATATTCCCAACCCACGCACCGCACACACACATATCCCTCACCAACACTTCCCACACCCACATACCACCACACATCCCCACCTACACACCACACACATATCCCCCACCCACATACCACACAATATTCCCACCCACACCCACACAGATACCCTTACCCATCCACCCCACATAACCCCACCCACACACCACAAAAATCCCCCATCCACACACACATACATCACCCACACAATATCCCTAACCAACACATCACACACCTCTTCCCACCCACACACGCATTCCCTACCCGTCCACCAACACACACTCACTCACGCACACATCCTCCACTACGGACCCACACCCCCTCCCCACCCACCCCCAACCAAACATCTCTCGATCACAATACCCCTACCCACACTTATCCTCCACCCACTCACGCATCCCACCCCGACACATGCACATCCCTCACCCACCTACACATCCCTAAGCCACTAACACACCCCCACCCACACATTCCCCATCCACGCACACATCTCCCACCCACACACGCCCACATACTTCCCCCAACCACCACATATCCCCTACTCACCCACACATATAGCCCACCCATACACACATTCCCCGCACCCATCACACACATCCTCCACACCACACACTATCCCCCACCCACACACATATCCTCACCCATACCACCACAACCCCACCCACACACCATGCACACATCCCGCACCAACACACCGCACACATATCTCAAAACCACACACCATACACTTCTCCCCACCCGCCCTTGCATTCCCAATCCACCCAACACAATCCCCTATCCACACAACCCCGCCACCCACACATACTTCCTCAAACCACCCACACATCTCCACCCACATAAACACACACACCCCACACCCATCCCATACACATATCCTCCACCCATACACACATCCCCCACACCCATTCCCACACCTCTACTTTCACCCCCACACATCCATCCACACATCCCACCATCACCCACAAATATCACTATGAAGTGTGAGGCCTGTAGATGTATGAAATGTGAGGTCTGTAGGGGTATGAAGTGTGAGGTCTGTAGAGGTATGAAGTGTGAGGTCTGTAGGGGTATGAAGTGTGAGGTCTGTAGGGGTATGAAGTGTGAGGTCTGTAGGGGTATGAAGTGTGAGGTCTGTAGGGGTATGAAGTGTGAGGTCTGTAGGGGTATGAAGTGTGAGGTCTGTAGGGATATGAAGTGTGAGGTCTGTAGGGATATGAAGTGTGAGGTCTGTAGAGGTATGAAGTGTGAGGTCTGTAGGGATATGAAGTGTGAGGTCTGTAGGGTTATGAAGTGTGAGGTCTGTAGGGATATGAAGTGTGAGGCCTGTAGGGATATGAAGTGTGAGGTCTGTAGGGGTATGAAGTGTGAGGTCTGTAGAGGTATGAAGTGTGAGGTCTGTAGGGGTATGAAGTGTGAGGTCTGTATGGGTATGAAGTGTGAGGTCTGTAGGGATATGAAGTGTGAGGCCTGTAGGGATATGAAGTGTGAGGTCTGTAGGGGTATGAAGTGTGAGGTCTGTAGGGGTATGAAGTGTGAGGTCTGTAGGGTTATGAAGTGTGAGGTCTGTAGGGATATGAAGTGTGAGGCCTGTAGGGTTATGAAGTGTGAGGTCTGTAGGGATATGAAGTGTGAGGCCTGTAGGGTTATGAAGTGTGAGGTCTGTAGGGATATGAAGTGTGAGGCCTGTAGGGATATGAAGTGTGAGGTCTGTAGAGGTATGAAGTGTGAGGTCTGTAGGGGTATGAAGTGTGAGGTCTGTAGGGATATGAAGTGTGAGGTCTGTAGGGGTATGAAGTGTGAGGTCTGTAGAGGTATGAAGTGTGAGGTCTGTAGGGGTATGAAGTGTGAGATCTGTAGAGGTATGAAGTGTGAGGTCTGTAGGGGTATGAAGTGTGAGGTCTGTAGGGGTATGAAGTGTGAGGTCTGTAGAGGTATGAAGTGTGAGGTCTGTAGAGGTATGAAGTGTGAGGTCTGTAGGGGTATGAAGTGTGAGGTCTGTAGGGATATGAAGTGTGAGGTCTGTAGGGGTATGAAGTGTGAGGTCTGTAGAGGTATGAAGTGTGAGGTCTGTAGCGGTATGAAGTGTGAGGTCTGTAGGGATATGAAGTGTGAGGTCTGTAGGGGTATGAAGTGTGAGGTCTGTAGAGGTATGAAGTGTGAGGTCTGTAGAGGTATGAAGTGTGAGGTCTGTAGGGGTATGAAGTGTGAGGTCTGTAGAGGTATGAAGTGTGAGGTCTGTAGAGGTATGAAGTGTGAGGTCTGTAGGGGTATGAAGTGTGAGATCTGTAGAGGTATGAAGTGTGAGGTCTGTAGGGGTATGAAGTGTGAGGTCTGTAGGGATATGAAGTGTGAGGTCTGTAGGGATATGAAGTGTGAGGTCTGTAGAGGTATGAAGTGTGAGGTCTGTAGGGGTATGAAGTGTGAGGTCTGTAGGGATATGAAGTGTGAGGTCTGTAGGGATATGAAGTGTGAGGTCTGTAGAGGTATGAAGTGTGAGGTCTGTAGGGATATGAAGTGTGAGGTCTGTAGGGTTATGAAGTGTGAGGTCTGTAGGGATATGAAGTGTGAGGCCTGTAGGGATATGAAGTGTGAGGTCTGTAGGGGTATGAAGTGTGAGGTCTGTAGGGATATGAAGTGTGAGGTCTGTAGGGTTATGAAGTGTGAGGCCTGTAGGGATATGAAGTGTGAGGCCTGTATGGTAGTGTGTGATTGGTTGGTCATCCCCCTCTTTGGCTTGACTTAGTAGAAATATGCTACAGTACTGTTTGTACAACCGGCTCGGTGGCCTAGGACTTACGGACAGTAAACAGTGTACATCCTATAGAGGAACATAGCACATACATGAAATAAATATTTATGTCTACATCCTATAGAGGAACATAGCACATACATGAAATAAATAGTTATGTCTACATACCATGGAGGTACATCAAAGACAGACATGAAATAAATAGTTATGTCTACATACTATAGAGTAACATAGCACATACATGAAATAAATAGTTATGTCTACATCCTATAGAGTAACATAGCACATACATGAAATAAATAGTTATGTCTACATCCCATGGAGGTACATCAAGGACAGACATGAAATAAAAAGTTATGTATATATCCCATGGAGGAACATCAAGCACAGACGTGAAATAAATAGTTATGTGTACATCCCATGGAGGAACATCAAGCACAGACGTGAAATAAATAGTTATGTGTGCATCCTTTGGAGGAACATCGAGCACAGACATGAAATAAATAGTTATGTGTACATACCATGGAGTAACATCAAGCACAGACAAATAAATATTTATGTGTACATCCTTTGGAGGAACATCAAGCACAGACATGAAATAAATAGTTATTTGTACAACCTATGGAGGAACATCAAGCACAGACATGAAATAAATATGTATGTGTACATTATATAGAGGAACATAGCTCAGACATGAAATAAATAGTTATTTGTACATCCCATGGAGTAACATCAAGCACAGACATGAAATAAATAGTTATGTGTATATCCTTTGGAGGAACATCAAGCACAGACATGAAATAAATAGTTATGTGTACATCCTATGGAGGAACATAGCTCAGACATGAAATAAATAGTTATGTGTACATCCTTTGGAGGAACATCAAGCACAGACATGAAATAAATAGTTATGTGTACATCCCATGGAGGAACATAGCTCAGACATGAAATAAATAGTTATGTGTACATCCTTTGGAGGAACATCAAGCACAGACATGAAATAAATAGTTATGTGTACATACCATGGAGTAACATCAAGCACAGACAAATAAATATTTATGTGTACATCCTTTGGAGGAACATCAATCACAGACATGAAATAAATAGTTATTTGTACATCCCATGGAGTAACATCAAGCACAGACATGAAATAAATAGTTATGTGTACATCCTGTGGAGGAACATCAAGCACAGACATGAAATAAATAGTAATGTGTACATCCCATGGAGGAACATCAAGCACAGACATGAAATAAATAGTTATGTGTACATCCTGTGGAGAAACAACAAGCACAGACACATGTGTATACACTGCAACGAACTCGGGCCATAGGAAAAGAAATAACAGCGCAACATGAATAAGAGAAACATAGAATAATAACAAAATAACGTTATAGATATATGCATTATAAACCACAAATCTGCCGTTTTGATCCTAATGAGTCTCCTCAAGAACAGGGTTAATGGGGGAAAAAATAATACAGTTAGTAATAACACACAAAATATAACATAATAGGCACAACCGTATTAAAAACAAGAAATGATACAGGACGTTTGCGCAACTTCCGTGTACAGTAAGGGTCTGCAGTGGTTCAGTCGTTTTGATGCCAAATCAAGAAATGCTAAGCCAGGTAAGGACACATTCTGACTGAGAAAGATACAGTTAGATAACGATGGGGCTAAAGCATGCCATGTAACAGAGTTAAAGAGTGGTATCTTTAGCAGTATTGACTCCACCTGGATGGAGGACATATCCCAGAGTGTTGGTTAAGTACGTTTCATTTTATATGCCTTCTATGTTAAAATATCACTACAGAGGAGTCAGTAGCGAGCCCTAACATCATTTTAATTTTGAGTATTTACAAATGAGACTGCGACAGTAGATAGCCCTTGAAATTCAAAATCAATGGTACCTCAATGATGCCTTTATGTCACTTATAAGTGAAGATATTCACAATTTTGTGAAGGTGAGAAGAGTTGCGATTTTTCATGCTATTCACCCGTAAGTGTAGTCAGTCCTTTGTCAGTGTTGGCAGACTATTGCAGTAGCTGACACATTCTCGCTCTACATTCCTGTAAGTCGTCATAATCATCAGCATCATCGTGTTGCTAATCTTTTGCAGATTTGCAAAGCTCTTTGCTTCTAGTGCTACATACCATTTGATGTCATCTGTCATATGTATTGTTACATACCCTCTATGTGTTATATACCATCTTGATGTCATCTGTCAATTGTGTTTTGCACACCGTTTTCTTTATTACATGGCATCTGTATTGTTACTTATTACTGTATATCGCTATGGAGATGTCAACAAGCTCAAGTTGACTCCTGCTTTCTTTGTATTTGTTCATATTGACATCTGAAGGTGTACGAAGACAAATTTGATGTATCCTGCCGTCTTTGTTGTTACATACTATCTTGTCTACTACATACATTGTGTGTGTTGCTTGTCTGTGTATCTGTAACGTGCCAGCGTGTCTCTGACACCGCATTATGTGTTGTGTTGACACACGTAGCTAAAGACATGCAACTGATTGTCGTGTATCCATGGCTGAATCCGACACAACAATCACAACACGTGACTGGTACAGTGAGAAATGGCCATATGGCTGACTTCTCCTGATTCCTCCAATGTCGCCGCCCAGGGAACCAAACTGCGTCACCGTGTCTCTCAAGCTGTCAGCTACTTCAGATAAAGCACGTATCTGGCAAGCGGTTGCCACGATAGGACAGATCTCATGCTCGGGACCACCCAGGCTGAGTTGAGAAAACATGTCTGTGTCCTCAATTTCATGAATGATGGAGAGGGCATCTGTTATATTGATTATAATAACTGCAGTCGTCATTGTCCCTAATGGGTATTGCCAAGCGCATCGTGCTTCATTCAGCTTCCAGTTGCGTATAGCGTATAGCATTAGCCTCGTCACAGAGCTGTCGTCTGTCAGATAGTGGTGCATCACAGAGACTTCTTTTGTCGTCTCTTCACCCTTCTCTTCTTCTTCGTGTCATGATCTGTGACGTCAGTGTTTGTTGACACCCCGCGCTCTCTTTTTAACGCTCTTTTTCTCTCTTCCATCTCTCTCTCTCTCTCTCTCTCTCTCTCTCTCTCTCTCTCTCTCTCTCTCTCTCTCTCTCTCTCTCTCTCTCTCTCTCTCTCATTCTGTAGGTGTAAGCGAGACAGTGAAGTTTGCAGTCAGTTTCAGCTGATCATACCTACAGCGGTGCGATGATGCGCCAGTGTGGCTGGTATTTATGGTTACCAATGAGTCCCATTGTCAGTTCGACCATATTAATCCCTCGACATGGACAACATAAAGAAAAGGCCTACATTTCCGCTGTCCTGGCACCATTTTCAAAACTAGAAATGCTGCACATGATATAGGTAGTTTAACTTATCGATATCTGTACAGGATATAGAGATTACGAGGAAACCATCCAGTAATGTTGAAACACTACGTTTATGAGAGGTCTAGATTTATGATGAGGTAGCATGCTAACATAAACCACCATACCTGATGTAGATCAAAATAACTTTTTTTTTTTAACCCCATCAAGGTGCACTTTTTTGTAGACATTGCCCTCATCTGACTTTTAGTGCTTGAGCCACGGAAAGGGAAAGGCGGAGTGTTGATATAGAAATTATGATGATTATGTTGATGATTATTATTATATTTGTAATGGTGATGGTGGTGATGGTGGTGATGATGATAATGTGATAAAAAGAGGATGTTGGGTTTATAATGATGGTGATGTTGTCTGTAGTAGTGATGATGAGGACATAATAGTTTTAACAAATGCCCCACAACTCAACGGAAAGCCCATAGTCACATCGAATCGTGAGCTGTATGTGAGATAGCGTCCAGAACAGGGGATATTGCTCGTGGGGACATATAACATGCAGTCTGGCGTAGTCAAGATTATTGGTCACTGAATAATAAACAGTCTTTTGCATATCTCCTAAAAGACAGACATTGAATGGGGAAACAAAACATAATGTTAACACAGACAATTGAGACAATTGGCCAGATATGCTGTTTTTGTTCTTCGACCAATGTGCACTCCTGATGCCTCTCGGGACTCCAATGTGCACTCCTGATGCCTCTCGGGACTCCAATGTGCACTGCTGATGCCTCTCGGGACTCCAATGTGCACTGGACGAGGCCTCTGCGGACTACCTCAAAGTTGAGAGCTCATCGTCTTGTATTGTTCGAAAGCTTGCCACGTCTGCAGCTAAATCACATTACAAATGCATTTTCATTTTAACAGCTGTGATATTCAGTATGGAAGTATGAAACAATTCAAACCAGCACAGTGGAAATTAAAAGCCAGAAAGTAGTAAGCACCAGTAAGTAAGGAGCCATTTTATTCCCTTGATGTGTGTTGGACAAGTGGCGCTAACCCCAGATGTTTATAAGTCAGTCGGCACTCGAAGGTAATCGACACGGGGAAAAAAGTCAAAGAATGAAATACTGAGCACTCAAACGCCAAAGAGAAGAGATGGGTATTGACACCAATATAAAATTATGTATGAAATAAAATGGGTTCGGCTAAAATCTATATCCAGGAATATAAATCTTCTCCGGGCAACAGCCCATTGAGGCACGGAGGAGGTTACGGCACGATTTTAATTATGGTAATTGTATGATGATGATTAGGATGATAATAATGTTTATGGCTGAGACGGAAGTGATGATGATAAGTTGATAATAATGGGATGCAGGGATTAGTAACGATGGGTATGGTATCTGTGATAATGATGATGATGACGATGATGATGATGATATTGATGATGATGATGATATTGATGATGATGATGATGATGATGATGATGATGATGATGATGATGATGATGATGATGATGATGATGATGATGATATTTCTTACAATGCACTAGCTTCAGTAAAGGCACATTGATTACTGAGATTGGATGCAGGTGTATTACTGGCGGGGCACCGGATGGCTAGGAGGAGACGAGGGTGAAGAAGCAGATATCAATCAATACGTACACACTAATTCTATTATTACAATACCCTAAGGGGATCCCCGATGACCGCCATTTCCTTGTGTACCACGCAAGCATATTTCACGTCACTCTTGTTCAGGGAGGAAGGGGTGTGGTTACCGAGTACACTAACTTGTACAAGGGTGTCCTGTAGGCTAGCGGGGAAGGGGGCAACTTGCTTCTTGTACAGACTGCATTTAGTCAAGAAACATTCAACATAATATTTTAGATGAATTAAAATAAAACTGTAATTTTATTTTTTTGCGTATCCTATTTACAGGACATCGCTGTCAACACCAGCATTTTACTACTGTTGTCGATGTCTTGGCAAGATTTACTTTAAGTAGTTGCCGTTCTCCCTGGCCCATAGGTTAGCGACTTTCTCCGTAATCTCGTATACTCTCGTGAGTGACGACGGCGAGAATCGGTAACTTAGAGGTATGTGAGCCGGCCGCTCAGAAAGCAATGGCAAACTACTAAGCGTAATCTTGCCAAGAAATCAACAATCAGCTGAAAGATGCTGATGTTGACAGCGATGTCCTGTAAAGGATATGCAAACATTTTTTTTTAGTTTGCCATCGATTTCTGAACGACCGGCTCCCATACCAACACGTTAAAACTAGCACGACACGGTATGCTGCTAAATCGGTCACCGCTGTGTTTCGAACGCGTGGTAAGCGGCTCACGAATCGCGTTCGCAAGCTTTTAGGCCACATTTACTGATCACATGATTGCTTCTATGCCAGTTTCCTCCGGGACAATACAATGTACATAATGAGACGGCGTATCATGTTCGGTAGTCACTGTCATTCTCAGAAATACAATAAACCGTTACAGACGTTTTACAGTTGTTAAATAGAAATGAGCACATTTGGTCACTGAGCCTGGGTTTAGAAAAGCAAGGCAAGTAATGTGGACAAATGCGAAAGCATTACTAGAAAGTTCTGGATCGTCGTATTCGAATGTTGCCTGCTTACCACTAATAATGTCACTAATCTTGCAGGCTGTTGAATGTCTTTCATTTCGACAGGCAATACTTTGTATTTCTGCAAACCTATTTTAACCCACCATGAAATGGGCACACATTAACTGGCAGTCATAGTTCTACACAAGTTACCTCATGATGCTCGGATGCTCAAGTTTGACTTAATATAGGTCAGGTTTCAGGACAAAGCATTGCTTCAACAACAGGGACTTGACGATCTTGACCGAGTAAGCTTCATCGTCGCTGAAACTAATAACAACGCTCTCAGTTTCACGGTAGTTCATGAAGTAATAAAATACTGCCTGAAGTCCGGTATCCCAGCGTATGAGGATAGGTGCTGGAGGCAGAGTCGTTGACGGGGATATCCTTGAATGTCTGCACTCGTATTAACAATTATATGGCTATTTCTTTTTATTTTTTTTTTTTGGACATTTACAATTATCTTGTCCGCATCAGGATAGTTCTCACATATGAGTTGAGTTGAGTTGAGTTGAGTTGAGTTAAAAATCGACATCACTGCACTCAGGACATTCCCATATGTGCAGAACCCAGAACCCCTGCCGATCCCCCGCAATCTCATTCTTTACACATATGGGTTCTCAATCTGTTCCTCCGCCTTCTCCACCTGGTCCCACAAGTGCACGACCACCTCCCCCTTATCTATAGGCAAAATTCTATCAAGAGGTGCCTTCCCTGCTAGCCTATCAGCCTGTTCATTCCCCCGTACACCCGCATGGCAAGGGCAAAATATCCATACAATTCTCATGATTCTCATGAATGAGAGCCATTCACAAACCATTCCTTTCTCCACCTTGCTAAGCATACTCTTTTAATCCGTAATGAACACAACGTGTGTTGCAGTAGTCTCCTCTCGCCACCGGAATGCCGCTGTTACTATCTCCACCTCCATTCTCATGCTGGAGGTCGTAGTTAGTTCTCACATATTTGTTCGTCTAGCCCAGGGGTCACCAAACTTTTTTTCACGGCGGGCCGGATAAATGACATAATGACGAGCGCGGGCCGGATACTCATTGTGTACAATACTTACGCCGGTCTCCATGGCAAAGGTCTTACCGACGCGGTTCGTAATCCAGTAACCCGAGTACGTAACACAGCTGTGTGCGATTTGGCAGCAGATCGCGTAGAGTTGGTTTTTACGCTATGATATTGGTGCCGGTCGTTCAGAAAGCAATGGCAAGCTACTGAACGTAAACATGCCAAGACATCAACAACAGCAAAACATGCTGGTGTTGACTGCAAACGTCCTGTAAAGGATATGCAACTAACTTTAACAAGGCTTGCAAGCCAGAACAAAAACTCTGGTAACAATGACGAAAAACTAAGTTAATCATGGTTGAGTGGCGTGCAATGCACAAAAAACAAAGACAACCAAACAAAAAAATTATCAAAGAAGGCGACGTTAGCAAAAAGATATTTATACCAGACCTTGTGTGCACATATCCGAATCTCACAAACTAAGCAGCAAACAACGGTTAGTGAGATTTGTGAAACTGATATTTGGCTTTCAAGATATTATCAATGTTTTGGTTTGGAATAGCTGCATCCAATCAAGAGAATTGCTTTCAAATGTTCATCAGTCAATCTAGTTCGATGTGTTGACTTCACATACTTCATTTTTGAAAATGTTTGCTCACATAAATAAGTTGCTCCAAAGACTGGTGCCATACCAGCGGCAAATTTCTTCAGTTTCGGAAACTCAACATCAGATAAGCAGTGGTAAAATTCAACAAGTGTTCCTTATCTGTGCTTCTCTTTCAACAAGTTATTTGCTTGCAAATCAATGAGCTTCAACTGTAGTTCAACTGGCACATCATCAAGATTACAGAATTCTAGAACAGCGGATTCTAGAACAGAAGAATGTCACTCTCAGTTTTGTCAATATCTGAAAATCTCTCCCAAAAAAAGCTTTTTCTAGTCACGAATAATTTTCTTTTGTTTTCCAGGAAAATCGAGGTTGACATCTTCGGCGATTGTAGCGCAGAACTCTTTGAAACTGTGAAAATGAGAAAAGTTTTCTCCTTCCAGTTGTGCTTCAAACAATGACAACTTTCTCCGAAATCCTTTGATTATTCTGTACAGATCCCACACGAGGTTTGTCTTTCCCTGAAGTTTCAAATTCAGTTTATTCATGTGGGATGTGATGTCGACAACTTTATGACAGCTAGGTAGGATCTGACAGCTGGGGATCAGCTCTATCTTTTTCAGTGAGGAAAACATCTATTTCGTTTCGGAGCTTGTAAAAACGAAACAGGACTTTACTGCAGCTGAGCCACCTCACTGATGTTTGATAAGGCAAGTCACAGAATTCAGGAAAATCCTGGAACTGAAGGTGATTGAGTGCATGTCACCGAATGAAGTTCACAGCAGAAACGACTGGTTTCAGTACACAAGACATATCTAAGTCTTTCCCACAGATTGCTTGTTGATGTATGATACAGTATATGAACAGAGCGCCCGGAAGTTGCAAATCTTCCAACTGAGTCCCGATCTTCCCCATCCAACCTTTCCTCACTCCAGCCATATATTTTCCTCCATCAACTGTAACATCTCGAAGCTGATTCCACTTAAGGTTATAGTCTTGTAAAGCTTTTTGCACTTCCATTACAATGACTTTTCCAGTTGTTGTTCCATGCATGCTGCAAACGTTATCTGAAAGTCCAAATTGCTACCACGAATGAACATGACGTACTCGAGAAATCAGTTGACTCATCCAGCGCCAAAGAATACCTCAAAATGTTCCTAGTTTTCTCGCGTATCTGTAGCACCATGTTCTTTCCAGTTCTTCGCACAACTGAACTTGCCGAAAGTCTGATAGCTCCAAACAAATCGGCTTTCTCAGAACACAAATCATTTGCTGCTTTCATCATGTACTCTTTGATGAAGTTTCCATCAGTAAACGGGTTTCCTCGTTCTGCCATCTTATGAACTATTTTGTAACTTGTACGCGTGACAGATTCATTTTCAGCAAACTTTCTCGTGAAGAGATCTCTTTGTGTTTCTAAACCATGTTTCATGGACTCATATTTCTCAGAGCGTAGCTTTCCGGAAAACTGTGAATATGTTGATAGATGTTTTGTTTCGCAGTGACGCCGAAGATTGTACTCTTTCAAAACTGCAACACTTTCGCTGCATATCACGCAATTGGTTTTCTGGTCCTTTGTTTCCACAAAGAAGTACTTTACTCCCCATTCTTAATTGAAAACGCGACACTCGGCGTCCACTTTTCTTTTCTTAGTAGCCATAATGAAGTGTGAAGTACACGGGATCTGAAAATGAAAAAGACATTGAATTAGAAACATAATTAAAATCCTATTGAAACACAAGAAAAGCAGAGGACTAGGGGTCACTGGTGAAGCTACGACTCACTAAAAGTACATACAAAGTTTATAGGTACCTTTGGTAATAGAATATATCACATAATAAGGTTTGCAAAATATATAAATAGGGCCCGCCTAAATAGAGCAGAATTTTTTCAACCGGGGTTCTGCGAGTGACAGCCAGGGGGTCCATCGAAACAGACAGAAATCGCCTAAATGCAACATTTCTGGCCATCTGGTTTATTACGTAAAGTAGTACAGACATTTGGATCATCGCACAGAGTTCCCTGAGAAAGGTAAACATTTGCGTAAGGATCTGCTCCAGCAAAAAGCTTGAAAAACACTGGCCTAGAGACCAGTTCGATTAACAATTTGACTGGGGAATTCTTCTGAGCTGGGGATAGTATTTTCGTAATAACACGAGGCTTCTGTGACATTTTTATGCTGTTTGCTACTGTATTGCATCTATTCACACTTGCAGTTCGCTTACCTATCACTGTCAAACAAAGAAATCCTTGTTACATACCTATAAAATGGATGACTGGCCAAAAAAAAGTAAATATTTCTGGAGCATCGGACCTGTGTTGACAGCCGCACGCATCTGGGGGAGAGAAAGATGTGTGTGTATGTGTGTGTGTGTGTGTGTGTGTGTGTGTGTGTGTGTGTGTTTCCATGGAAACAATGGTAACGTCAGAGCGTAGGTGGCGCTACCACGAACCAGGGAAGGACTTGGGATGGCGCGAAATAAGTAAACATTACAATAAACAATAAAATCTGGTTACAATAATTTATAATTGAAAATAATAAACCTAAGACACATAGCCGCCAGGAGGTCTGCGCATGTGTGAAGATCTCCTATTATTCTACACATAATAGTTACATTTAAATTGTATCACAACCTCTCGTGTTCCATACGTCATATCAAGCAAGTTCGAGTACCGTCGGCGGGCTGGATGAAATTACGTCGCGGGCCGGATCCGGCCCGCGAGCCGTAGTTTGGTGACTCCTGGTCTAGCCAAACGATGCATGTGCAATGCAAGTTAGGTGCACCATTTTTGGATAAACATCCTCCGAACTTTGGCTGTCTTCATCATGTATGGAGCTGCTTCTGTTACTAGAAGCAGAACAAATTCTTTCTTAGCCCCTTCCAGCCACATCAGATTCATAGCTCTGTCGAAGTGCACATCAATGGTGGAGTGATTAGCCCTCTTAAACATTTAACAAGAAAGGGAAAATGTTTTATCTTTCAAGGTCGACTTCTCCTCAAATCCCAACAACATTATAGATGTGCCTCTGTTCAGTGACTGTGGTTTCTCCAATGTAAATACATATTTTTTATTCGCATACAAGATCAACCATTGTTTGAAATGTCTCCGTATTTTGTAATCACGTAGCTTGTCGTCGAGTTGTTTCAGCGGCCATAACCTGATTGGTACAGATCTCTGAAAATGTCCTTCAATGTTAGCTAGTGAGTTTATGTACAAGGATATCTGCAGACACCACCATCTCACACAGGTCCTTGTAAAACTGATGTTTGACTTTTCATGGACGATGTTGACTTCTGCAACAGTAGGAGTTGCTAGATCTCTGGTACAGAAATTTGAGCCAAACTACCTTTAGTTACCTCCTTTCCGCAACAACTTTTACTTTGCCCACTTTGCTCAATCACATCTCACAATCTTTACTAAAATGCCGCTCTCCAAATCTGCGCACACATTTTTTAAACTGACTACTTGTCGAAGGTTTTGCTTGAGGTATGTTTAACCAGACAGATGTGATACACATCGTGAGACTGCAATGACACAATACAACCTTCCCACTTATAACGTCAGTGTAATCCTCTAATTGCATCACACTGTCTTCCCGCGTACGCTTATCGGCATAGCACATGATGATGAACAATCACAAATAAACAGGCTATGGTCTGAAAGTTTTTATTTTTTTTTCCAGGTTCACTACAATTGTCACAGATTTACTGATATTTCAATGTTTTCTTGTCTTTTCGGTCCGTTTTATTGGCCTTTCGGCGATATTTATTTGTATTTTCGTGTATATCCTCCTTAGTATGTCCTCTTTTCCTATTATCTGATAGTGCTAGTATTTTGTGTTGTGTTGTTTCCTATAGTTGACAACTAAAAATACAAACGTTGAAACAACTTAATTATATTTAAATAAAAGCAACGGGGACACACATATTAAAGAACTATGAAATCCATATATATCAAATGCAGTGACGATTTCATTCAATCCTTTCCATTTAGAATATAATGAGCTAAAATTCTCAGAACTGGAAGTGAAAGAAGCAATAATGAGAAGCCCTAAAAAGAACTGGCATTGATAATATCCCAGTCTGAAGCCATCAAAGCACGCCAACGATGCATCTTACTTCCTCACCATATACATGATCCACAGCGCCCTGGCCACATCTGTCTGACCGTTTACCAATACTCCATCAAGCGGTGCAGACCCAGCCCATCTGTTCGCCTACTTGTTTCCCATTACACCAGCATGTTCTAACAATTAAACCATTCCCTTTGGTTCACTCTCCACTTGGGATTATTGTTTTAGACCAAGCCGCATACTGCTGTGGGATAAAGTCAGACTTCTAGAAAGGACTGCATATTTCTCTGGACAAGACAGTTGAAAGGGACTGGCTTACCCACCTCAGTAATGTTATAACTAAGTTTACAAATGTACATGAACGTATTTCATCATGTGTACTATAACTATACCTATTCTGGTCGTCTGCTGACAGCATATTCCTGTACATTGTGTTCCACAGACATACCTGACAGGCCTTGGCGGCACGAGCGGGAAGGTCATTCAGCAGTTGTGCAATAACAGCACAAAGTCAAGGTAAGATTTGTTTCTCACTTTAAAATTTATATAAAGGCCATATGTCGTCAACTGCACGCATAGACAGGTCTTACGAATCGTTTTAACATAGGATTATTGACCTTTGATACCAGCTTTTGCTCCGAGTTAGCGAGGAACACCCTGTCGGATGGTCTCTTACTCTTGAGGTCACTGTATTGGTTACATACACAGCTCTGGCCAGTACATGCAATCTGGTGGCCTCTATGTGGTGTTGCACTCCAAGCAAGACCTAACAATGGTCCACTGCAGTATGTAATACTTCTTGTCTTTTCCTTTGAAGTTATTTCGGATATCTTCTAGTCTGCAGTTATACTGTTAATGATTTCTTCTGATATAAATAGTTATTATTGTGTACAAATTCTGGGTCTTGTCATACACTGGACAACACAAGGATCATGACATACAATGAACAACAACTGGATCAGGACACACACTGGACAACACCTGGATCAAAACATGCACTGGACCAGACCTGAGCCAGGACATACACTGGAGAACACCTGGATCAGAACATGCACTGGACCAGACCTGAGCCAGGACATACACTGTACAACACCTGTGTCAGAACATGCACTGGGCAACACCTGGATCAGAACATGCACTGGACAACACCTGAATCAGGACATGCACTGGGCAACACCTGAATCAGGACATGCACTGGGCAACACCTGGATCAAAACATGAACTGGACCAGACCTGAGCCAAGACATACACTGGACAACGCCTGGATCAGAACATGCACTAGGCAACATCTGGATCAGATCATGCACTGGACAACACCTGAATCAGGACACACACTGGACAATACCTAGATCAAAACATGAACTGGACCAGACCTGAGCCAAGACATACACTGGACAACACCTGGATCAGAACATGCACTGGGCAACACCTGGATCAGAACATGCACTGGGCAACATCCGGATCAGAACATGCACTGGGCAACACCTGAATCAGGACATGCACTGGGCAACACCTGAGTCAGGACATACACTGGACAACACCTGGATCAGGACACACACTGGACAACACCTGGATCAGGACATAGTCTGGACAACACCTGGATCAAGACATACACTGGAGAACACCTGGATCAGGACATACACTGGACAACACCTGGATCAGGACATACGCTAGACAACACCTGAATCAGTACATACATTGGGGCAAGACCTAGACCATAATATACCTTGGGGCAAGGCCTTGTAGCATTTATTTGCAGGGCGACATATCCACAGGCTGGGTTGGCAGTCTGACCAACGTTCCACGGATCGTCAGGCCTCTCCGGAGATGTGAAACTCAAGTGATGGTCTTGCAGACTCCTGTTTCCTGGGCGTGGAGAGGGGAATGAGAGCTGTGCGGTACAACCCCACATAGATAGCGTCTCAGTACCCGATGGCGTGGATAATTTCTTTACAAGCTTCAATCAATAAATACAAGCCCTTTCAGGACTCA
Organism: Cepaea hortensis; assembly: GCA_963921405.1. Taxonomy (NCBI): domain Eukaryota; kingdom Metazoa; phylum Mollusca; class Gastropoda; order Stylommatophora; family Helicidae; genus Cepaea; species Cepaea hortensis. Next base: position 55,694,247 of record OY992890.1, read on the forward strand.
GGAAACCCGAACATCAACTCAAGACCCAGAGCTCCGTCTTGTTGACGTCTTACAACTAATCAACCAATCAACCAACTTATCTATCACTCAATCAGCAGTTGTAAAGTACATTACTTCTTTGTCTCTACGCCTATTATTATACATTGTTGTATTTTAATTGTCTACATTCTTATAGTGTTTATAATTTTATTGGCACCTTGCCGTCTTGACAGACGTTAGTTTGCGCTTCAAAAAGGCATATAACTATTACCCATGGTGGTAGCGAATGTGACTGATAAGGCCAATTCGTGCTGTAAATGTTCGTCCACAGTGGGTGCATGTGAACACGTGGTCATTTCCACCATCATGCACTATCTTACGTCTCACACGCTCGGTGTGTGACTTATCTGCAATACTTTTCTCCTTTGTCTTTATTCCATTTCTGATGTTTGCCTTCCATGCAACACGTTCAACGACGACTTGCTCCCAATGTGCATTATCAATGCCTGTATCAATCATGTCCCGCTTACACACATCTTTGTATCGCAGTAGAGGCCGACCCTGAGATCTCTTACCCATCTGTAATTCACCAAAAAAGATGTCCTTTGGTATTCTACCATCATCCATCCTCCTAACATGTCCTATCCATCTAAGTCTACGAAGACTGAGCATGGAATAAACCGTCACACAACCTGATCTTTTCAATATTTCAGTATTTGTGATTTTGTCTTGCCACTTAATACCAAGTATTCTTCGCAGGCATATGAAAGCTGTTTAAACGTTTCTCTTGGTGTCAGTAAGTTGTCCAGGCTTCACCGCCATAAAGAAGAGTATTAAGGACACAGGCTTGATAGACAAGGACTTTTGTTGTGGCAGTAAGCTTCCTGTTCTATCAGACTCTTTTTCTTAACCTGTTCATTGTTGTTGCTGCCTTACCAATCCGGATGTTGATTTCCTGATCTAGGGATAATTTGCTATTTACCACTGATCCTAGATATGTAAAATGGTCGACCATCTCTAGTTGGGCGTCGTCAATAAAGATTGATGGTACCCCATGTGCACCTTGTGACATAATCTGTCTCTTCTTTTTGCTAATTGTTAAACCACATTCAGAACAAGCATTGGAGAATGCAGATAGTAAACATTGTAATTCTTCCTCAGAGTGGGTCGTAACTGCAGCATCATCTGCAAAAAGCTTAAGGAATAGCTTTAAATTAAGGATTGTGATCCAAATGCGACAATTAAGGACATGTTACACTTCCTCATCCAGAAAAGTGTGTTAACAGAGCAGCCACAATCCCACGCATCCACGGCAGCAACTTGAGTAAACCCTGTCATTACCCGTTTACTTCCTAAAATCCACGAACCAGACTACCCTGAATGCCACATGGTCTCCTCTTGATCCTTCCTCACGGTAAACTTATGGGAATGTTTAGAGAGCATGTTTTAGACTGTTGTCATCTGTCTTCTCACATTTGTCAAGGACACGAACTACGTCCTTGACATTTTAAAAAATAATTTAGACTGCTCCCAGGCAAAACCTACCACTTATTTCTATTAGATGTAAGCTCCCTTGACACCTGTATATCACGCACCCCGATGACTTAAAATCACTCAAATTATTTCAAATGTGTCTGTTAGTTTTACCTCATGAAAAACTATTTCATGTCTGTTTTAAGTTACCTTGACTAAATTAACGATTTTCTGAGGGATCAAGTGCATCTTTATGATCATTTTCTATTCGGTATGCGTGGAGGAGTTCGTGCTTCCTAATTCCGAATGTCGCTGGATCGTGTTTTGGACTTCGTCATTTGATCCAAGACTGCAATTTTTAACCTGTTAGGTCGTTTCGTATTTCTTCTTCTCTTCTTCTTCTCTTCTTCTTCTTCTTCAGCTTTCCGAGCCATTGAGGTTCTTTGCTGCATTTACAGCATATAATATAAATAGACAAGTTCCGTTCACCGTGTTGCTGTATTATTATGGTTAATGTGACTGTCTGGTCAGTGCACAGTCTGGTTGATCATAAACCTGTCTGTTCACCTTTTAGTTATTTCTCAATGACACGAGTGCCCATTTAGCTATGTAAATATACCGCTGGCACCATATACCCAAAACGCCTCAAGGCGACCCTATTTTTAATGAGACAAGAATTTTGGTGGGTGGCTTTGTTTCCTACTGTTTTTCCTCAACCGCTGGCACCATATACACAAAACGCCACAAGGCGACCCTATTTTTAATGGACAAGAATTTTGGTGGGTGGCTTTGTTTCCTACTGTTTTCCCCAACGCTTTTTATTAAACTTACCGTACTCACAATTAGTCCGGAGTCCAGTCCTTAGAAGTGATGGCGTACCCCCCCCCCCCCCCCCCCCCGTCCACCGCCTACCCCAAACTCAGACCACTCTGGTTATAGATCTATCCAGAGTTATAAAATAAGTGGCAGTAATTTCTCTATAAAAATAACAACGGTGAACGGGATACTGAACCCATCACTCCCCTGTCTGCCCGTCCGATAAAATATCACCCAAATGCATTAGAGTATGTATTCGTGGTTATTATACTTTGATGGTAGGCAAGGGATCGTGTCGGGACGGAAGTATATGAACCAACATTTACAAGCGGTTGCTACGGAGGGCCAGTGTTTGGGACCAATATTTGCGAGCGTTATCTACAGGAGACCAGTTTTTGATGTCGACATTTACGAGCGTTAATACAAGAGACCAGTATTTGATGTCGACTGAGAGGGAGTCTCTGTGGCGAAGTGGCCAAGCCGTTTGACTCGTGCTCCGAAGGTTGTGGGCTCGATTCCGGGCCGCGTCCTTCGGTTTACGAGTTAAATGTTTCGGAGACTCCTGTCGTCGCTAAAAGCTACGGAGTTCATGCTTTGTGCGACGCTTTCCGTGCTGCGGAAAGAGACCGAGCCATATGGGATAAAACCCGGTGCAATGAAGTCGACCCTGTCGACTTTTAAGCGACTTTCGATACTTTCGAACGCTAGACACAGGAGACTAGTATTTAATGCCGATGTTTATGAACGGTCTCCGTGGCGATGGCGATGAGGACGCGAATCGTAATACAGCTTACCCGCGATCGAAACACGCTACTGAACGTAAAAACTTGCCAAGACATCAACATCGGCAGTAAAAAATGCTGGTGTTGACTGCAACGTCCTGTAAGGGATATGCAACTTTAAAAAAATTACGAGCGCTAGAAACAGGAGGCTAGTTATTGATGCCAACATTTGCAAGTGTTATTGACATGAAGCCATTATTTATAGCCGACAAGTACGAGCCTGACACAGGAGGCCAGTATTTGATACCGACATTTACGAGCGTTCTTGACACGAAGCCAGTATTTGATGTCATATTTACGAGCACTAGACACAGGAGGCCAATTATTGATGCCGATATTAACGAGCCAAAATTCAGGAGGGCAGACACAGGAGGGCAGTATTTGATGCCGATATTTACGAGCCAAGATTCAGGAAGGCAGACACAGGAGGGCAGTATTTGATGCCGATATTTACGAGCGCTAAAACACAGGAGGGCAGTATTTGATGCCGATATTTACGAGCGCTAAAACACAGGAGGCCAGTATTTGATGCCGATATTAACGAGCGCTAGACACAAGAGGTCAACATTTCATGCCGACATTTACGAGTGTTCTTGACAGGAGGCCATTATTTTAGGCCAATGTTCTGAAGCATTAGTAATTAGGGCCTACAGCTAGGGCCGATAATTACAAGTTTTCATGTCGATAGGTCAGCCCTAGACTTAATTATGTCTGGCCATGTATCAAATTATGTTTACTCAAAATAACAATAAAATAAAAAGATGGCTGAAGCGCGGAAGGTAATTGTCATTACTATCAGGTTATGATGAACTATAGTAGTCTACAGTGAATCGTAGTGTTTTAACATAAGTATGGTTCTGCTGACGTTACATCGTAACTGAAGGGGAGTCTCTGTGGCGAAGTGGTCAAGCCGTTTGACTCGTGATCCGAAGGTTGTGGGTTCGATTCCGGGCCGCGCCCTTCGGTTTACGAGTTAAATATTTCGGAGACTCCTGTGGGTCGTCGCTAAAAGCTACGGAGTTCGTGCTTTGTGCGACGCTTTCCGTGCTGCGGAAAGAGGCCGAGCCATATGGGATAAAACCCGGTGCAATGAAGTCGACCCTGTCGACTTTTAAGCGACTTTTTTTTAAGTTAGATAAATGGAGTGTAAAAAAGAAGCATTCATATACTACGTAACGATAACTGAGATTATATGTACACTCGCTGAGATAAAAAGCTGAATCATTGTCAATGCAATGATAACAAACATTGTAGCCGCAGATAAGGAGATCGTGAACATGATATTTATAGACAATGAGAAAACTGACTTTATACTTATAGATGTATAGATAAGTAACATTACTGCACATGAAGTGATTATAAATGTTATAATTGCACATGCATTGTCAAAAAGGATATCAATTATTTATGATGTGATTATAAACACTTGGTGTCAGGTCTTAGTCAGATATGACTGAGCTACCGTATGACAGTAGACGGTACTACCTGTGTTCTGTTAGCACCAAATGTTGGGCAGCGCTTACCAAACCTGACCTCCCACATTGTGCCAACGGCTTCGGGCGGAAGAGCGCAATTGGGAGGGTACATGCCTTACCCTGGTGCGAGGAAATGCAACCTAAAGACAAAATGTCATGGCAGGTGTCGCGAGATAAATAAACTTGTTAGTTGCGATCGATGACAACCAAGCCCGACATCAGTCTGCAAACACAATAGACCCTTTGATGTTGAACAGACTGAGAAAAATACGTTGTTAAAACTGTCTGCACCTGGTCGGCATTTGTGTATGAGATCAAAGTGAGTCACGCCGCGATGTCTACACACGGTCGACAATTTGTTGACAGGTTGTTGTTCGAGAGACGTGCACTGGCGTCATCTGTCTGCAGGGCGGGAATCGGCCGTTGAAAGTGATGGACATATATAATTTTTTAAAAGTTGCATATCCCTTACAGGACGTTGCAGTCAACACCAGCATTTTTTACTGCCGATGTTGATGTCTTGGCAAGTTTTTACGTTCAGTAGTTTGTCATTGCTTTCTCAACGACCGGCTCCCATACCAATACGTTAAAACCAGCGCGACACGGTCTGCTGTTAAATCGATCGCCGCTGTGTTTCGATCGCGGGTAAGCTGTATTACGATTCGCGTCCTCATCGCCATCGCCACGGAGATCGTTCATAAACATCGGCATTAAATACTAGTCTCCTGTGTCTAGCGCTCGAAAGTATCGAAAGTCGCTTAAAAGTCGACAGGGTCGACTTCATTGCACCGGGTTTTATCCCATATGGCTCGGTCTCTTTCCGCAGCACGGAAAGCGTCGCACAAAGCACGAACTCCGTAGCTTTTAGCGACGACAGGAGTCTCCGAAACATTTAACTCGTAAACCGAAGGACGCGGCCCGGAATCGAGCCCACAACCTTCGGAGCACGAGTCAAACGGCTTGGCCACTTCGCCACAGAGACTCCCTCTCAGTCGACATCAAATACTGGTCTCTTGTATTAACGCTTGTAAATGTCGACATCAAAAACTGGTCTCCTGTAGATAACGCTAGCAAATATTGGTCCCAAACACTGGCCCTCCGTAGCAACCGCTTGTAAATGTTGGTTCATATACTTCCGTCCCGACACGATCGCTTGTAAATGTTGGATTCATATACTTCCGTCCCGACACGATCCCTTGCCTGCCATCAAAGTATAATAACCACGAATACATACTCTAATGCATTTGGGTGATATTTTATCGGACGGGCAGACAGAGGAGTGATGGGTTCAGTATCTCGTTCACCGTTGTTATTTTTATAGAGAAATTACTGCCACTTATTTCATAACTCTGGATAGATCTATAACCAGAGTGGTCTGAGTTTGGGGTAGGTGGTGGACGGGGGGGGGGGGGGAGGGGGTACGCCATCACTTCTAAGGACTGGACTCCGGACTAATTGTGAGTACGGTAAGTTTAATAAAAAGCGTTGGGGAAAACAGTAGGAAACAAAGCCACCCACCAAAATTCTTGTCCATTAAAAATAGGGTCGCCTTGTGGCGTTTTGTGTATATGGTGCCAGCGGTTGAGGAAAAACAGTAGGAAACAAAGCCACCCACCAAAATTCTTGTCTCATTAAAAATAGGGTCGCCTTGAGGCGTTTTGGGTATATGGTGCCAGCGGTATATTTACATAGCTAAATGGGCACTCGTGTCATTGAGAAATAACTAAAAGGTGAACAGACAGGTTTATGATCAACCAGACTGTGCACTGACCAGACAGTCACATTACCCATAATAATACAGCAACACGGTGAACGGGACTTGTCTATTTATATTATATGCTGTAAATGCAGCAAAGAACCTCAATGGCTCGGAAAGCTGAAGAAGAAGAAGAAGAGAAGAAGAAGAAGAAGAAGAAGAAGAAGAAGAAGAAGAAGAAGAAGAAGAAGAAGAAGAAGAAGAAGAAGAAGAAGAAGAAGAAGAAGAAGAAGAAGAAGAAGAAGAAGAAGAAGAAGAAGAAGAGAAGAAGAAATACGAAACGACCTAACAGGTTAAAAATTGCAGTCTTGGATCAAATGACGAAGTCCAAAACACGATCCAGCGACATTCGGAATTAGGAAGCACGAACTCCTCCACGCATAACGAATAGAAAATGATCATAAAGGTGCACTTGATCCCTCAGAAAATCGTTAATTTAGTCAAGGTAACTTAAAACAGACATGAAATAGTTTTTCATGAGGTAAAACTAACAGACACATTTGAAATAATTTGAGTGATTTTAAGTCATCGGGGTGCGTGATACACAGGTGTCAAGGGAGCTTACATCTAATAGAAATAAGTGGTAGGTTTTGCCTGGGAGCAGTCTAAATTATTTTTTAAAATGTCAAGGACGTAGTTCGTGTCCTTGACAAATGTGAGAAGACAGATGACAACAGTCTAAAACATGCTCTCTAAACATTCCCATAAGTTTACCGTGAGGAAGGATCAAGAGGAGACCATGTGGCATTCAGGGTCGTCTGGATCGTGGATTTTAGGAAGCAAGCGGGTAATGACAGGGTTTACTCAAGTTGCTGCCGTGGATGCGTGGGATTGTGGCTGCTCTGTTAACACACTTTTCTGGATGAGGAAGTGTAACATGTCCTTAATTGTCGCATTTGGATCACAATCCTTAATTGAGACAGGCAGTGAGAGTAACACCTTGTGCCACGTATATTGAAAGGCAGACGATAAAATTGTTCGGCCATCTGGTCAGAATGCAATACCATCAGTTACCAGCACTGTCGCTACACCAAGGAAGATCCGGTTCGAGAGTAAGAAGATGTCCGAAAAGAAAATGGACTGACGACATCAAAGTCACTGTAGTCACACGGAACGACACTATCCAGTGCCACATATCGAGCCCTGAAACGACAACTTATCCTCCCCAGGGAGATTGACGGCAAATGGGGAAGATGATGATGACCATGATGATAATGAAATCCAGCATTTTTTTCGGACGTGATTGCATTGTGGCTGTTTACAGCAGTGCTGCGTTCTTGCGCCGTTAGGCCGACACATCCGTCTTTGTTCATGGCTTTCACTAGTTTCCATAGTTTGTTTCCATCGCTGTTAAAGTTCAAGTGTTCTGTTTTTTTTTTTTTCCATCCAGCAATCTCTTGTTGTTTGATTTACTGTTCTGTTATATTTTGCTGAGATGGGTTTGAGAGAGATTTTCGCTTCAGTTGTTTGTTCTCTCTCTGCTGTCTTCCTCGCATCTTCAACTTTATCCAAAATGTGTAGTTATTCAGTCCAGTATGGTTTGTAATTTTCCCTCGCTCCTCAAGGAATTGACTCAGTGGCTGCCTGTATTATTGCTTTGTTTAGACTTTCCATCATTTGTTTCATGTTGCCATGTCGTGTATTTATGTTTTCCAAATTTTTGTCTGTTAGTATGGCAAATCTGTCCCAATCAGCTCGTTTGTAATTCCAGCGAGGCAAAGGCTTTTTCTCTGTGGAACATACTCCATATTCATTACAAGCTTGATTCGTCTGTGGTCACTACCTGCTAACTGGTTAAAGCTAAGCCTGGGGTAAAAGTGGTAAACCATCTTCTAGAGTAGAAGCTCGGTGTGTCGTCCGCTTTGTTAAGTAGACAGAGATTTTAGTCTCAGTCCTCCACTTCATCTCCTCTGTTGTCAGTATCTGGGTATCCCCATCTTTCTGAACGGCTATTAAAGTCTCCGACAATAATATAGTTTGTGTCAGTTATTTTCATGTTTGAAAGTGTTAAGGTCCTTAACTGCTGGGCTATACAGATTGTAAATTCTTATTTTCACGTCCTTTATCATTATATCAACACTATAATTCCCACTTGGTTGTCAGACGTCACAGACACTTCACTGCAAGGTATTGTGTTTCGTGTAAGTATTAGAACTCCTCCTTTGTGTCCTTCGCGGTCAAAACGGCCTGACATCCTCTGACTGAGAATCTGCAATTGGCGTTGAGGTGTGTCTCTTGAACGCATGCCACATCTATTCTATCTTTATGAAGACGATGTGTTAAGGGGACTTTCTTGTTAGAAACTCCTTCAGCATGCCACTGTAGTATGTTGAGTGTCCGGGGTGTTTGGTCAATAGCTCTTAACCTACTCCTCTGTGTCGTGACTCCACAGCACAGGGGAAGGTGACCACCAGTAGTAATGGGTGGACCCCCTCGAGGCAGGGCGCCCGGCACTATCACCGACTGATGGGACTTCACGGGATTACCACCATACTGATTAATTTTAATCTTTGACATCATGAATTGATTAAGTTACGTTGCATTGCTTTGTCAAGCCTGTGGCTCCCTACATCCGATTTTGATAAGCATTTTTCGGGATGCTTTCCCTAGCTTTTGACTGTCCCCAGTCTACCTACAAGGCAGCAGGTTTGTGTGTCGCTTGGTCTGGTTCCTCTACCTTGACCTGTCCGACATGGGTGACCCTACCAGTAGCTGTTCTATCGTCGGCATAGCTCTTGGGGTCATTGGAACACGCAAACCCCTCTACCTCGACACGGTGGACACACGGCAGAGGGGCAGCATTCTATAATGTTATATCATATGGTGTCTACTATCTGTTTCTTTGAAGGGTGATGTTAGAAGCGTATGTCTCTCTAGCGTGTTGAATGGAGTCTATTCCTCTGCAGTATGTCTCTCTGGTGTGCTGTCTGGAGTCTATACATCTGCAGTATGTCTCTCTAGTATGTTATCCAAAGTCTATTCCTCTGCAGTATGTCTCTCTGGTGTGCTGTCTGGAGTCTATACATCTGCAGTATGTCTCTCTAGTATGTTATCCGAAGTCTATTCCTCTGCAGTATGTCTCTCTAGTATGTTTTCTGGAGTCTATTCCTCTGCAGTATGTCTCTCTAGTACAGTGTTTCCCAACGTGGGGCCCACGCCCCACAGGGGGGGGGGGGGGGCAGTTCGATTGTTCAGGGGGACAATTCGATTATTAAGGGGAGCAATTCGAACATGGCCTCGTCCAGAGTTTAAGTAACCGTGTGGCGACTCTCAGTCGCTACTCGAGCTGGATAAACGTCCAGTATAAGTCAGATCTGTCCGCCATGTTAGTAGCCATGATTTCATTGTTAGACGTTAGAGGCGAACTACTGGTTATACCAGGCTGGCACTAAGTATTTTGCGCTATTTGTTCTGAATGGTGCGAAATGCTTAGTGCTGGGATCTCAGTTTCTGCAGTGTTTCGCAGTAATGCTCAGCATTCACCGTTGGTGTTAATTTGAAATAAGCGTCCGTTAAATTGTTGTAAAAGTCTCGTTGTTTTAAAAAATATATGCATTGTATAAATATAAGTGATATATAAATGGTACGTAAATTCAATTGGTAATTTTTTTTTATTAATTTCAGTTTTAAAAGCATCATTTTCCAGAAAAAAATTGTTGAATGAAAAAGTATGTTTGTGTGCGTGCGCGCGCGTGTGTGTGTGTGTGTGTGTGTGTGTGTGTGTGTGTGTGTGTGTGTGTGTGTGTGTGTGTGGTGGGGTAAATGTGCCATACATATTTAAATGTGCATTTTCAGTCTACGTTTACTCCAGTTCATATTATATTTTTTAGTTTTTAATTGATCTTATATTTATTTATTTCAACCCATAGTGAAATGAGTGGTGCAAGCAAGAAAACAATTTGTCAGTATTCGGAGGAATATTTAAAATTTGGTTTCATACCCGCTGTCCACGATGCACGGTCACCTTTTTGTCTTTTATGCCAGCAATGCTTGACCAACGAATCAATGAAACGAGGTCATCTTGAGGCACATTTGAAGGCGAAACATAATACTCATATTAATTCAGATTTGAATTACTTTCAAACTTTAATGACAAATTTTGAAAAAAGAGTAACATTAAAGTCTCTGTTTACTGCTCATAATGCAACTATCAATCGTAATCTTGAGGCTAGTTATCAAATTTCATTACCCATCGCTAAATCTGGGAAAAGTCATAGTATAGGGGAGAATTTAATCAAACCATCAATATCAGCATTTCTTAAAACGGTTCTGGGAAAAAAATGACAAAAACTTTAAAGTTATGCCACAAAGTAACAATAATGTTAGCAGAAGAATAGACGAAATGAGTGAGGATTTTGAAATACAACTTGATGATAATCTGAAAACAAGAAAATTCTCGGTGCAAATGGATGAATCAACTTTGAGAGACAGTGAGGCCGTACTTATAACTAGCATAAGATGTATTGATAAAGGTGATTTTACTGAAGAAATGATGTTCTGTAAATCATTAGAAAGCACCACTACCTCCAAAGATATATATATATAGAAAGCTAAAAAAAAATTACTTACATGTCAATAATATCCATCCATCATGTGCCATGCCGGAAAGCGTGGGCGGTCATGACTCACCATTTCACTCGATCACCAGAGTCGTGGATCAGCTCATTGTTCCTGTCTCGACCATGCCATGTGGCCAAGTCATCCAGGTATTTACTTCTCGGTCTTTCCCTTGGTCTGTTCCCTTCGATTTTGCCAGTTATCACCTAGTTCTCCAATTCATTTCTTCTCATAACATGTCCAACAAAATTTTACTGTCTACGTCTAATTTCTCTAATCAATTTACGATTTTCATTTGTTTCCTGTAGTACGTGGTCGTTGGTTTATCTGTCTGTCCATGGTATTCTTTGCATTCTCCTCAGAAACCACATTTCTACAGCCATCAGATGTTTTTCAGCTTGACTGCTCATTGTCCAATAATATACCAATGACTGCTCATTGTCCAATAATATTTTATTTTATTTCGCATATCCTTTTACAGGACATCGCTGTCAACAGCAGCATGTTTCAGCTGTCTGTTGATTTCTTGGCAAGATTACGCTCAGTAGCTTGCCATTGCGTCCAATAATATACCAATGAAAAATATAACATCTTGTGCTGCAGATGGTGCTCCTAATATGATGGGGAAGAAAATGGTTGCTTAAAATTGATGAAAGATGAGAATCCAGAAATGCTTCTTGTGCATTGTGTTATTCACAGGGAAACCTGGTAGCTAAAAACACTTCACCTGTTCTAAATGAAGTACTAAATATCAATGCCGTTAAAGCTAGTACGACTCTTCAAGTTATTTTGTGAAGAACAAAATGAAGACCATGTGAGACATACTTCACACTGAAGTAAGATGGCTCTCGAAAGGGAACTGCTTGAAAAGATTTATGGAACTATTTGATACTCTTAGTGATTTTTTAAGCGACAAACCTGAAATGAAAAATCTGTTAACGCTCGATGGTAAGGCATTTGTGAGTTATTTAGCCCTTATCTTTGAAAAACTAAATATATTAATTAAACAACTTCAAGGAACAAATAAAGCTCTTGTCGATGCAAAAGCGAAGATATCTGGTTTCATTACCTTTATTGAATTATGCCAGACATATATTTACAACAAAAATTTTGTAAAGTTTCATTGGCTCCAAAAATGTGAAGTGACTGATACCGTTATATATGTTATTGTCGATCATCTGAAAATTGTATCGGCTGATTTAAAAGAAAAATTGTCTGATTTGAAACAAACTGATTTCCCAACTTGGATGATACAGTCAATGTTAGTGGATTTGTATGATATTTCAAACATTCAGTATCAAGAAGAACTCGTAGAAATGCAAAATCATGAGTCAATTAAAAATTTATTTAATATAAAAGGAGCGATGACATGGCTTTGTGAGGAAACCGAAATCAAATATCCAAATGCAACCAAATGTGCAAGAGAACTATTGTTACCGTTTCCATCTTCATATTTAGCTGAATGCGGATTTAGTGCCATAAATGATTTGCTACTTTAAAAAAAAAAAGGGGGGGGGGGGATCGGCTGGATATAACAAAACGGGGAAACTTGAGTCTGAAGTTAACTAAATTGGAACCTGACTTAAAATTTCTTTGCAGCAAGCATCAAGCGCAAGGATCTCGCTAAATTTAAATAATAAATAATTACTAATAATTAAAATAATATAGAACAATTTTCATTAAAATTATTTTGTACTTGAATTTCAGTTCTCAGTTAAATGTTTTGAAAATTTACTTACTGTGTTTGCTCAATAATTTCCTAGTGATTTCTTACTAAAACCTATCATTAAAATTTCTTTGGTGACATTTCAATTTTTGAAAATAAAAAATTATGTATATGTTTTTTTTTTTTTTTTTGGGGGGGGGGGGGGGGCATAGGAATTTTAGAAAGGCTTACGTGGGGTATAGCACAAAAAAGGTTGGGAAACACTGCTCTAGTATGTTGTCTGGAGTCTATTCCTCTGCAGTATGTCTCTCTAGTATGTTATCCGAAGTCTATTCCTCTGCAGTATGTCTCTCTAGTATGTTGTCTGGAGTCTATTCCTCTGCAGTATGTCTCTCTAGTATGTTGTATGGAGTCTATTCCTCTGCAGTATGTCTCTCTAGTATGTTATCCGAAGTCTATTCCTCTGCAGTATGTCTCTCTAGTATGTTGTCTGGAGGCTATTCCTCTGCAGTATGTCTCTCTAGTATGTTATCCGAAGTCTATTCCTCTGCAGTATGTCTCTCTAGTATGTTGTCTGGAGTCTATTCCTCTGCAGTATGTCTCTCTAGTATGTTATCCGAAGTCTATTCCTCTGCAGTATGTCTCTCTAGTATGTTGTCTGGAATCTATTCCTCTGCAGTATGTCTCTCTAGTATGTTGTCTGGAGTCTATTCCTCTGCAGTATGTCTCTCTAGTATGTTATCCGAAGTCTATTCCTCTGCAGTATGTCTCTCTAGTATGTTGTCTGGAGTCTATTCCTCTGCAGTATGTCTCTCTAGTATGTTGTCTGGAGTCTATTCCTCTGCAGTATGTCTCTCTAGTATGTTATCCGAAGTCTATTCCTCTGCAGTATGTCTCTCTAGTATGTTGTCTGGAGTCTATTCCTCTGCAGTATGTCGCTCTAGTATGTTGTCTGGAGTCTATTCCTCTGCAGTATGTCTCTCTAGTATGTTATCCGAAGTCTATTCCTCTGCAGTATGTCTCTCAATTATGTTGTCTGGAGTATATTCTTCTGCATTTTTTTGTTTTTCTGAGACCCCCGGGGGTCTCAGGAGCTGTGGATATCGTCCCCTGTACAACCTTTTCGACAGACCGTTCTGCAGAAAGGGACCGAACCATATGGAATAAAACCCGGAGCAATAATGTCCATCCTCGTGCCTTCAAACTCCTTAAAATTGGAAGGACATCAGACAACCTAACAGAGGGAAATAGATATTAGACGTATAAGAGAGAAATATAAATCAGACAACCTAACAGAGAGAAATAGATATTAGACGCATAAGAGAGTAATATAAATCAGACAACCTAGCAGAGAGAAATAGACATTAGATGTATAAAAGAGAAAAATTATATATCAGACAACATAATAGAGAGAAATAGATATTAGACGTATAAGAGAGAAATATAAATCAGACAACCTAACAGTGAGAAACAGATATTAGACGCATAAGAGTGAAATATAAATCAGACAACCTAGCAAAGAGAAATAGATAACAGATGTATAAGAGAGAGATGTAAATCAGACAACCTAACAGAGAGAAATAGATATTAGACGCATAAGGGAGACATATAAATCAGACAACCTAGCAGATAGAAATAGATATTAGACGTATTAGAGAGAATAATTATGTCAGACAACACAACAGAGAGAAACAGATATTAGACGCAATTTTACGTTCAGTGGTTTGCCATTACTTTCTGAACGAAAAGAATCCAACGCAAAGCGGTCTGCTGCCAAATCGCCGCTAGCTGTGTTTCGAAAGTGGGTATGCGAGATTACGAAATGGGTCCGTAACCCATTCGCCACGGAGCCGGCATTAGACAAGATACTAAGGAGAAATGGAATCAAACATACTAGACAGACATATCCATAAGACAACATATTAGATAGATCTAGACATGAGACAACATACTCATCATCATCAAGTGCCGTGCCAGCTGGCGTAGGCGTTCATGGCTCTCCACAGATCTCGGTCTTTGGTTTTCTGGATCGACTCTGCTGCTGATATTCCTCCATGCCACCGTCTCAATCCATCCAGCATTATTTCTCTTGGTCTGCCTCTGCCTCTCTTCCCCTCGATCTTTCCAGTTGTTACGATGTTCTCCAATGCCTCTCTTCTCATCACGTGGCCGAAGAAAGATGTTTGTCTCTGTCTTATTGTTGTATATAATGTTCTAGTTTCATTAGCCTGTTTCAGGCAGTCGTCGTTAGTTACTCTGGCAGTCCAAGGAATTCACAACATTCGTCTCAGGAACCACATCTCTGTTGCTTCTAATTTCTTCTTAATTTGTTCATTTACATTCCAAGATTTACTGCCATACAGCAAAACTGGTTCTATATAGCATTTCAGCACACTCTTTCTTACATTCGGTGATAGTGACTTATTGCATAAGATACTCTTCATTTTCTGAAATGCGGCTTTTGCCTGCCCTATTCTGCTCCTAATCTCTGTTGTACATCTTCCATCTGATGTTATAAATGCCCCTAGGTATCTAAAATTATCCACTTGGTTTAGGATTTTTCCTTCTATTTCTATGTCACATTTTGGTGTCACCATTTTCTTTGATATTACCATTGTTACTGTTTTCTTGATATTCAAGGAGAGTCCTTTCCTTGCACTCTCTGTTACTACAACGTATAACAATTGTTGTAGGTCTGTTGAATTATCCGCCACCAATACTGTGTCATCTGCATAGCGTATATTATTTATATTATAACCTCCAACTAGTATTCCTTGCATCTCTTTGATCTCTCTCATTATTACTTCGCTATACAGGGAGAAAAGATCTGGTGACAAGACACACCCCTGCCGTACTCCTAGCCTTATCTGTTCGTAACTACCCTCTTTATTTCCCATTTTAATTGCTGCTAGTTGGTTCCAGTAAACATTCTTTATTATTCTTAAATCTTTTCCATCAATGTTGATATCTTCCAACATTTTAATCAGTTCATTATGTTTTGCTTTATCAAATGCCTTAGTATAATCTATGAAGCACAAATATATGTCTCTCTGTTTCTCTATTGACCTTTCTATTAGTGTCCGTAATGTATAAATTGCATTGTTTGTGCCCTTTCCTTCCACAAATCCATACTGTTCTTCACTAATTTCCATTTTTATTTTCTTTTTGGTACTTCTCATTATGATTCTGAGTAGAAGCTTAGTGATATGGTTTATAAGGTTCATTGTACGAAAATCATCACATTCAATTGCTCCTGGTCTTTTTGGTATAGCTATAAATACAGATTTCAGCATATCACTGGGTAAATATCCACTGTTGGAAATATCATTCAACATTTTGGTTAATATATCTACTTCAAATTCTCCCAATACTTCTAATTCTTCTATTGTGATTTCATCTGGCCCAGCTGTTTTTCCTTTCTTCATACGTTTCATAGCGTCAGCGACTTCTTCTTTCAGAATAGGTGAACCTTCTAAGTTACTATCTTCTGTTAATTCTTCCCTTTCTCCTTCATATAATTCTCTTATATACCCATTCCACCTCTTCATTATAGCACTTTCCTCTAATTGGACAATTGGACAAATAGACAACATACTAGAGAGAACAATATATCATACATCATACTATCTTATATATATATATATATATATATATATATATATATATATATATATATATATATATATATATATATATATATATATATATATATATATATATATATATATATATCAGGCATAATGCTGGAGAGAAATATGCATCATACAACATTCCAGATCGGGTAGGACAGCTAACATCAGACCTAATACGATATAGGTACACGAGGTAGGAATCCAACGATAGCTGCGCTACATCGACGTGTAGACGCAAGCACAGTTCTCCGACTGTCCAGATCAGCATACTTTTAATGCTGGATAGTAAATGTATTTGCCATCCTTTTCTCTCTTGTCTGGTGTCAATTCCGTTTACCATTTTTCTGTTGTGTTATAAGATGACTTGAAGAGATTAGAACAAGAATCACCATGGCAAAGGTAGCCTTTAGCAAGATGAAAAACATACTGACCAATAAAAAGATGTCAATTGAAACGAGAAAAAGAGTGTTGAGGTGCTACATAGAACCTGTACTTTTATATGGATGTGAAGCGTGGACAATGAGCAGTCAAGCTGAAAAACATCTGATGGCTGTAGAAATGTGGTTTCTGAGGAAAATGTAAAGAATACCATGGACAGACAGAAAGACCAATGAACAAGTCCTTCAAGAAACAAACGAAGATCGTAAACTGATTAGAGAAATTAGACGTAGACAGTCATAATTTTTTGGGCAAGTTATGAGAAGAAATGAATTGGGGAACTTGGTGACAACTGGTAAGATCGAAGGGAAAAGACCAAGGGGAATACCCAGAAGCAAATACCTGGATGGATTGGCCTCGTGGCATGGTCGAGACAGAAACACGGAGCTGATCCACGACTCTGGTGATCGAGTGAGATAGCAAAACATGACCTCCCACGCTTACCGGCATGGCACATGATGGATGGATGGATGGATAAGGACGCTTTCAGTGCACATCAATACTGTTCCATGTATCTAATCTATGTCTTCTATGAGCCAGTGTTTCCCTAACGATATAAGTCACAGATAAGCTTAGACATTGTTCTGTCATGTGAGAATTACTGTTGGTGAGAGTCCGCTTCACACAGCCTCTCCAATGTCTACTGCAGCAATCATTTTGTTATCGATTCCCTATTGTCTCCTATTTACTCGTCTCTTCCGCTCGCTAATTGAGTTAACTTATTTCGCAGACATTGTTTACCGGGCAGGCGATTTGCGGCATTGCTGTTTCTGCGTCACGGCCGTGCGCGCATGCTGTCGGGGACAAAGGGAAATGCGTGAAAAATTGGATTTTCCTCCGGTGATATCAATAAATCTGCGGAGATGGGTGATATGGGGAGGAGAAAATTAGGTAGTTACGAGGGTTTAATCCATACAAACAGCTTACAGCCACTTACAGTTTGAAAACTGGCGAATTCCAAAACGATGACCAGGGTAACGCAGATCAAGTATTAATCTTAGATTTGTTTCTTATCCTGGTCCCCTTCTGTGTGGTTCTAGCGGGGTCGCTGTTTGATGCTCGGTATACGAGGCAGGACGGACTGCGATGATAATAAATACAAGCACGGTGGACAGCAATCTGGCTGTGGCTGCTACGGTGTGTTATAGTAGCAGCCCACTATCACAGGACAGTGTATTATAGCAGCAGCCCACTATCACAAGACAGTGTATTATAGTAGCAGCTCACTATCACAGGACATTGTATTATAGTAGCAGCCCACTATCACAGGACAGTGAGATATAGCAGCAGCCCACTATCACAGGACATTGAGTTATAGTAGCAGCCCACTATCACAGGACAGTGTGTTATAGTAGCAGCCCACTATCACAGGACATTGAGTTATAGTAGCAGCTCACTATCACAGGACAGTGTGTTATAGTAGCAGCCCACTATCACAGGACATTGAGTTATAGTAGCAGCCCACTATCACAGGACAGTGTATTATAGTAGCAGCCCACTATCACAGGACAGTGTATTATAGTAGCAGCCCACTATCACAAGACAGTGAGTTATAGTAGCAGCCCACTATCACAGGACAGTGTATTATAGTAGCAGCCCACTGTCACAAGACAGTGAGTTATAGTAGCAGCCCACTATCACAGGACAGTGTATTATAGTAGCTGCCCACTATCACAGGACAGTGTATTATAGTAGCAGCCCACTATCACAGGACAGTGTATTATAGTAGCAGCCCACTCTCACAGAACAGTGTATTATAGTAGCAGCCCACTCTCACGGGACAGTGTATTATAGTAGCAGCCCACTATCACAGGACAGTGTGTTATAGTAGCAGCCCACTCTCACAGGACAGTGTGTTATAGTAGCAGCCCACTATCACAGGACAGTGTGTTATTGTAGCAGCCCACTATGACAGGATTGACCCCACACTCTATGCCAGGACCACTCCTGTAGAGTCTCATTTATCTAAAACGACATCACAGCACTCACGACATTCCCATTCGTGCTCGGCCCTCATCTGCAACAGTCAGCGAAAGGTTCCAGTGATGGTACTAGTAGCAGTCTGATTATGTGTGCGTCTGGCCTCTCCTCCGAGGTTTGAACACATGTCTCTGCTTGCCTACAACAGTCAAGCATGAGTATCGGGGTTTAAAACTGTGGTATGGTCTTGACGCAGACGGATTTATCATGTCAGAAATATTCTACAGCGCAAATAAGCGGGCACTCTCCCGCTGTTTATACTTCACCTCGACACCGCAAGGTACAAGAGGAACATGATGAGATGAGATTCATGAACTGGTGCTTCCGCACAATAGTGGGACTACAATATTATAACAATCACTCATGCCAACCTTATGGAGAGAACTGACACAGGTAGTCTCACAGCAGATACTACTGAATGAGTCATGGTAATTTCAAAACTGTCTTTCATCTCATCTCATCTCATCATGTTCCTCTTGTACCTTGCGGTGTCGAGGTGAAGTACAAACATCGTGAGAGTGCAGGATTATGGGCTTCATATATCGATATTCCCATGGACTCTGCTATTCCCTCCGTCCAACTTTTACGTGGTCGGCCTTTTCCTATGTTTCCATCTGGTCTGTACATCATTGCTTCTGGTATGCTGTTGAATGCTAACCTACTTGCATGCTAACCTACTTGCATGGCCAAACCATTTGACTTGCTGCTTTCTAATAAAATCTAGTGCTGCTATAACCCCTACTTTAGACCTGATTTCTTCATTTCTGATCTTAACTTCTTCTCAGGAATCTCATTTCTGTTGTTGTGATTTTTCTTTTCTCTTTTTCTGTCATTGTCCAGGTTTGGCATTGGTAGCATAGAGTTGGTAGGAAGATTGTGTTGTAAAGTGCTTTCTTAGTAGTTATTGATACATGTTTGTTCTTTAGAATTGATGCCATTTGTCCAATGAGTTGGTTTGCCTTATTGCATCTGTTTTCAATCTTGTCTTCTGATCTGCCATTTGATGATATTATACTTCCTAGGTACTTTAAACTCTTTACTTGTTTAAAGGGATGTTCGTTTAGGTGAATTGTTGTTTTTTCTTCTTTAGTTATAGTCATTACCTCTGTTTTGCTTGTGCTAATGTTCATGTTATGTTCCCTACACATTTCGTTTAGACTATTCATGTGGTCTTGTAATTCAGCTTCTGATTTTGCTATTAGTGCTTGGTCGTCCGCAAACAGGAGTTCTCTAATGGTTAGATTTGCAGATAGTTCTTCTTCTGTGTTCTCGTCATGTGGTTTCTTGCGGTCTCTGTTTGGCTGGTTTCTTTACATATGTTGTCTATATATGTTATGAACAAGAGAGGGTACAGGACACAACCTTGTCGTACTCCAGATCTTATGGTGAAGGGTTCTGAGTGTCCTCCAGTTGCTCTCACTATGCATTTACTGTTGTTGTATAAGCTTCTACATAGATTATTTAGATGTGTACTCACTCCATATTGTTTACTGATTTCCCACAGCTTGTTTCTGTCTATTCTATCAAATGCTTTTTCTTGGTCGACAAAGGCTAAGTAGAGTGTTTCATTGAATTCAATTGATTTTTCTATAAGTTGTCTAAGAGCAAAAAATGGCGTCTGTGCATCCATTAGTTTTCCTAAATCTAAGTGTTTAGCTTAACTGGGGATCTACAGTAGGTCTCTACAGATGCGAAAATCAGTGAATTAAAGTTTCTCTATACTCACTGCACAGCCTTTCTGCCATGTCTGTCCGCTGACACCATGCTTAACACTACGTTAGTTTCTGTTTTATCGATACAACAAGTACTAATTAGCTCCTGTCAACGTTACTTCCTTGTTGCTTAGTTTTTCCACCGTTTTTCGTTGCTCTCTGCTATTTAAGTCTTACTAATTTATGAATGCCAATTAATACGTATATGCACAGAGAATTAACGTGACCATTAATAAAGAAAGGGTTACGACTGGGGTGGCTACAGGTAAAACAAAAGGCAAACTGTAAAACACTATTTGTTACTACAGATATGTAAGTGAAGAATACAGGCTGTAAAAGAGAAGGGCGTATAAATCAAGGAGTCACCGTATTAAAAAAAAAGATATCAATAAAGGAGACGCGCTATGCAACAGAAAGATGTATCAATGAAGGAAACATACTATATAACAGAAATAAGTATCAATAGAGGTTAGATACTATACAACAGAAAGATATATCAATGAAGGAAACATAATATACAGCAGAATGATATATCCATGAAGGCAACATAATATACAGCAGAAAGATATATCCATGAAGGCAACATAATATACAGCAGAAAGATATATCAATGAAGGCAACATAATATACAACAGAAAGATATATCAATGAAGGCAAGATAATATACAACAGAAAGATATATCAATGAAGGCAAGATAATATACAACAGAAAGATATATCAATGAATGCAACATAATATACAACAGAAAGATATATCAATGAAGGCAACATATTATACAGCAGAAAGATATATCAATGAAGGCAACATAATATACAACAGAAAGATATATCAATGAAGGCAAGATAATATACAACAGAAAGATATATCAATGAAGGCAACATAATATACAACAGAAAGATATATCAATGAAGGCAACATAATATACAACAGAAAGATATATCAATGAAGGCAACATAATATACAACAGAAAGATATATCAATGAAGGCAACATATTATACAGCAGAAATATATATCAATGAAGGCAACATATTATACAGCAGAAAGATATATCAATGAAGGGAACATAATATATAACAGAAAGATATATCAATGAAGGCAACATAATATACAACAGAAAGATATATCAATGAAGGCAACATAATATATAACAGAAAGATATATCATTGAAGGCAACATAATATACAACAGAAAGATGTATCAATGAATTAAACATATTATACAACAGAAAGATGTATCAATGAAGGAAACATACTATGCAACAGAAAGATGTATCAATGAAGGAAACATACTATACAGCAGAAAGATGTATCAATGAAGGAAACATACTATACAACAGAAAGATGTATCAATGAAGGAAACATACTATACAGCAGAAAGATGTATCAATGAAGGAAACATACTATGCAACAGAAAGATGTATCAATGAAGGAAACATACTATACAGCAGAAAGATGTATCAATGAAGGAAACATACTATGTGACAGAAAGATATATCAATGAATGAGACACGCCCCACAACAGAAAGATGTATCAATGAAAGAGACACGCACCACAACAGAAAGATGTATCAATGAAAGAGACACGCCCCACAACAGAAAGATGTATAAAAAGTCGCTTAAAAGTCGACAGGGTCGACTTAATTGCACCGGGTTTTATCCCATAAGGCTCGGTCTCTTTCCGCAGCACGGAAAGCGTCGCACAAAGCACTAACTCCGTAGCTTTTAGCGACGACCCACAGGAGTCTCCGAAACATTTAACTCCTAAGCCGAAGGGCGCGGCCCGGAGGCGAACCCACAACCTTCGGAGCTCGAGTCAAACGGCTTGACCACTTCGCCACAGAGACTCCCAAGATGTATCAATGTCAAATTCGAAGGAAAGATGTATCAAAATATCGAAAAGAAAGATGTATCTATGAAGGAAACATATACTATACAACAGAAAGATGCATCAATCAAGGAAACATAATATACAACAGAAAGATATTCAATGAATGAGACACGTCCCACAACAGAAAGATGTGTTAACGAAGTAGACAAGCCCACAACAGAAAGATATATCAATAAAGGAAATATACTCTATAACAGAAGATAAAGAACCAACATACCTTGGTGTAACATTCGACGACAGGCTGACATGGAGAAAACACATTAAAAAAGCAGTAGCAAAAGCCAGAAGGAAAATAGCCATCCTGAGAAAGCTAAGTGGAACCCCTTGTGGAGCCAGTGGGAAAATACTTACAAAGTTTATCAACAGAGCATACGACCACACTTGGAATACGGATCAACTGCGTGGTGTTCAGCATCAAAAACCACATTACAGCAGCTGGACAAGGTGCAAAATCAAGCTCTTAGAGTCATCACAGGAGGGATGAGATCAACCCCTATAGTAGCAATGGAGAAAATGGGGAGGACACAAGCTCTAAGAGAACGCAGAGATACAAAAACACTAATACAAGCAGAAAAGTTCCTCAGTTTGCCAGGCCACCCTATGAAGAACCGATTTGAAAACTTAGCTATGGGGCGGTTGAAAAGAAGTAGTTGCATCCACCAGGCCAAACAACTCTGCAGAGAAACCATCGATCTTCCCACAGTTGATATCCCCCTGACAACTATTCCAGAGCGAACCCCGTGGAAAGATGAACATAGACTATCGCTACAAATCCAGACAAAAGTGTGAGGAATATTTGACAAGGAAGAACAGAACAGTGTGCAGCGCAGAACAGCCACTCTCAGCTTTCTTGATGACGAATACCCACAGGATCTCTGAATCCGATTCTACACAGATGGGTCAGCACAAAATGCTGTTCGAAATGGAGGAGCGAGAGTGTACATAGAATACCAAAATAATACTAGAGACACGGCCAGAGTTCCAACAGGAAAGTACTGCCATAGCTATAATGCTGAAATTGAGGCAGTCAAGATAGCCACAGAGAAATTACAAAATGCCAGCCATGGTTCACAACCTGTGGTGATATTGACAGATGCAAAATCCGTAATAGAGGAGCTCCTGTCTGGGAAATTGCCAGTTCTAAGGACACTACTTTCTG
This sequence comes from Cepaea hortensis, assembly GCA_963921405.1. Taxonomy (NCBI): domain Eukaryota; kingdom Metazoa; phylum Mollusca; class Gastropoda; order Stylommatophora; family Helicidae; genus Cepaea; species Cepaea hortensis. Next base: position 55,717,561 of record OY992890.1, read on the forward strand.
AACTTAGCAGTCAGCGTAAGATCACCATACAATGGATACCATCCCACTGTGGAGTACCCGGAAACGACAGAGCTGGTCGATTGGCTAAGGAAGGAGCAAAAGAAGAACAATCTGATGTGCCCATTACATACCACCAACAGAAAATAATGATCAAATCAGTCAGGAGGCCACAAAACCTTACTCAAGACGACTACCACGTTATGGACAGACCAGAACAGGTAATTCTTCTGCGCCTCAGAACAGGACACAATAGACTACGCAACCACATGTATACAAAATTCAAGATTGGTGACTCAGCCATGTGCACATGTGGTTTGGAGTCGCAGACAGCAGAGCACATACTCCAGGATTGCCCAAATTACAACGTATCCAGGCGAACCTTCTGGCCTAGAGAGACAACAGTGGAAGATAAACTCTATGGACCGCTGAGTGAACTAAAAAAGACTGTTAGATTCATACAAGAGACAACATTGCAGTTATAAACATATTTCAGGCGAACGATTGATTGATTGATTGATTTAGGAACCGACATCACAGCATTCGGGACATTCCCATAAGCGCTCCGTCCCCATCCTCAACAGCCAGCGAAGAGTTCCAACACTAATAGTTCCAGTAGCAATCTGATTATATGTCCGTCTCGCCTTTCCTCTGAGCGTCGATCGTCGGCCAGATCACCTCGTCACACCTCGCTGCCTCATTCTTACCAGACTATGGTAATCCATTTGCTCCTCCGAGGTGTACACGTGCTCCCACAAGGCCGCAACCACGTCTGTTTTGTCATGCATCAATACTCCACCAAGTTTTGCCAAGCCAGCCAATCTATCCGCCTGTTCATTCCCGAGCCCACCGGCACACAGGCGAACGAAAGAAGAAGAAGAAGAAGAAGAAGAAGAAGAAGAAGAAGAAGAAGAAGAAGAAGAAGAAGAAGAAGAAGAAGAAGAAGAAGAAGAAGAAGAAGAAGAAGAAGAAGAAGAAGAAGAAGAAGAAGAAGAAGAAGAAGAAGAAGAAGAAGAAGAAGAAGAAGAAGAAGAAGAAGAAGAAGAAGAAGAAGAAGAAGAAGAAGAAGAAGAAGAAGAAGAAGAAGAAGAAGAAGAAGAAGAAGAAGAAGAAGAAGAAGAAGAAGAAGAAGAAGAAGAAGAAGAAGAAGGTGTATCAATGAAGAATTTTGATGCCCAATTTATTTCTCAGCGTCGGATTGTGAATACAGCATTGAAACGAGGTTTGGTCTGTGCGTGGTAAACTTGGTGTTTGTTGCCTTCAGTATACTGCTTATCCACCCACCATCTGCAGGTACTGCGTGTCTTACTTCTGTTTCCCGTTGTATTGGAGCGATATTGCTTCTTGTGCATGTTTGTTCATGGTGGTAACAGCACTGGTTCACTAGGCTCCTTGCTGTAAGATTACAGGTCGTCTCACGGTGCATACTTCCGTTACCTCCTAAAGTGATATCTCTATATATTTTCTAGATCACTCGCCTTCCCAGCCGCCTGTCCATACCGTACGAGTCCAAGAAAAGTATTCAGCTCTCACTTCATGTGACTGAAGGTCGGGGTGGCTGAGACGTTTAACGTGCTTAAACTTTCTCTGCTGATTGCGGCGTAGTGGGTTCTTTTGAAACACCGGCAATCGTTTGCTTCCCGCCCTTGACTTATAGAGTCGTACATTTCAAATATGTCTGATGTTCGAGAGGGTTCGCCTGATGGCGAGGAACATTGATAATACTACCCCTCACACAAAAACAATGTCTAGTGCACTCACTGCTAGCTTCTAGTTGCACATGTGTGGACTACGCTCGAGGTCAAAGCTAGCGAGAAAAACAAACCTGTGATGAGGCTGTGCTGATCTGAGAGCCAAGGAGGTTTGAACATAGACACCTGCCATTGCTGTGACTTAACCATGGCCACTATATGGCAGGCAAGTGTACTAGCGCTAGGGCATCACGGCGGCTGTTGTAACAGTACCATAGCTAACTAAATCATATAACATAGACGATCATTTCCAACAACTCAATCAAAAACAAAGGTTTCGTTAACCAGGACAGGCGAGGAGAACAGTCTTAATCAATTGTGACAGCCTATCTGTATGATTGTTTAAAGCACTTTATTGTTTATAGGATTACAGCGGCGACAAAACAATAGGCCATTGTCGCGTGCCATCGGCCTGAAAAGGTCATCTGTGTTACTTCTGTCAAAATACTTGTCAGCAATTGATTTTCTACCCCGCCTCCAGCCGCCCGCCCACTTTAGCACGGCAGCTTACAGTGCGTGTAATATGGTAATAACTGTAGGCAAGGGTAAGGGGGACGTTGTGAGAGAACAGTTGCGGAGAATGAAGGTTTGGATGGACAAGATGTATGGATGGTGAGTGGAGGGTGGATGGGGGTTGGATGGATAGTGGAGTGAATGGATGGATTCATGGATGGTGGTTGGATGGATCGTGGAGAGATTGATGGATAGGTGGTGGATTAATGGATGGATGATGGGTGTATGGCGGATGAATAATGGGTGGGTGGATGGTAAACGAATGGATGTGTGGATGAATGGATAGGTAGATGGATGGATTGGTGGGTAGGTGGATGGATAGATGAACTGGATGGCTGGGTGAGTGGGTGGATGATGGGTGAGTGGGTTGATGAATGGATGGATGGATAGTGGGTGAATGGGTGGATGGGGGTGGATTGATAGATGGATGGGTGGGTGTGTAGGTGGATGGGTGGTGGGTGGGTGGTGGATGGATGGGTAAGTGGATGGATGGATTGTGGATGGATGGATGGATAAATGGTCGGTGGGTGGTCGGTGGATGGATCGAAGGGTGGGTAGTTGAATGGTGGGTGAGTGGATAGGTAATGGTTGGATGGAAAGATGGTAGATGGATGGATGGATAATGGGTGGATAGATAGATGGTTGGTAGATTGTCAGTGGATGGATGAATGCATTGATGGTGGGTGGATGGATGGATAATGGATGGATGGATAGATAGTGGGTGGATGGATGGGTTGGTGGAAGATCCGTGTATGGATGGATGGTCGGTGAATGAGTAGGTGGATGGTCGGTGGATGGATGTATGGATGTATGGATGGTGGGTGGATGGATAATCGATGGATGGGTTGATGGTGGGTGAATGGTCGGTAGATGGATGGATGTATCGTGCGTGGGTGGATGGTGGGTAGATGGGTGGTGGGTGGGTGGATGGTGGGTAGATGGATGGTGGATAGATGAATGGATGATAGGTGGATGGTGGGTAGATGAATGGATGTGAGTGGATGGATGGTGGGTAGATGAATGGATGGTGGGTGGGTGGATTGATGGATTTAGATGGATGGATAAATGGATGGATGGATGGATTGACTGGTGGATATATGTTTAGATGGGCAGACAGATAGACCTCAGACGAACGGGCGGGAGTCATAAATCGAATGGTTGTGTGTATGTGTGTGAGTGAGTGAGTGAATGTGTAGGTGTGTGAGAGTGTGTACGTACGTGTGTGTGTGTGTGTGTGTGTGTGTGTGTGTATGTATGTGTGTGTGTGTGTGTGTGTGTGTGTGCAAGTGCTGGTCCGGAAACCAGGTGGCATCAACATGTTACTGTCAGGGCGAAGTGAAACACGATAACTGAACGTGCGTTAAACGGGCTTTGATAAATAAATAAATGCTTTAAGATGGATCATTGAGAGGCGGGGTTTAGCTCTTTCCCTCAGATAAGGTCACAACAGCTGCACAGTGGGGAGGGAGGGGGAGGGACATAATAATAGCGAATGTAAGAATGGACATGGCAACACTCGAACATTCCTCCACGTACTCCGTCTCTTGCTTCACAAGCCGCCAACAAGAGTTCTTACTCTGATTATTCCAGTAGCACTTTGATTACAATCCCTCCTGGTGTTTCCTCTACGCCTTGAGTATTGTCCAGGTCCTGTACTCACTCCCTTATGGGCCAGCTTTACACATAAGGATACTCCTTCTGTTCTGCTGCCCTCTCCGCGCGATTCTAGACAACCTTCACAATTCACCTTTATCATAAAGCAGCTCTCCCTCCACCCAGACGAGCAACAGCGGCTAATCTATCAGCCTGTTCATCGCCCCGCACACCTGCAGGCCCTGGGTAGAAAATCCTTGATATTCTCACAGTCCCGTCCTCTCCAGTCATGGTGGCCACTCCACTCGGACATTACAGTATCCACTTTCCGAAGGGGAAATAATAAGAAAATCACAAGTGCATTACTTTCGACAGCAGCCCAAACACAGGAAGTACAATCGCGGTTTTTTTTTTTTTTTAGCATATCCTTTACAGGACCTCGCTGTCAACACCAGCATCTTTCAGCTGTATGTTGATTTCTTGGCAAGATTACGCTCAGTAGTTTGCCATTGATTTCTCAGCGGCCGGCTTACATACCCCGTAAGTTACCGATGCGATTCGAACCACTGCTGATTCTCACCGTCATCACGTTACCGACGAGAGTATACGAGATTACGGAGACAAGTAATAACCTCTAAGCCACGAAGCCGGCGCAAAATCACGGTTGGCATTTTTTTAAATCATAATTCCAATTGGCTTCCAGGTAGACCCAGCCTAACATGGGTACCAGAAAATGTTCTGGGAAGTAAACCTGACCGGCGTGATCCGGGGTCAACATGATACGGGGTCAACATGATACGGGGTCAACATGATCGCAGCATGTTCCTGGCTAGACCGGCATGTTACGGGGTCAACATGATACGGGGTCAACATGATACGGGGTCAACATGATACAGGGTCAACATGATACGGGGTCAACATGATACGTGGGTAAACATAATACGGGGTCAGCATGATACGGGGTCAACATGATCGCAGCATGTTCCTGGCTAGACCGGCATGTTACGGGGTCAACATGATCGCAGCATGTTCGTGAGAAGACCGGCATGATACGGGGTCAACATGATCGCAGCATGTTCGTGAGAAGACCGGCATGATACGGGGTCAACATGATCACAGCATGTTCGTGGGTAGACCGGCATGATACGGGGTCAACATGATCGCAGCATGTTCCTGGCTAGACCGGCATGTTACGGGGTCAACATGATCGCAGCATGTTCGTGAGAAGACCGGCATGATACGGGGTCAACATGATCGCAGCATGTTCGTGGGTAGACCGGCATGATACGAGGTCAACATGATCGCAGAATGTTCCTGGCTAGACCGGTATGATACGGGGTCAACATGATCGCAACATGTTCGTGAGTAGACCGGTATGATACGGGGTCAACATGATCGCAGCACGTTCCTGGGTAGACCGGCATGATACGGGGTCAACATGATCGCAGCATATTCCTGGCTAGACCGGCATGTTACGGGGTCAACATGATCGCATCACGTTCCTGGGTAGACCAGCATGATACGGGGTCAACATGATCGCAGCATATTCCTGGCTAGACCCGCATGTTACGGGGTCAACATGATCGCAGCACGTTCCTGGGTAGACCGGCATGATACGGGATCAACATGATCGCAGCATGTTCCTGGCTAGACATGAATAATAGCAATCCACGCGCGATGGGATAAAAGGAGGAGGACACCTGGAGGACAGTCGACTGGTAAGGCCGCGAAAGGCATGACGCATTTTGAGGGTCCAGGAATGTGGATGAAGTTGAAAAGCAGCCAACAGATAGTTGTAGGTTATCGTCTCCAGCTTCACGACGGTAGACAGAGGATCTCTTTTCTGGGAGACAATGGCTACGGTCATCGACCAGTATGGTCACTGCTAGGAATGAAAGCAATGGCAAACTACCTTCTTTACAGATGCCAAGAATACTGCAGGCTTATCGATAATCAGAGAAACGGCGTAAATGGGTGCTCCATAGGAGCAGCTTCGCCCGGTAGGAGTAGTCATGGGCACCAGGTGACTCCAGACCGTCGGCAGACGACTGAGTGCAAAAGGATATCAACATTGAAAGTGGGAACTTGGAATTTAAGAACTATGATTGGGGTAAATTTGATAACATTAAGAATGAAATGAGAAGATTAAATATTAGCCTGTTAGGTATATGTGAGACCAGATGGACAGGAATGGGCATTATAACATCTGAGGAATATAGAATAATCTATTCTGGTGGAGAGAAACAACAGCAAGGAGCAGCAATTATAATGGATACAGAGAGATCAAAATTGATCAAAGGATATTGAACTGTATCAGACAAAGTGTTTCTGGTGAAGTTGAGTGGAAGACCTTTTGATATCAACGTCATTCAAGTTTGTGCACCAACAGCAGACAGTAGTGATGACAGCATTGATGAATTCTATAATTATTTAGAGAAAGCCTTCAAGAAATGCAATAATTCTGACGTAAATATCATAATGGGCGACTTAAATGCCAAAGTTGGAAATCAACAGGACGGATGCATAGTAGGCAAGTGTGGACTAGGGGAACAGAATGAAAGAGGTTGCAGACTTGTACAGTTGGCAAAAGAGCATGATTTGATTATTGGAAACACCTGGTATCAACAGCACCCAAGGAGATTATGGACATGGAGGAGTCCTGATCATAAGATCAGAAATCATATTGATTACATTCTCATCAATAGAAGATTTCGAAATGCCTTAAAAGTCGCAAAAACTATTCCAAGCGACCATAGATGAATCTTAAGCAATTTACATATAACATTAAAGAAAGTCAAATATTCACCAAGAAACACAAAATTTGATGTACATGCACTGAAGAGTGAGGAAATAAAAGATAAATTCAACGTAGAAGTAAAGAACAAGATTCGATGCATTGTCCGATATGGAAATAGTATTTCAATGCGTCAGTGACCAATAAGAAATATTAAAGAAATAAATCAACCAAGCTGTAGAAACAAAAGAAAAAAATTAATAAAAATAAAGATAATAGCACGCAAGAAATGGATAACGGAAGACATCTTAAAACTCATGGAAGTAGGAAGAAATAACAAACATAAAAAGGAAAAATATGAAGAGACTCACGGGAAAATTAGGAAGCTATGCAAAGAGGCAAAAGAAACATGGCTTGAGGAAAATTGCAAAGAAATTGAAAACAAACACAACACCCGGAATACCACATTAATGCACAAAAGAATTAATGACATCACTAACAAAAGAACACACACATCAACGGGTTGCCTAAAAACTGAAGATGGCAAGATCATAATAGAAAAGATCAGATTTTACATGCGTGGTCAGATTATGTGGTAGACCTTTATGATGATAAAAGAGAAGAACAATATGATCATCGGAATAATAAAGAAGTACCATCAATTTTGAAGATGGAAGTTCAGAATGCTCTTAACCATATGAAAACTTGAAAGACCCCGGGAACAGATAACATCACAATAGAAATAACCAATGCCTTAGAAGAATATGGAATAGACCAAATCACCAGACTGCTGAACGCAATATACGATACTGGAGATATACTTCCTAAATTATGTAATTCTATATTAATTACAATCCGGAAGAAATTAGGAGCCTCGGAATGCGATCAACATCGAACAATTAGTATAATGAGCTACATAACGAAGATTCTGCTGAGAATTATCATGCAACATCTCTGTTGCTTCTAAGAGTTAGGAAGAAAATACAACCCGAAATAGGAGAAGTAAAATGTGGATTTGTAGAAGGCAAGGGCACAGTAAATGCTGTGTATATACTGAGAAAAGTAATTTCACGTTCTATAGAAGTAAACAAAGATCTATATCTTTGCTTTATTGACTACACAAAGGCTTTCGATAAAGTGAGACATGTCGACATGATAAGGATGCTTGAAGATCTACAAATTGATGGAAAAGACCTTATACTTGTAAAACATGTATTGGAATCAACAATCTGCCATCAGAATTGATAACGTTGTAAGTCAATATCAGCCTAATAAAATAGGTATGAGACAGGGATGTGAAATGTCTCCAGATCATTTTTCCCTTTACAGTGAAAATATTTTCAGAAATGTAGAAAATATTGAAGGAATCAACATTGGGGGACGATACATCAGTAACATTAGATATGCAGATAATACAGTCTTTATTGCAGACAATGCACCTGCAAATTTAGTAGATACGCTTGTTGCACACAGTGAACAACTAGGGTTAGAACTGAATATTAAGAAGACACAGATTATGGTCGTCACTGGGAAGAAGGAAATACCACAATGTGATATACGAGTAAATGGGCATATTCTTAAGCAAGTGAATCGATACAGTTATCTCGAAACAGTCATAACATCTGATCAGAGATGCCTTGAAGAGATCAGAACAAGAATTGCCATTGAAACGAGATAAAGAGTGTTGAAGTGCTACATAGAACCTGTACTTGTGTATGGATGTGAAGCGTGGATAATGAGCAGTCAAGCTGAAAAACAGCTGGTGGCTGAGGAAATGTGGTTTCTGATGAAAATGCAAAGAATACCATGGACAGACAGAAACATCAATGAACAATTCCTTCAAGAAACAAATGAAGATCGTAAACTGATTAGAGTCAGTAGACATAGACAGTCAAAATTGTGTGGGCATGTTATGGGAAGAAATGACTTGGAGAACTTGGTGACAACTGTCAAGATCAAATCAAAGATCAAATCAAATCAACTTTATTTTAAAAGGGTAACAAATTGGGCACGCAGGCCCGTCTTACATTCGGCCCTTCCAATCACTCGTCTTTCGTTCATCAAGAGGATTATACATTTACATAGGAAGAAAGATAAACATTGTGAAATGAATGTTGTAAACATAATCAAGACAAATTACCATGTTATGAGGCCCATCTCCCACCTACCCATACATCACCCCACCCATACACACAACCCCACCTACCCACACACACACACCCAGGGACACATACATACCCCACCAACCAACCCATCCCCCTCCTACACATCCGCCACCCACACACACACTGACCTCACCTGTTCCCCCAACCAAAACACATTCGCCACCCACAAACATCCCCCACCAACCCCACGTCCACCCACATACACATCCTAACACACTCATCCTCTCCCCACCCACACCTCCAACCACCCATCCCCCAGCCACATCTCCATCGACCACATATTCCCCACCCACGCACACACATCCCACACCAACCCACACATCGCAAATCCAATCACACATCCCCAAACCATACACACACATTCCCACCAACTGACGTCTCCCTACCCCGACACACACACATCTCCCTAACCACCTATACATCCCCAATCCACCCACACACACCCCACCATTACATTATACATTATAAAATCACATGGTATTTAACTGATAACATGACAGATGAGAATACACAAACATATGGATTCGCGTGTTACATAACATGCGTATTACATGACTTGCATCTGCTCAGCTCTCTCTCTCTCTCTCTCTCTCTCTCTCTCTCTCTGTATTCTTTTATATACACACACTCACACGCATGCGCGCGCTCACACACACACACACTAACACATCAACTCTCCCACTGTCTCACTCTCTCTCTCTCGTTCGCTCACTCTCTCTCTCTCTCTTTCTCACACTCACTATTTCCCCCATTCATTTACTCTGTCCATCTTCATTCACTTTATCTCTAACTCTCTTACTCTCTCTCTCTCACACTCATACACAGACAGACACACACCCTCACGCTATCACTCAATGTTTCACTTACCCTAGAGCACTCACTCACTCTTTTTACTCTCTCTCTCTCTCTCTCTCTCTCTCTCTCTCTCTCTCTCTCTCTCACACATACTCTAACACTCATTCACTCACTCACACACACTCACTCTCTCACTCATTCACTCCTGACTCATTCACTCACTTACTCTCTCACTCTCTCACACACAATCCTTCACACACACACTCACTCTCTCAATCACACTCTCTCACACATACACATACGCATGAATGCACGCACGCACACACTCCCTCACTCACTCTCACACATACACGTACGAATGCATGCACTGACACACTCCCTCACCATCTGTCGCTCAATCACTCTCTCCACACACACGCATGCACGTGCGCACATACACATTCACTCTCACTCTCTCTCTGACATCCACTTTCTCTCTCTCTCTTTCTCTCTCTCTCTCTCTCTCTCTCTCTCTCTCTCTCCCCCCCCCCCCCAACACACACACACGCACACACATATATAGTGAACAATTATAGTTAAACAATTATAATGTACAATTATACCAGTAAATGAATTATGGTGGTATATATTCAGTATGGATTAAGTATTGAAAGAGTTTTCGGTTAAATGTGTAGGGACTCATTGGAGTTTTCAGATCTGGAGGAAGATCATTCCATAAATGAGCACCAGAATAGGCGAAACATGTTTTGTATAGGTCCAATCTAGGCTTTGAGACATGTAACAAATTTACGCGCTTGCTGTTCATTGCATTAGATTGAATCAGCGGCAGAAGATACTCTGGGGTATTTTGAGATTTAATTTTATTCACTAGTTTGGCTTTGTTAAAAAGGAAGCGCTTTCCAAGTGGTAGAAGTCTTAGATGCCTGTATAGATTATTACTTTCAACGTGCTTTCTGCCAGAAACCAGACGAATAGCGCGGTTTTGTAGAGAACATAGTCGTTTTAAATTAGATTTAGGGCAACCATCCCAAACTGTGGAACAGTAGTCGAGATGTGATTGGATATAGCATGTATAGAATATTTTTCGTGTGCTTTCGTCCAGGAAGTGCTGAAATTTAGCAAGTTGGTAAACTTTTTGTGCTATTTTCTTGGTAAGAACGTGAACATGAGAGCTCCAGCTCAAATGGCTGTCAATTAAAAGACCTAGTGTTTTATGTTCGTTCACATTAACTATAGGTAACGAGCCCAAGCGGAGTTCGCGCGGTGCTCCAGTTATGGCTAGTGTCTGTAGTTTTTGTCTGGTCGTTATTAACATGGATTTGGTTTTGTCGATGTTAATTTGCATGCGGTTTTCATTGCTCCATCTAGTAAGATTATCAAGTCCCTTTTGTAAAGAATTCTCTAATTCACTACGGTTTTCTTGACTAGTATATATAGTACAGTCGTCTGCAAATAGATCACAAGTTGTATTGCTATATAAAGAAAGATCATTAATATAAACTGCAAAAAGCAGCGGACCTAGTATTGAGCCTTGAGGCACACCAATATTAAGCTGTGTGGGTCTTGATAGACAGCTGTTGACTTGTTGTCTGTTGGATAGAAATGACGTGATTATGTTCACCATGTTGGTGCTTGTCTTCATTTGTTTTAGTTTTCTAATTAAAATATCGTGGTCTACCATATCAAAAGCTTTTTTTAAAGTCTACAAACACCGCTCCACAAATTCTACCGTTGTTGATGTTATCGGTCATTTTTGTTAAAGCACTATGGCAAGAATATTTAGGTCGAAACCCAGATTGACTGTTAATTATTAGATCGTTGTTAATTAAATGGTGTAACGTTATTTTATGAATGTGTTTTTCTAGTGGTTTTGATAGCGACGATAGTAAGGAAATAGGTCTATAATTACCCAAAACGCAATTATCGATTGAGCCATTTTTAAGTAGCGGAAACACTTTAGCAATTTTAAATGCAGATGGAAAGTAGTTTTTGGCCAGGCACTGGTTATATATGAACGTAAAGGACTCACTAATGACTGGTGTTGCACAACGAAGAATTCTATTGCTGATACCATCTAGGCCGTGTGAATTTGTTGATTTGAGGTTTAAGAGATATTTATAAACGTCTGCAACAGACATTAAGGGAATCTCAGAGGGAATATTTCTGGTGCACTTCTCCTCGCAGAATGATGCCAGTGAACTTAAATTACACGATGAGTCTGGTATTGAAGACTTTAGATTCTCTATTTCTGATTGAAAGAACCAACTGAATTCATCGCATGTTATAGAATTTGGTATTGCTGATTCTGTAGGGCGTTTCTTATTGGTTAGCAAGTTAATAGCCTTCCATATATTTGTACTGTTTGAATTATCTACAATCAAATTTTTAAAATGATCTTTTTTTATCCTACGAATTTCATATTTAACTTTATTCCTCAGTCTACGGTAATTGATGAATTCTTTATTTTTGTGTGCTGTATCTCGCTCTCTCATGATTTCCAGAACTTCATTAGTGACCCATGGGGATTTATGTTGATTTTTGACTCGAACGTCTTTAATTGGTACGTGTTTATCGAACACATTATAGACTGTCTTCGTTCAGAAAGCTAATGCATCGTCCGGGTCAGGAAGTTGGTAAACGTGATCAAGGGCTGCTTTTCTTAAGTCTTGCAAAAATAAATCTTGGTTGAATGCTTTAAAATTTCTAAATTTGATACTTACATGTTTATGCTTAAAAGATTTGAACCCAATTCTTGACCATGTACAACATACAGGGTAATGGTCACTAACTGTACTAACAGGAACAGAACATTCAATAATATTATCTGGACAAGTAACATATATATGATCAATTATAGTTGAGGATGTATCAGTAACCCTTGTGGGACGGTTTATTAGTTGTTTGAAATTGTAAGAAAGAATGATATCGTCCCATGTCTGGTTGGATTTACTAATATCTATGTTGAAGTCACCTAGTATCATAACTTCTCTACCTGCTGTATACACTCTATACATCATTGTAGTGAAGCAGTCATACCAACTGTACCCGGCACAAGGATTCCTATATAGGTATCCAATGAGAAACGGTTGTTGGCTGGCTGGCTTCACCTCTAACCAAACACATTCTATCCCTACGGTCTCGAGATCACTTCTACGGGAACAGTTGAGGGAATTGGAAATGCATACAGCAATACCTGTCTCTAATTTTTGATTTGCATCTTTCCGAATTACTTTAAACCCCTTAAGTGTGATTTCGGAGTCGGTTATTTTGTCGTTAGGACGACTTTCTGTGATTCCAAACACATGGAACTGTTTGGACAGTATTACTGAGAGCTCAGGTAATTTGTTGAACAGATGAAAGATGTTGAGATGGCCTATATATAGACCATTTTTGTTGAGCCACTGATCGTGATTGGCGAACATTTCAAACTAAAAGGAAGATGTCGCTTGAGGTATACAAATTGCAGGGATTGTGAAACTATATTTAGAAATAGTTAAGGGTGTTAGAGGGGGCAGGAAAATGTCTTTGCTGGAGTGATATCATGAATGCTTGGTGCAGGGCTGCAGGATTGTACCGCATTAGTTGCTGAAGTTGACGGTTCCACTCATAGAATTGTAGATTACCGTCCAGCGAGGGACTGTTATGAGTGTCACTGGAAGTGCCTACATTGGAAGCAGGCATCGGGGACACAGCACCATTGTTTAATGGTGTCCCCTTTGCCATCATAGAGGGAGACTGTTTTACGGGCAAGGTATCGAAGGGAAGAGACCAAGGGGAAGACCGAGAAGTAAATACCTGGATGGCTTGGCCACGTGGCATGGTCGAGACAGGAACACGGAGCTGATCCACGACTCTGGTGATCGATTGAGATGGCAGAACATGACCGCCCACGCTTATCGGCATGGCACATGATGGATGGATGGATGGATGGATGGATGGAATGTAACAAGGAGTTTATCAGACATTGGGGAGGTCAGCATGGCCGAATGGATAAGATCGCTTGCTCTTAAGCTGTCGGTGTACTGATGCCCAGGTAGCGTGTTCGTCATCAACATCATGTGCCATGCCGCTAAGCGTGGGCGGTCATGTTTTGCCAACTCACTCGATCACCAGAGGCGTGGATCAGCTCCATGTTCTTGTCTCGACCATACAACGTGTTCAACCCCTACACCGGTCAGTTGGACTAAAATGTTGGCTTCTCGGTCTTGACTTAGGCACGTAAATTACTATTACCTCCGAAGTCTGAGTGGGTTCTCGTGATGGCAAGGGACACTGGTAATAGGGAAACCTAATTCACAGACAAACATCAGTCCAGTGTACCCTTTAGTATGGACAACGCTTGAGTTTAAAGCGAGCGAACTCAAACACATAAATAAAAATAGGAGTCATATTGCAATGCAATTAAATTCATAAATTAAACCAAATAAAATTAACAAACAGGAAATCACCACATTCATTTTCCAACAACCCGCTGTGGGTGGCGACAGACCTTGGTTAATTTCGGGGTGACATTTTGAGGAAGCTTGGCAACGGTTGTGCGACAGCATTCCAGCCACAACAATACAAAGTAGGTTACATGCAGATATGACGGACTAAGTCGCCTGTCAGATGTGTCTTATTGTATTATTTATTGCCTGTCATCACGTGGGCGATGGCTAGAGGTTCATATTTGCCGGTCAAAATAATAGCTAGTTGTAGTGTTGTACCGAGCCAAGTGGGTCCCGTGTGTGAACTGCTTGGGGTTAGTGTGTACTTGTGCGTTGTATGCCCTTGACAGGATCAATCCATCTGATTCTTGGCCGTTCTCTGGCTCTATAAGCAGAGCTTCTCTCATTGTAGGCCTACAACGGTAGCATCTTGGGCTTCATTCCCACAAGATGCCAAGATCCGTTCCTTTCTGTCTCTCTATAAAATTATTGCGGGTACTTGTGTTATTTGTCATTTCTAAACCTGTCTCTTCTACTAAATGTGGCGACGTTTCTAAGCCATTGCAACTGACATCTGATGAGTTTCCTCCTTCGTCACTGACATCGTGTCCGTGTTCAGCACTAGTAGCAGAGTGTTGGTAGAATGTGATATGTGTAATTTGTCACTTCTCTTCTGTCGGTGCGTTTGTGTAACAATTAAGACGTTACGCTGACAATATTAAGACAAGGATTCAACATCAGCTCTCGTCGTTCGTTACGAGAGTAAAATACTGGCCACCTATTCCTGCGTGTAGCCAGGCCTACAAAATTGTGCCTTTCCTGAACCTGCACAACCCACATCATGTTGCCGCTACAGGAGTGATGTTATTGCAAGTCTTGTGCCCTCATGTTGCCGATACAGGAGTGATGTTTTTGCAAGACTTGTGCCCTCATGTTGCCGATACAGGAGTGATGTTATTGCTAGACTTATCGCATGTTGGCAATGCTTTCCCATTTGACCTGGTATTTCTATGTCTATGTTAGACAATCCAGGTACTGCTAGCTATTTACTTGAGCTCTAGTGCCAGTTTTACTTTAATGTTATTTAAATATGTGTTAAGTGGGCTTGATGTTTTGTATATGTATGTTAAGTGGGCTTGATGATCTACATGTCTTCTTGGTTTCGGTCTGGCAAATGTTGATCAATATGTTATACGTTACGAACAGTTTAGTCCAGTGGTTCTCAACCTTTTTTTGGTCTATGCCCTCCTTCACCATATGTTCAGAATGTCACCCGCCCCCCCTTTCTTATTTCCTTCCTATAAATTCCCCCTGCCCCTACACAATATACGTAAACGTGGAAGCCAAATTTAATAACACATACAAGAACAAGTCTAGACATCTACATAAAACGTGATTTGCGGATCTACTTATGCTTTAAAACGAATTTCAGAAGGGCGAGAAGTACAGCACCGTAAATTATGGAAGGAAAAACAATATCAAGTAATCGGTTCTTGTATTAACGTGATCTTGAAATAATCTTAATTCCCTCCCCCCACCCCCACCCCGGAAACCCTAAAATTCTCCCATTGGGGGGGGGGGGATTCCCCACTGGTTGAGAACCACTGATTTAGACCATACATGCATACAATTACTCGTTATGGTGATAAATAACCTGGACACCAGCCACGAGTAATTCATCCAGCGATTTGTTTTGGCCTCCTGGAGGATGTGGCTCGAACTCATGCTTTTTACCGACTTCATCTGCTTCTGTTATTACTCTATCCATCCTCATCATCATCATCATGTGCCCGGTCAACTGGCGTACGTCCATGTATCTCCACAGATGATGGTCAGTAGTTTCCTGGATCAATTCTATTGATGATATCCCTCCATGGCACCGTCCTAGTCCACGGTGTTTTCCACTGTCTCTCTTCTCAGTAGATAACCAAGAACAATGTTTATCTCCTTCTTATATCAATATATAATGTTCTACATTTATTAGCTTTTTCCAGGCACCCGTTGTTAGTTGCTCGGGCAGCCATATTATTTACAACAAACAACTCAGAAACAACATCTCCATTCTACCTATATATATATATATATATTCTTCTTCTTCAGCGTTCCGAGCCATTGAGGTTCTTTGCTGCAGATATATATATATATATATATATATATATATATATATATATATATATATATATATATATATATATATATATATATATATATATATATATATATATTAGTTATATTAGCCTCTGACTACGCTGATTGTAAAACAATTATTAGCTTTTGCTCTTCACATTAGCTATTTCTAAGAAAGACAAATGGTGTGGCGACGATTTCTGTCTCACGTTTTACTGGCGACATCAAATGTGTAAGGTTCACATCATTATGTTACACTGGAAAGGTTAATCTATTTTATCTGCCAGCATTACTCTTATTATTGAGTGTTGTGATGCCCCTAATCATCCCAGCTTCTTCGGTTTGATCCTGTCTCTGGAGACATTCGTGTTGCTTGATTCCTCCAATTATTTCTCACAGAGTCTGTCCTGGGTATATGTGACCTCTTCCATTAAAAACAATTGCTGTCTTTCGTCCAGTGCAGTAATTAGAACATCTCGCCCAGTGTGATAATTAGAACAAGTAGACTTCAAAATCATTAAAACAGTGTTACAGTAGAATAATTGGAACACCAGGACAGTACAAGAGGGGCTAGCGATAGTGCTGTAACTAACACGTTAGCTTGACGCCTGGTGCTTATGTGTTCAAATCTCCTTCGTGGCGAGAATATTTTAATTTAATAATTGCACTGGGCTTCCAGGTCGAGCCAGCCAAAATGAGTACCAGAAAATGTTGTGGGAAGTAAAACTGGCCGGCATGTCTCTGAGCACCACATCCGTGGAGTGGTCGATACAAATATGCAGTTATCACCGTATGTGCAATACGCCTCAAGGTGTTAACAACACTTTACTTACAGCGAAATAGTAAGAATTATAGTACAATAGAATCATTAGAACATTTGTAAAGTAGAATCATTAGAACATTAGCACTGCAGAATAATTAGGACATTTCCTACTGGGGAATAATTAGACCAGCTTGTATAGAATAATTATTTGAACAGCTTCATCAATACAATAATTAGAACAGCTTCATCAATACAATAATTAGAACAACTCTCACAATTGAATAATTAGAACCGGTGCTGTAAAATAACTGGACCAACTAATTAGTATAATTAGTATATTAGTGCAATATGGAAAGCTCCTTCGGTTGGATACTTCGAACACTTCTTACAGTTGAATTGTTAGAAAATCCTGTACTATTAAATAATTAGAGTATCTTGTATTGTTGAATATCTATGATAAGGCAGATGTGGTGAAGGCCCTCTGGGAGAATGTGAATAATTCAGAAAAATAGATAGACTGTCATGGTCTAGAGAGAATGCAGCAGCAATGGGTAGCCAGAGGATCTGGTTGACAGCCGTCACTCAGTGGTAAAGCAAAAGGACATATAATCAGATTGCAACGGGCACCATTAGTATTGGAACTCTACGCTGGCGGTTGAAGGTGATGACTGAGCGCATATGGGAATTCCCCTGGTGCAGTGATATCGGTTCCTGACTCAGTTCAACTCAACTCATATCAAAATAATGATTTCTTACAACAGGTATAGTAGAATAATTAGAATAAGTATCATATTTATACAACCCTCTGTGGTATAGTAGACCTCGACGTGGTCCAACAGATAAAAACACTCGCTCTTAAACTTCCAGTACGCTAATGGCGGTAGGCAGTTCAACCCCTAGACTGGCATTAAGTTGGGCTTAAACGTTGATATTTCGTTCAGAAAGCAATGACAAACTATTGCACTTAAACTTGCCTGGTAAATCAGCCTGGAGTTGACGGCAACAACCTACACAGGACATGCAGCATGTGTAACAGAATGGTCACTAGCAGATCTCGTACAGCAGAATTATTAGAACATCTCGCACATGAGAACATCACGTGGTAATTTAAAGCCAAAAATAGAATGGTCATTAGCAGATCTCGTACAGCAAATATCGTACAGCAGAATTATTAGAACATCTCGCACATGAGAACATCACGTGGTAATTTAAAGCCAAAAATAGAATGGTCATTAGCAGATCTCGTACAGTAAATATCGTACAGCAGAATTATTAGAACATCTCGCACATGAGAACATCACTTGGTAATTTAAAGCCAACAAAATAATGCAATGCAAGTGGAACAAGAAGCGTGAGAAGCAATTTTTAAAAGTCCAAGAACAAAGCCACAGGCATTGATAATAGTTCAGTTTAAGGCATTAAAGCCAAGAAATAGGGATACAATTATTAACAAACATGTTTAACCTGGCATGCCAAACGAGGAGAATAGCTCAATATTGGCAAAGAGTTGTGATTGTACTTGTATGAAAGAACAAGGTTCGCCAACATAATGCAATACTTATAGAAGCATATCTCTACTCAGCCATGTGAGGAAAATGTATGCAAGAATGTTAGAACAAAGATACAAGATAGAACCGCTTCTAAGTGGTAAACAATGTGGCTGTAGTAAAGGAAGGGGATACACTCATGTCATTTTTGTTTGAGACAGATGTGTGAAAATCTAGAGAATACACCGAACAACAAGTGGCTTTCGTAGATCAAGAAAGGCCTTTAACCAAGAAAATAGAAATATATTGTGGAAAGCGCTCGAAGAATACTGTGTAATTGGGCAGCGAAAGTGTAGTAGGAACAAGCTTGTGTAGCATGACAAACTGGTTCCAATTATCATCAGCGTTTTATCATCACTTTTGTTCATTGCGTATATGGATAAGATTACTAAAGAAGCAAATCCACATCCAGAGAGTTTACTTGAGTTGATGTTTGCAGAAGGTCAGAGTTTATTATATTATCTAATAGAACAATGCAGATTTCAGGCATTATATAAATTGAAAATAACATCGAAAATAACGTCCAGAATTTATGTCAATTCGACGAACACCAGTGCAATGTAACGTAAATATAAATGGAAAATCATTAAAACAAAGGAGAGAGCACAAGCATCTGGGCAGTGTGTTCACATAGGATCAGTTATCAGTTATAGGATGGAAGACTAGACAGAGAAACAGAAACGAAAGTACAAAAAGCAAACAACATCAACTATCAAATAGCTAATATTCTAGATCACGCAAATACCAACATGCAAACAAAAAGAAGCCGACGCTGTCTTGACAATGACAGTCAAGGACAGTCCTAGAAATACAGGTCTAGCACCAAATACCAATAAGCCTCTGTGAGTGGAAAAGGAAAATAAAATGGAATAATTAGGACAAATCTATAGTGAAATAATTAGAGCAAATCTACAGTGAAATAATTAGAGCAAATCTATAGTGAAATAATGAACAAGTCCTCCAAGAAACAAATGAAGATCGTAAACTGATTAGAGACATTGGACGTAGACAGTCAAATTTTTTTAGGCATGTTATGAGAAGAGATGAAATGGAGAACTTGGTGACGAATGGCAAGATCGAAGGGAAGAGACAAAGGGGAAGACCGAGAAGTAAATATCTGGATGGCTTGGCCACGTGGCATGGTTGAGACAGGAACACGGAGCTGATCCACGATTCTGGTGATCGAGTGAGATGGCAGAACATGACCGCCCACACTTATCGGCATGGCACATGATGGATGGATAGTGAAATAATTAGGACAAATCTATAGTGAAATAATTAGGACAAATCTATAGTGAAACAATTAGGGCAACTCATATAGTGAAATAATTCGGACAACTCGTATAGTGAAATAATTAGATCGACTGGTCCAGTAGAATAATTACGCAACTGGCAAAGTGAAATAATTAGGGCAACTCGTCCAGTAGAATAATTACGCAACTGGCATAGTGAAATAATTCGGGCAACTCGTCCAGTAGAATAATTACGCAGCTGATATAGTAGAACAATTAGAACATCTGGTATAATTGAATAAATATAACAATTCATGTGTAGGATAAGTACAGCAGGTCTTACACTGAAATAATTATAGCATTTCTTTTAGCAGAATAATTACAGCAACAAATTCGAGGCTGTGAATTAAAAAACGTAGATACAGTATCTTTGTAATGAGAGTAGAATATTAATACCCAACTGTATCTCATCTCATCTCATCTCATCATGTTCCTTTTGTACCTTGCGGTGTCGAGGTGAAGTATAAACATCATTGAGAGTGCCCGATTATGGGCTTCATGTATCGACATTCCAATGGACTCTGCTATTCCCTCCGTCCAACGTTTACGTGGTCGGCCTCTTCCTCTGTTTTCATCTGGTCTGTACATCATTGCTTGTTGTGGCATGCTGTTGACTGGTAACCTACTTGCATGGCCAAACCATTTGACTTGCTGCTTTCTAATAAAATCTAGTGCTGATTTAACCCCCACTTTAGTCCTGATTTCTTCATATCTGATCTTATCTCTTCTTGATACGTTGAGTATTCTTTTCAGGAACCTCATTTCTGTTGTTGTGATTTTTCTTTTCTCTTTTTCTGTCATTGTCCAGGTTTGGCATTGGTAGCATAGAGATGGTAGGAAGATTGTGATGTAAAGTGCTTTCTTAGTAGTTATTGATGCATGTTTGTTCTTTAGAATTGGTGCCATTTGTCCAATGAGTTGGTTTGCCTTATTGCATCTGTTTTCAATCTCGTCTTCTGATCTGCCATTTGATGATATTATACTTCCTAGTTACTTGAAACTTTTTACTTGTTTCAAGGGATGTTCGTTTAGGCGAATTGTTGTTGTTTTTTCTTCTTTAGTTATAGTCATTACCTCTGTTTTGCCAACTGTATTTATTACTCAAATTATGAATGCCCATACTAGTATTGTGTGTATGCTTATCGTATCTCGTCCTATATGCGTGAATAAACCCAAACAGGCAATAGAACTGGTCAGGGATACAAAAACGCAATCAAAAGCGACAAAATAGCCATCGTCAGAACACAAACAACATTCGGACACTGAATTACAACTTAATAAACAATGAGGTGTACCACTCATCGGGAGGAAAGATCGATTGAAAATTTAGTTTGTCCTACTATATAATACACCATTTGAAGACAATGTGGAAAACATACCCGGTTGCAATTTCAGGGGATTATATGGGTTGTTATTTTGCCTCCTGTTATAAACGCTCCAATGAAGTCAGCTCAGCGTAGTGGAGCATGCCATGTCCAAGGAGACAATCGTTGTGCTGACTGCCAAACTGAACGACGCTCAACGTTAATCCAGTCCTTTCGGCTTCTGTCATTGTCGCATTCATGGTGGGTTTAATGTCCCGTGCTGGCCGTCGTCTGCTTGCAGGTCTTCCGGAAACCATGCTGGCCATTACCGCGCTTTCATTGTAACGTCGAGTGGGGACGAAGTACTTCAGGTTCTGAGACAAGATATTCTTTATGTGCCTGTTTTCCTGGGTATTCCGGTCTTTAAGACACCTGCATTGTTCTTCTTCTTGGCTCGTGGCGTTGAAAGAATCTGTGTTTAACACTTTACTTTATCTGGAAGAATTCAATGGTCTTCTTTCCTTTATAGGCTGCATTAAGTGGTGTATTATACAGTGCATTGATTGCATGAGAAAAACGTATCAGTTCACTATCGCAGAGAGCGAGCTAGCACACTTGACTGCTAGGCCCGTGGTGATAAGCTAGCACACTTGACTGCTGGCACATCGAAGACTAGGACACATCAGTCACAACGACCGTCCGGTACAACATCGTAGACTAGGACACATCAGTCACAACGACCGCCCGGTACAACATCGTAGACTAGGACACATCAGTCACAACGACCGCCCGGTACAACATCGTAGACTGGGACACATCAGTCACAACGACCGCCCGGTACAACATCGTAGACTAGGAGACATCAGTCACAACGACCGCCCGGTACAACATCGTAGACTAGAACACATCAGTCACAACGACCGCCCGGTACAACATCGTAGACTAGGACACATCAGTCACAACGACCGCCCGGTACAACATCGTAGACTGGGACACATCAGTCACAACGACCGCCCGGTACAACATCGTAGACTAGGAGACATCAGTCACAACGACCGCCCGGTACAACATCGTAGACTGGGACACATCAGTCACAACGACCGCTCGGTACAACATCGTAGACTAGGACACATCAGTCACAACGATCGCCCGGTACAACATCGTAGACTAGGACACATCAGTCACAACGACCGCCCGGTACAACATCGTAGACTAGGACACATCAGTCACAACGACCGCCCGGTACAACATCGTAGACTAGGAGACATTAGTAATAACGACCGTCCGGTACAGCATCATACACGGTCTTATATTAGCCGCTATGGTAACCAACAATAAAGCCTGGCTATCATAAAGTACTCAGAGATGCGGAGAAATAAATCGGAGACACGGCTTTACTTAGTACTTGACTCCAACCTTACGAGTAACAAACCACAAACCTAGAGCACCAACTCCTTAGTTGGGGCTGTCAACTCTTATCTTAACTGTTTATGGTGTATTTTCCTAGCTCTTAATTGCTGCTGCTGCCCATTTGTAGCCTTTGACCTCGGCAGATAAACACCTCTTCGCTTTGGTTTATAATCTTAAATTCGTCTCCAGCCGAACGGAAAACCAATTAATATGTCGTGAGAAATGTTAAAATGCCCACTCAGTCTCATTGTACTCTTCTAAACCCAACAGCTTTATCAATAGAGTATACACTGAAAATTGTGAGGAGGTCTGTGTACAATCACTTCAGATTGAGTATACCCAGCAAACTAAGTGAGAAAATGTGTGATTTGGAATATCGGATTAGGAAATGTATGTAAAACAGAGATTGCTATATAAATAATATTTAGTGATTAATTATTTGAAGAGTTGACAAGGTGCGTCCAATTGGCAATACAATTGGCTGACCCAACACCCCCCCCCCCCTCCCCCCCACACAAAAAAAAAAACAACCGAAAAAAAACAACTATTTCCCAGCTGAACCCATTCGGTTAGCAAACTCAACATATTGTTTAAAAGTCAACATTTTCCCTCTAGTAAACTCGTTTAAGTTAATGTTTACAACACGGACAATTGTCAAATTTGCAATGAACTTTCCTGCGCTGAAAACTAAATGAGTGTTTATAAATAGCGCTAAGACATTTCGGGAAACGAGTGAACCAACGGTGTGATGTCGAACTACAAGGTGTGATGTCGAACTACAAGGTGTGATGTCGAACTACAAAGATTAGACAAGCGTACAGGGCTAAACAGTTATGTGTAACAAGTCAAACAGTGCAGCCTTTCAGTGAAATATTTGTGAATTTTACAAAGCGGTATAATAAATGAACACATTTTGATCTAACCCATATTTTATTTTAAATGGAGACAAATGAATGTTAGAATACAATCAGTAAGCGAAACACGCAGCTCTTCTTCCGCAAGAAGAACAGAAACACCATAAGAGCCCCAATTATAATAGGTCGACAAGGTGAACGGGGCCTGAACACGTGTTTACTTCGAAACCAGCCAGCCAGCTATTAGAACAGAACAACAGATGACACGGACAAGTCAAAGTTCCAAGTCTTCATGTTTTCCTCGTGTCTCTTCTTTCCTTTACTCACGTGCATTCAGGCGTAAGGAGTGTTAGTTCTGTCAATGTGAAAACAACTTCGAAACATCATTTGTGAAACCCGGAGGACACTGAAATAACACGAGGAATAGTCCACAAATGGTATTTCTCTGATCAGTTCTGGAGAACAAAAACATGGTAACATCGCCGGACACGACAATGGAAAAGAGTATTTACAGTGGAGGTTAACAAGTTAAGATTTGGTCTCATTTGTTGACCTGTCGATCACGACCAGCACCAACATGTGCATACTCACAGCTGTGGGATCCCTTCTATATGGGTGTGGCTGCTGGGCGTAGGTAATGACATAGTAAAATAGCTGGAGACAGTGGGTAATGACATTGTAGAACCGCTGGAGGCAGTGGGTAATGAAATTGTAGAACGGCTTCAGGAAGTGGGTAGTGACATTATAGAACGGCTGGAGACAGTGGATAATGACATTGTAGAACGGCTGGAGGCAGTGGGTAATGACATTGAAGAACGGCTGGAGACAGTGGGTAATGACATTGTAGAACGGCTGGAGGCAGTGGGTAATGACATTGTAGAACGGCTGGAGGAAGTGGCTAATGACATTGTAGAAAGGCTGGAGACAGTGGGTAATGACATTGTAGAATGGCTGGAGGCAGTAGGTAATGACATTGTAGAACGGCTGGAGACAGTGGGTAATGACACTGTAGAAAACCTGGAGACAGGGATAATGACATTGTAGAACGGCTGGAGACAGTGGGTAATGACATTGTAGAACGGCTGGAGACAGTGGGTAATGACATTGTAGAACGGCTGGAGGAAGTGGATAATGACATTGTAGACAACCTGGAGACAGTGGGTAATGACATTGTAGACAACCTGGAGATAGTGGGTAATGACATTGTAGAAGGGCTGGAGGCAGTGGATAATAACATTGTAGAACTACTGGAGGAAGTGGGTAATGACATTGGTGAACGGCTG
Source organism: Cepaea hortensis (assembly GCA_963921405.1). NCBI lineage: Eukaryota > Metazoa > Mollusca > Gastropoda > Stylommatophora > Helicidae > Cepaea > Cepaea hortensis. The sequence goes on from OY992890.1 coordinate 55,742,116, forward strand.
GAGATAGTGGGTAGTGAAATTGTAGAACGGCTGGAGGCAGTGGGTAATGACATTGTAGAACGGCTGAGGACAGTGGATAATGACATTGTAGAACGGCTGGAGACAGTGGGTAATGACATTGAAAAACGACTGGAGGCAGTGGGTAATGACATTGTAGAACGGCTGGAGACAGTGGGTAATGACATTGTAGAAATCCTGGAGACACTAGGTAAAGACATTGTAGAAAACCTGGAGACAGTGGGTAATGACATTGTAGAAAACCTGGAGACAGTGGGTAATGACATTGAAGAACGGCTGGAGGCAGTGGGTAATGATATTGTAGAACGGCTGGAGACAGTGGGTAATGACACTGTATAAAACAAGGAGACAGAGGATAATGACATTGTAGAACGGCTGGAGACAGTGGATAATGACATTGTAGAACGGCTGGAGACAGTGGGTAATGACATTGTAGAAAACCTGGAGACAGTGGATAATGACATTGTAGAAAGGCTGGAGACAGTGGATAATGACATTGTAGAACGGCTAGAGGCAGTGGGTAATGACATTGTAGAACGGCTGGAGACAGTGGGTAATGACATTGTAGACAACCTGGAGACAGTAGGTAATGACATTGTAGACAACCTGGAGACCGTGGGTAATGACATTGTAGAAAACCTGGAGACAGTGGGTAATGACATTGTAGACAACCTGGAGACAGTGGTTAACGACATTGTAGAACGGCTGGAGGCAGTGGGTAATGACATTGTAGAACGGCTGGAGGCAGTGGGTAATGACATTGTAGAACGGCTGGAGGCAGTGGGTAATGACATTGTAGAACGGCTGGAGGCAGTGGGTAAATGACATTGTAGAAGACCTGGAGACAGTGGGTAATTACATTGTAGACAACCTGGAGACAGTGGGTAATGACATAGTAGACAACCTAGAGACAGTGGGTAATGACATTGTAGACAACCTGGAGAAATTGGGTAATGACATTGTAGACAAACTGGAGACAGTGGGTAATGACATTGTTGAAAACCTGGAGACAGTGGGTAATGACATTGTAGACAACCTGGAGACAGTGGGTAATGACATTGTAGACAACCTGGAGACAGTGGGTAATGACATTGTAGACAACCTGGAGGCAGTGGGTAATTACATTGTAGACAACCTGGAGACTGTTGGTAATGACATAGTAGACAACCTAGAGACAATGGGTAATGACATTGTAAACAACATGGAGAAATTGGGTAATGACATTGTAGACAAACTAGAGACAGTGGGTAATGACATTGTAGAAAACCTGGAGACAGTGGGTAATGACAGTGTTGAACGGCTGGAGACAGTGGGTAATGACATTGTAGAAAGGCTGGAGACAGTGGGTAATGACATTGTAGAACGGCTGGAGGCAGTGGGTAATGACATTGAAGAACGGCTGGAGACAGTGAGCAATGACACTGTAGAAAACGTGAAGACAGGGATAATGGCATTGTAGAACGGCTTGAGACAGTGGGTAATGACATTGTAGAATGGCTGGAGGCAGTGGGTAATGACATTGTAGAAAACCTGGAGACAGGGATAATGACATTGTAGACAACCTGGAGGCAGTGGGTAATGACATTGTAGAACGGCTGGAGGCAGTGGGTAAATGACACTGTAGAAGACCTGGAGACAGTGGGTAATTACATTGTAGACAACCTGGAGACAGTGGGTAATGACATAGTAGACAACCTAGAGACAGTGGGTAATGACATTGTAGACAACCTGGAGAAATTGGGTAATGACATTGTAGACAAACTGGAGACAGTGGGTAATGACATTGTTGAAAACCTGGAGACAGTGGGTAATGACATTGTAGACAACCTGGAGACAGTGGGTAATGACATTGTAGACAACCTGGAGACAGTGGGTAATGACATTGTAGACAACCTGGAGGCAGTGGGTAATTACATTGTAGACAACCTGGAGACTGTTGGTAATGACATAGTAGACAACCTAGAGACAATGGGTAATGACATTGTAAACAACATGGAGAAATTGGGTAATGACATTGTAGACAAACTGGAGACAGTGGGTAATGACATTGTAGAAAACCTGGAGACAGTGGGTAATGACAGTGTTGAACGGCTGGAGACAGTGGGTAATGACATTGTAGAAAGGCTGGAGACAGTGGGTAATGACATTGTAGAACGGCTGGAGGCAGTGGGTAATGACATTGAAGAACGGCTGGAGACAGTGAGCAATGACACTGTAGAAAACGTGAAGACAGGGATAATGGCATTGTAGAACGGCTTGAGACAGTGGGTAATGACATTGTAGAATGGCTGGAGGCAGTGGGTAATGACATTGTAGAAAACCTGGAGACAGGGATAATGACATTGTAGACAACCTGGAGGCAGTGGGTAATGACATTGTAGAAAACCTGGAGACAGGGATAATAACATTGTAGAAAACCTGGAGACAGGGATAATGACATTGTAGAAAGGCTGGAGACAGTGGGTAATGACATTGTAGAACGGCTGGAGACAGTGGGTAATGAGATTGTAGAACAACTGGAGACAGTGGGTAATGGCATTGTAGAACGGCTGGAGGCAGTGGGTAATGACATTATAGAACGGCTGGAGAAAGTGGGTAATGACATTGTAGAACGGCTGAAGGAAGCGGGTAATGACATTGTAGAACGGCTGGAGACAGTGGATACTGACATTGTAGAACGGTTGGAGGCAGTGGGTAATGACATTGTGGAACGGCTGGAGACAGTGGGTAATGACATTGTAGACAACCTAGAGACAGTGGGTAATGACATTGTAGACAACCTGGAGACAGGGATAATGACATTGTAGAAAGGCTGGGGGAAGTGGGTAATGACATTGTAGACAACCTGGAGACAGTGGGTAATGACATTGTAGAAGGGCTGAAGGCAGTGGATAATAACATTGTAGAACTACTGGAGGAAGTGGGTAATGACATTGGTGAACGGCTGGAGACCGTGGGTAGTGAAATTGTAGAACGGCTGGAGGCAGTGGGTAATGACATTGTTGAACGGCTGAGGACAGTGGATAATGACATTGTAGAACGGCAGGAGACAGTGGGTATTGACATTGAAAAACGGCTGGAGGCAGTGGGTAATGACATTGTGGAACGGCTGGAGACATTGGGTAATGACATTGTAGAAATTCTGGAGACACTAGGTAATGACATTGTAGAACGGCTAGAGGCAGTGTGTATTGACATTGTAGAACGGCTGGAGACAGTGGGTAATGACATTGTAGACAACCTGGAGACAGTAGGTAAAGACATTGTAGACAACCTGGAGACCGTGGGTAATGACATTGTAGAAAACCTGGAGACAGTGGGTAATGACATTGTAGAACGGCTGGAGGCAGTGGGTAATGACATTGTAGAACGGCTGGAGGAAGTGGCTAATGACATTGTAGAAAGGCTGGAGACAGTGGGTAATGACATTGTAGAATGGCTGGAGGCAGTAGGTAATGACATTGTAGAACGGCTGGAGACAGTGGGTAATGACACTGTAGAAAACCTGGAGACAGGGATAATGACATTGTAGAACGGCTGGAGACAGTGGGTAATGACATTGTAGAACGGCTGGAGACAGTGGGTAATGACATTGTAGAACGGCTGGAGGAAGTGGATAATGACATTGTAGACAACCTGGAGACAGTGGGTAATGACATTGTAGACAACCTGGAGATAGTGGGTAATGACATTGTAGAAGGGCTGGAGGCAGTGGATAATAACATTGTAGAACTACTGGAGGAAGTGGGTAATGACATTGGTGAACGGCTGGAGATAGTGGGTAGTGAAATTGTAGAACGGCTGGAGGCAGTGGGTAATGACATTGTAGAACGGCTGAGGACAGTGGATAATGACATTGTAGAACGGCTGGAGACAGTGGGTAATGACATTGAAAAACGACTGGAGGCAGTGGGTAATGACATTGTAGAACGGCTGGAGACAGTGGGTAATGACATTGTAGAAATCCTGGAGACACTAGGTAAAGACATTGTAGAAAACCTGGAGACAGTGGGTAATGACATTGTAGAATACCTGGAGACAGTGGGTAATGACATTGAAGAACGGCTGGAGGCAGTGGGTAATGATATTGTAGAACGGCTGGAGACAGTGGGTAATGACACTGTAGAAAACAAGGAGACAGTGGATAATGACATTGTAGAACGGCTGGAGACAGTGGATAATGACATTGTAGAACGGCTGGAGACAGTGGGTAATGACATTGTAGAAAACCTGGAGACAGTGGATAATGACATTGTAGAACGGCTGGAGACAGTGGATAATGACATTGTAGAACGGCTAGAGGCAGTGGGTAATGACATTGTAGAACGGCTGGAGACAGTGGGTAATGACATTGTAGACAACCTGGAGACAGTAGGTAATGACATTGTAGACAACCTGGAGACCGTGGGTAATGACATTGTAGAAAACCTGGAGACAGTGGGTAATGACATTGTAGACAACCTGGAGACAGTGGTTAACGACATTGTAGAACGGCTGGAGGCAGTGGGTAATGACATTGTAGAACGGCTGGAGGCAGTGGGTAATGACATTGTAGACAACCTGGAGACAGTGGGTAATGACATTGTAGACAACCTGGAGACAGTGGGTAATGACATTGTAGACAACCTGGAGACAGTGGGTAATGACATTGTAGACAACCTGGAGGCAGTGGGTAATGACATTGTAGACAACCTAGAGACAGTGGGTAATGACATTGTAGAACGGCTGGAGGCAGTGGGTAATGACATTGTAGAACGGCTGGAGGCAGTGGGTAATGACATTGTAGAACGGCTGGAGGCAGTGGGTAAATGACATTGTAGAAGACCTGGAGACAGTGGGTAATTACATTGTAGACAACCTGGAGACAGTGGGTAATGACATAGTAGACAACCTAGAGACAGTGGGTAATGACATTGTAGACAACCTGGAGAAATTGGGTAATGACATTGTAGACAAACTGGAGACAGTGGGTAATGACATTGTTGAAAACCTGGAGACAGTGGGTAATGACATTGTAGACAACCTGGAGACAGTGGGTAATGACATTGTAGACAACCTGGAGACAGTGGGTAATGACATTGTAGACAACCTGGAGGCAGTGGGTAATTACATTGTAGACAACCTGGAGACTGTTGGTAATGACATAGTAGACAACCTAGAGACAATGGGTAATGACATTGTAAACAACATGGAGAAATTGGGTAATGACATTGTAGACAAACTGGAGACAGTGGGTAATGACATTGTAGAAAACCTGGAGACAGTGGGTAATGACAGTGTTGAACGGCTGGAGACAGTGGGTAATGACATTGTAGAAAGGCTGGAGACAGTGGGTAATGACATTGTAGAACGGCTGGAGGCAGTGGGTAATGACATTGAAGAACGGCTGGAGACAGTGAGCAATGACACTGTAGAAAACGTGAAGACAGGGATAATGGCATTGTAGAACGGCTTGAGACAGTGGGTAATGACATTGTAGAATGGCTGGAGGCAGTGGGTAATGACATTGTAGAAAACCTGGAGACAGGGATAATGACATTGTAGACAACCTGGAGGCAGTGGGTAATGACATTGTAGAAAACCTGGAGACAGGGATAATAACATTGTAGAAAACCTGGAGACAGGGATAATGACATTGTAGAAAGGCTGGAGACAGTGGGTAATGACATTGTAGAACGGCTGGAGACAGTGGGTAATGACATTGTAGAACAACTGGAGACAGTGGGTAATGGCATTGTAGAACGGCTGGAGGCAGTGGGTAATGACATTATAGAACGGCTGGAGAAAGTGGGTAATGACATTGTAGAACGGCTGAAGGAAGCGGGTAATGACATTGTAGAACGGCTGGAGACAGTGGATACTGACATTGTAGAACGGTTGGAGGCAGTGGGTAATGACATTGTGGAACGGCTGGAGACAGTGGGTAATGACATTGTAGACAACCTAGAGACAGTGGGTAATGACATTGTAGACAACCTGGAGACAGGGATAATGACATTGTAGAAAGGCTGGGGGAAGTGGGTAATGACATTGTAGACAACCTGGAGACAGTGGGTAATGACATTGTAGAAGGGCTGAAGGCAGTGGATAATAACATTGTAGAACTACTGGAGGAAGTGGGTAATGACATTGGTGAACGGCTGGAGACCGTGGGTAGTGAAATTGTAGAACGGCTGGAGGCAGTGGGTAATGACATTGTTGAACGGCTGAGGACAGTGGATAATGACATTGTAGAACGGCAGGAGACAGTGGGTATTGACATTGAAAAACGGCTGGAGGCAGTGGGTAATGACATTATGGAACGGCTGGAGACATTGGGTAATGACATTGTAGAAATTCTGGAGACACTAGGTAATGACATTGTAGAAAACCTGGAGACAGTGGGTAATGACATTGTAGAAAACCTGGAGACAGTGGGTAATGACATTGAAGAACGGCTGGAGGCAGTGGGTAATGATATTGTAGAACGGCTGGAGACAGTGGGTAATGACACTGTAGAAAACAAGGAGACAGTGGATAATGACATTGTAGAACGGCTGGAGACAGTGGATAATGACATTGTAGAACGGCTGGAGACAGTGGGTAATGACATTGTAGAAAACCTGGAGACAGTGGATAATGACATTGTAGAACGGCTGGAGACAGTGGATAATGACATTGTAGAACGGCTAGAGGCAGTGTGTAATGACATTGTAGAACGGCTGGAGACAGTGGGTAATGACATTGTAGACAACCTGGAGACAGTAGGTAAAGACATTGTAGACAACCTGGAGACCGTGGGTAATGACATTGTAGAAAACCTGGAGACAGTGGGTAATGACATTGTAGACAACCTGGAGACAGTGGTTAACGACATTGTAGAACGGCTGGAGGCAGTGGGTAATGACATTGTAGAACGGCTGGAGGCAGTGGGTAATGACATTGTAGACAACCTGGAGACAGTGGGTAATGACATTGTAGACAACCTGGAGACAGTGGGTAATGACATTGTAGACAACCTGGAGACAGTGGGTAATGACATTGTAGACAACCTGGAGGCAGTGGGTAATGACAATGTAGACAACCTAGAGACAGTGGGTAATGACATTGTAGAACGGCTGGAGGCAGTGGGTAATGACATTGAAGAACGGCTGGAGGCAGTGGGTAATGACATTGTAGAAAACCTGGAGAAAGTGGGTAATTACATTGTAGACAACCTGGAGACAGTGGGTAATGACATAGTAGACAACCTAGAGACAGTGGGTAATGACATTGTAGACAACCTGGAGATATTGGGTAATGACATTGTAGACAAACTGGAGACAGTGGGTAATGACATTGTAGAAAGGCTGGAGACAGAGGGTAATGACATTGTAGACAACCTGGAGGCAGTGGGTATTTACATTGTAGACAACCTGGAGACTGTGGGTAATGACATTGTAGAACGGCTGGAGGCAGTGGGGAATGACATTGTAGAACAGCTGGAGACAGTGAGTTATGACACTGTAGAAAACGTGGAGACAGGGATAATGGCATTGTAGAACGGCTGGAGACAGTGGGTAATGACATTGTAGAATGGCTGGAGGCAGTGGGTAATGACATTGTAGAAAACCCGGAGACAGGGATAATGACATTGTAGACAACCTGGAGGCAGTGGGTAATGACATTGTAGAACACCTGGAGACAGGGATAATAACATTGTAGAAAACCTGGAGACAGGGATAATGACATTGTAGAAAGGCTGGAGACAGTGGGTAATGACATTGTAGAACGGCTGGAAACAGTGGGTAATGACATTGTAGAACAGCTGGAGACAGTGGGTAATGGCATTGTAGAACGGCTGGATGCAGTGGGTAATGACATTATAGAGCGGCTGGAGAAAGTGGGTAATGACATTGTAGAACGGCTGGAGGAAGCGGGTAATGACATTGTAGAACGGCTGGAGACAGTGGATACTGACATTGTAGAACGGTTGGAGGCAGTGGGTAATCACACTGTGGAACGGCTGGAGACAGTGAGTAATGACATTGTAGACAACCTAGAGACAGTGGGTAATGACATTGTAGACAACCTGGAGACAGGGATAATGACATTGTAGAAAGGCTGGGGGAAGTGGGTAGTGACATTGTAGACAACCTGGAGACAGTGGGTAATGACATTGTAGAACGGCTGGAGACAGTGGGTAATGACATTGTAGAAAAACTGGAGACAGTGGGTAATGACATTGTAGAAAACCTGGATACGGTGGATAATGACATTGTAGAACGGCAGGAGACAGTGGGTAAGGACATTGTAGAACGGCTGGAGACATTGGGAAATGACATTGTAGAACGACTGTAGACAGTGGGTAATGACACTGTAGAAAACCTGGAGACATGGATAATGACATTGTTTAACGGCTGGAGACAGTGGGTAATGACATTGTAGAATGGCTGGATGCAGTGGGTAATGACATTGCAGACAACCTGGAGACAGTGGGTAATGACATTGTAGAAAACCTGGAGACAGGGATAATGACATTGTAGAAAGGCTGGAGACAGTGGGTAATGACATTGTAGAATGGCTGGAGACAGTGGGAAATGAAATTGTAGAACAGCTGGAGACAGTGGGTAATGACATTGTAGAACGGCTGGAGACAGTGGGTAATGACATTGTAGAACGGCTGGAGGCAGTGGGTAATGACATTGTTGAACGGCTGGAGACAGTTGGTAATGACATAGTAGACAACCTAGAGACAATGGGTAATGACATTGTAAACAACATGGAGAAATTGGGTAATGACATTGTAGACAAACTGGAGACAGTGGGTAATGACATTGTAGAAAACCTGGAGACAGTGGGTAATGACAGTGTTGAACGGCTGGAGACAGTGGGTAATGACATTGTAGAAAGGCTGGAGACAGTGGGTAATGACATTGTAGAACGGCTGGAGGCAGTGGGTAATGACATTGAAGAACGGCTGGAGACAGTGAGCAATGACACTGTAGAAAACGTGAAGACAGGGATAATGGCATTGTAGAACGGCTTGAGACAGTGGGTAATGACATTGTAGAATGGCTGGAGGCAGTGGGTAATGACATTGTAGAAAACCTGGAGACAGGGATAATGACATTGTAGACAACCTGGAGGCAGTGGGTAATGACATTGTAGAAAACCTGGAGACAGGGATAATAACATTGTAGAAAACCTGGAGACAGGGATAATGACATTGTAGAAAGGCTGGAGACAGTGGGTAATGACATTGTAGAACGGCTGGAGACAGTGGGTAATGACATTGTAGAACAACTGGAGACAGTGGGTAATGGCATTGTAGAACGGCTGGAGGCAGTGGGTAATGACATTATAGAACGGCTGGAGAAAGTGGGTAATGACATTGTAGAACGGCTGAAGGAAGCGGGTAATGACATTGTAGAACGGCTGGAGACAGTGGATACTGACATTGTAGAACGGTTGGAGGCAGTGGGTAATGACATTGTGGAACGGCTGGAGACAGTGGGTAATGACATTGTAGACAACCTAGAGACAGTGGGTAATGACATTGTAGACAACCTGGAGACAGGGATAATGACATTGTAGAAAGGCTGGGGGAAGTGGGTAATGACATTGTAGACAACCTGGAGACAGTGGGTAATGACATTGTAGAAGGGCTGAAGGCAGTGGATAATAACATTGTAGAACTACTGGAGGAAGTGGGTAATGACATTGGTGAACGGCTGGAGACCGTGGGTAGTGAAATTGTAGAACGGCTGGAGGCAGTGGGTAATGACATTGTTGAACGGCTGAGGACAGTGGATAATGACATTGTAGAACGGCAGGAGACAGTGGGTATTGACATTGAAAAACGGCTGGAGGCAGTGGGTAATGACATTATGGAACGGCTGGAGACATTGGGTAATGACATTGTAGAAATTCTGGAGACACTAGGTAATGACATTGTAGAAAACCTGGAGACAGTGGGTAATGACATTGTAGAAAACCTGGAGACAGTGGGTAATGACATTGAAGAACGGCTGGAGGCAGTGGGTAATGATATTGTAGAACGGCTGGAGACAGTGGGTAATGACACTGTAGAAAACAAGGAGACAGTGGATAATGACATTGTAGAACGGCTGGAGACAGTGGATAATGACATTGTAGAACGGCTGGAGACAGTGGGTAATGACATTGTAGAAAACCTGGAGACAGTGGATAATGACATTGTAGAACGGCTGGAGACAGTGGATAATGACATTGTAGAACGGCTAGAGGCAGTGTGTAATGACATTGTAGAACGGCTGGAGACAGTGGGTAATGACATTGTAGACAACCTGGAGACAGTAGGTAAAGACATTGTAGACAACCTGGAGACCGTGGGTAATGACATTGTAGAAAACCTGGAGACAGTGGGTAATGACATTGTAGACAACCTGGAGACAGTGGTTAACGACATTGTAGAACGGCTGGAGGCAGTGGGTAATGACATTGTAGAACGGCTGGAGGCAGTGGGTAATGACATTGTAGACAACCTGGAGACAGTGGGTAATGACATTGTAGACAACCTGGAGACAGTGGGTAATGACATTGTAGACAACCTGGAGACAGTGGGTAATGACATTGTAGACAACCTGGAGGCAGTGGGTAATGACAATGTAGACAACCTAGAGACAGTGGGTAATGACATTGTAGAACGGCTGGAGGCAGTGGGTAATGACATTGAAGAACGGCTGGAGGCAGTGGGTAATGACATTGTAGAAAACCTGGAGAAAGTGGGTAATTACATTGTAGACAACCTGGAGACAGTGGGTAATGACATAGTAGACAACCTAGAGACAGTGGGTAATGACATTGTAGACAACCTGGAGATATTGGGTAATGACATTGTAGACAAACTGGAGACAGTGGGTAATGACATTGTAGAAAGGCTGGAGACAGAGGGTAATGACATTGTAGACAACCTGGAGGCAGTGGGTATTTACATTGTAGACAACCTGGAGACTGTGGGTAATGACATTGTAGAACGGCTGGAGGCAGTGGGGAATGACATTGTAGAACAGCTGGAGACAGTGAGTTATGACACTGTAGAAAACGTGGAGACAGGGATAATGGCATTGTAGAACGGCTGGAGACAGTGGGTAATGACATTGTAGAATGGCTGGAGGCAGTGGGTAATGACATTGTAGAAAACCCGGAGACAGGGATAATGACATTGTAGACAACCTGGAGGCAGTGGGTAATGACATTGTAGAACACCTGGAGACAGGGATAATAACATTGTAGAAAACCTGGAGACAGGGATAATGACATTGTAGAAAGGCTGGAGACAGTGGGTAATGACATTGTAGAACGGCTGGAAACAGTGGGTAATGACATTGTAGAACAGCTGGAGACAGTGGGTAATGGCATTGTAGAACGGCTGGATGCAGTGGGTAATGACATTATAGAGCGGCTGGAGAAAGTGGGTAATGACATTGTAGAACGGCTGGAGGAAGCGGGTAATGACATTGTAGAACGGCTGGAGACAGTGGATACTGACATTGTAGAACGGTTGGAGGCAGTGGGTAATCACACTGTGGAACGGCTGGAGACAGTGAGTAATGACATTGTAGACAACCTAGAGACAGTGGGTAATGACATTGTAGACAACCTGGAGACAGGGATAATGACATTGTAGAAAGGCTGGGGGAAGTGGGTAGTGACATTGTAGACAACCTGGAGACAGTGGGTAATGACATTGTAGAACGGCTGGAGACAGTGGGTAATGACATTGTAGAAAAACTGGAGACAGTGGGTAATGACATTGTAGAAAACCTGGATACGGTGGATAATGACATTGTAGAACGGCAGGAGACAGTGGGTAAGGACATTGTAGAACGGCTGGAGACATTGGGAAATGACATTGTAGAACGACTGTAGACAGTGGGTAATGACACTGTAGAAAACCTGGAGACATGGATAATGACATTGTTTAACGGCTGGAGACAGTGGGTAATGACATTGTAGAATGGCTGGATGCAGTGGGTAATGACATTGCAGACAACCTGGAGACAGTGGGTAATGACATTGTAGAAAACCTGGAGACAGGGATAATGACATTGTAGAAAGGCTGGAGACAGTGGGTAATGACATTGTAGAATGGCTGGAGACAGTGGGAAATGAAATTGTAGAACAGCTGGAGACAGTGGGTAATGACATTGTAGAACGGCTGGAGACAGTGGGTAATGACATTGTAGAACGGCTGGAGGCAGTGGGTAATGACATTGTTGAACGGCTGGAGACAGTGGGTAATGACATTGTAGAAAGGCTGGAGACAGTGGGTAATGACATTGTAGAAAGGCTGGAGACAGTGGGTAATGACATTGTAGACAACCTGGAGACAGTGGTTAATGACATTGTAGACAAACTGGAGACAGTGGGTAATGGCATTGTAGAAAACCTGGAGACAGTGGGTAATGACATTGTAAACAACCTGGAGACAGTGGGTAATGACACTGTAGAAAACCTGGAGACAGGGATAATGACATTGTAGAACGGCTGGAGACAGGGATAATGACATTGTAGACAACCTGGAGGCAGGGATAATGACATTGTAGAAAGGCTGGAGACAGTGGGTAATGACATTTAGAACGGCTGGAGACAGTGTGTAATGACATTGTAGAACAGCTGGAGACAGGGATAATGACATTGTAGAACGGCTGGAGACAGTGGGTAATGACATTGTAGAACGGCTGGAGACAGTGGGTAATGACATTGTAGAACGGCTGGAGGAAGTGGATAATGACATTGTAGACAACCTGGAGACAGTGGGTAATGACATTGTAGACAACCTGGAGATAGTGGGTAATGACATTGTAGAAGGGCTGGAGGCAGTGGATAATAACATTGTAGAACTACTGGAGGAAGTGGGTAATGACATTGGTGAACGGCTGGAGATAGTGGGTAGTGAAATTGTAGAACGGCTGGAGGCAGTGGGTAATGACATTGTAGAACGGCTGAGGACAGTGGATAATGACATTGTAGAACGGCTGGAGGCAATGGGTAATGACATTGTAGAAAGGCTGGAGACAATGGGTAATGACATTGTAGAACGGCTGGAGACAGTGGGTAATGACATTGTAGAACGGCTGGAGGCAGTGGGTAATGACATTGTTGAACGGCTGGAGACAGTGCGTAATGACATTGTAGAAAGGCTGGAGACAGTGGGTAATGACATTGTAGAAAGGCTGGAGACAGTGGGTAATGACATTGTAGACAACCTGGAGACAGTGGGTAATGACATTGTAGACAACCTGGAGACAGTGGGTAATGACATTGTAGACAACCTGGAGGCAGTGGGTAATGACATTGTAGACAACCTAGAGACAGTGGGTAATGACATTGTAGAACGGCTGGAGGCAGTGGGTAATGACATTGTAGAACGGCTGGAGGCAGTGGGTAATGACATTGTAGAACGGCTGGAGGCAGTGGGTAAATGACATTGTAGAAGACCTGGAGACAGTGGGTAATTACATTGTAGACAACCTGGAGACAGTGGGTAATGACATAGTAGACAACCTAGAGACAGTGGGTAATGACATTGTAGACAACCTGGAGAAATTGGGTAATGACATTGTAGACAAACTGGAGACAGTGGGTAATGACATTGTTGAAAACCTGGAGACAGTGGGTAATGACATTATAGACAACCTGGAGACAGTGGGTAATGACATTGTAGACAACCTGGAGACAGTGGGTAATGACATTGTAGACAACCTGGAGGCAGTGGGTAATTACATTGTAGACAACCTGGAGACTGTTGGTAATGACATAGTAGACAACCTAGAGACAATGGGTAATGACATTGTAAACAACATGGAGAAATTGGGTAATGACATTGTAGACAAACTGGAGACAGTGGGTAATGACATTGTAGAAAACCTGGAGACAGTGGGTAATGACAGTGTTGAACGGCTGGAGACAGTGGGTAATGACATTGTAGAAAGGCTGGAGACAGTGGGTAATGACATTGTAGAACGGCTGGAGGCAGTGGGTAATGACATTGAAGAACGGCTGGAGACAGTGAGCAATGACACTGTAGAAAACGTGAAGACAGGGATAATGGCATTGTAGAACGGCTTGAGACAGTGGGTAATGACATTGTAGAATGGCTGGAGGCAGTGGGTAATGACATTGTAGAAAACCTGGAGACAGGGATAATGACATTGTAGACAACCTGGAGGCAGTGGGTAATGACATTGTAGAAAACCTGGAGACAGGGATAATAACATTGTAGAAAACCTGGAGACAGGGATAATGACATTGTAGAAAGGCTGGAGACAGTGGGTAATGACATTGTAGAACGGCTGGAGACAGTGGGTAATGACATTGTAGAACAACTGGAGACAGTGGGTAATGGCATTGTAGAACGGCTGGAGGCAGTGGGTAATGACATTATAGAACGGCTGGAGAAAGTGGGTAATGACATTGTAGAACGGCTGAAGGAAGCGGGTAATGACATTGTAGAACGGCTGGAGACAGTGGATACTGACATTGTAGAACGGTTGGAGGCAGTGGGTAATGACATTGTGGAACGGCTGGAGACAGTGGGTAATGACATTGTAGACAACCTAGAGACAGTGGGTAATGACATTGTAGACAACCTGGAGACAGGGATAATGACATTGTAGAAAGGCTGGGGGAAGTGGGTAATGACATTGTAGACAACCTGGAGACAGTGGGTAATGACATTGTAGAAGGGCTGAAGGCAGTGGATAATAACATTGTAGAACTACTGGAGGAAGTGGGTAATGACATTGGTGAACGGCTGGAGACCGTGGGTAGTGAAATTGTAGAACGGCTGGAGGCAGTGGGTAATGACATTGTTGAACGGCTGAGGACAGTGGATAATGACATTGTAGAACGGCAGGAGACAGTGGGTATTGACATTGAAAAACGGCTGGAGGCAGTGGGTAATGACATTATGGAACGGCTGGAGACATTGGGTAATGACATTGTAGAAATTCTGGAGACACTAGGTAATGACATTGTAGAAAACCTGGAGACAGTGGGTAATGACATTGTAGAAAACCTGGAGACAGTGGGTAATGACATTGAAGAACGGCTGGAGGCAGTGGGTAATGATATTGTAGAACGGCTGGAGACAGTGGGTAATGACACTGTAGAAAACAAGGAGACAGTGGATAATGACATTGTAGAACGGCTGGAGACAGTGGATAATGACATTGTAGAACGGCTGGAGACAGTGGGTAATGACATTGTAGAAAACCCGGAGACAGTGGATAATGACATTGTAGAACGGCTGGAGACAGTGGATAATGACATTGTAGAACGGCTAGAGGCAGTGTGTAATGACATTGTAGAACGGCTGGAGACAGTGGGTAATGACATTGTAGACAACCTGGAGACAGTAGGTAAAGACATTGTAGACAACCTGGAGACCGTGGGTAATGACATTGTAGAAAACCTGGAGACAGTGGGTAATGACATTGTAGACAACCTGGAGACAGTGGTTAACGACATTGTAGAACGGCTGGAGGCAGTGGGTAATGACATTGTAGAACGGCTGGAGGCAGTGGGTAATGACATTGTAGACAACCTGGAGACAGTGGGTAATGACATTGTAGACAACCTGGAGACAGTGGGTAATGACATTGTAGACAACCTGGAGACAGTGGGTAATGACATTGTAGACAACCTGGAGGCAGTGGGTAATGACATTGTAGACAACCTAGAGACAGTGGGTAATGACATTGTAGAACGGCTGGAGGCAGTGGGTAATGACATTGAAGAACGGCTGGAGGCAGTGGGTAATGACATTGTAGAAAACCTGGAGAAAGTGGGTAATTACATTGTAGACAACCTGGAGACAGTGGGTAATGACATAGTAGACAACCTAGAGACAGTGGGTAATGACATTGTAGACAACCTGGAGATATTGGGTAATGACATTGTAGACAAACTGGAGACAGTGGGTAATGACATTGTAGAAAACCTGGAGACAGTGGGTAATGACATTGTAGACAACCTGGAGACAGTGGGTAATGACATTGTAGAAGGGCTGGAGACAGAGGGTAATGACATTGTAGACAACCTGGAGGCAGTGGGTATTTACATTGTAGACAACCTGGAGACTGTGGGTAATGGCATTGTAGAACGGCTGGAGGCAGTGGGGAATGACATTGTAGAACGGCTGGAGACAGTGAGTTATGACACTGTAGAAAACGTGGAGACAGGGATAATGGCATTGTAGAACGGCTGGAGACAGTGGGTAATGACATTGTAGAATGGCTGGAGGCAGTGGGTAATGACATTGTAGAAAACCCGGAGACAGGGATAATGACATTGTAGACAACCTGGAGGCAGTGGGTAATGACATTGTAGAAGACCTGGAGACAGGGATAATAACATTGTAGAAAACCTGGAGACAGGGATAATGACATTGTAGAAAGGCTAGAGACAGTGGGTAATGACATTGTAGAACGGCTGGAAACAGTGGGTAATGACATTGTAGAACAGCTGGAGACAGTGGGTAATGGCATTGTAGAACGGCTGGATGCAGTGGGTAATGACATTATAGAACGGCTGGAGAAAGTGGGTAATGACATTGTAGAACGGCTGGAGGAAGCGGGTAATGACATTGTAGAACGGCTGGAGACAGTGGATACTGACATTGTAGAACGGTTGGAGGCAGTGAGTAATGACATTGTGGAACGGCTGGAGACAGTGAGTAATGACATTGTAGACAACCTAGAGACAGTGTGTAATGACATTGTAGACAACCTGGAGACAGGGATAATGACATTGTAGAAAGGCTGGGGGAAGTGGGTAATGACATTGTAGACAACCTGGAGACAGTGGGTAATGACATTGTAGAACGTCTGGAGACAGTGGGTAATGACATTGTAGAAAAACTGGAGACAGTGGGTAATGACATTGTAGAAAACCTGGATACGGTGGATAATGACATTGTAGAACGGCAGGAGACAGTGGGTAAGGACATTGTAGAACGGCTGGAGACATTGGGAAATGACATTGTAGAACGACTGTAGACAGTGGGTAATGACACTGTAGAAAACCTGGAGACATGGATAATGACATTGTTTAACGGCTGGAGACAGTGGGTAATGACATTGTAGAATGGCTGGATGCAGTGGGTAATGACATTGTAGACAACCTGGAGACAGTGGGTAATGACATTGTAGAAAACCTGGAGACAGGGATAATGACATTGTAGAAAGGCTGGAGACAGTGGGTAATGACATTGTAGAATGGCTGGAGACAGTGGGAAATGACATTGTAGAACAGCTGGAGACAGTGGGTAATGACATTGTAGAACGGCTGGAGATAGTGGGTAATGACATTGTAGAAAGGCTGGAGGCAGTGGGTAATGACATTGTAGAACGGCAGGAGGAAGTGGGTAATGACATTGTAGAACGGCTGGAGACAGTGGGTAATGACATTGTAGAACGGATGGAGACAGTGGGTAATGACATTATAGAACGGCTGGAGACAGTTGGTAATGACATTGTAGAACGGCTGGGGGAAGTGGATAATGACATTGTAGACAACCTGGAGACAGTGGGTAATGACATTGTAAAACGGCTTGAGACATTAGATAATAACATTGTAGAACTGCTGGAGGAAGTGGGTAATTACATTGTAGAACGGTTTGAGGCAGTGGATAATGACATTGTAGAACGGCTGGAGGCAATGGGTAATGACATTGTAGAAAGGCTGGAGACAATGGGTAATGACATTGTAGAACGGCTGGAGACAGTGGGTAATGACATTGTAGAACGGCTGGAGGCAGTGGGTAATGACATTGTTGAACGGCTGGAGACAGTGGGTAATGACATTGTAGAAAGGCTGGAGACAGTGGGTAATGACATTGTAGAAAGGCTGGAGACAGTGGGTAATGACATTGCAGACAACCTGGAGACAGTGGTTAATGACATTGTAGACAAACTGGAGACAGTGGGTAATGGCATTGTAGAAAACCTGGAGACAATGGGTAATGACATTGTAAACAACCTGGAGACAGTGGGTAATGACACTGTAGAAAACCTGGAGACAGGGATAATGACATTGTAGAACGGCTGGAGACAGGGATAATGACATTGTAGACAACCTGGAGGCAGGGATAATGACATTGTAGAAAGGCTGGAGACAGTGGGTAATGACATTTAGAACGGCTGGAGACAGTGTGTAATGACATTGTAGAACAGCTGGAGACAGTGGGTAATGGCATTGTAGAACGGCTGGAGGCAGTGGGTAATGACATTGTAGAACGGCTGGAAACAGTGGGTAATGACATTGTAGAACAGCTGGAGACAGTGGGTAATGGCATTGTAGAACGGCTGGATGCAGTGGGTAATGACAGTATAGAACGGCTGGAGAAAGTGGGTAATGACATTGTAGAACGGCTGGAGGAAGCGGGTAATGACATTGTAGAACGGCTGGAGACATTGGGTAATGACATTGTAGAAATTCTGGAGACACTAGGTAATGACATTGTAGAAAACCTGGAGACAGTGGGTAATGACATTGTAGAAAACCTGGAGACAGTTGGTAATGACATTGAAGAACGGCTGGAGGCAGTGGGTAATGATATTGTAGAACGGCTGGAGACAGTGGGTAATGACACTGTAGAAAACAAGGAGACAGTGGATAATGACATTGTAGAACGGCTGGAGACAGTGGATAATGACATTGTAGAACGGCTGGAGACAGTGGGTAATGACATTGTAGAAAACCTGGAGACAGTGGATAATGACATTGTAGAACGGCTGGAGACAGTGGATAATGACATTGTAGAACGGCTAGAGGCAGTGTGTAATGACATTGTAGAACGGCTGGAGACAGTGGGTAATGACATTGTAGACAACCTGAAGACAGTAGGTAAAGACATTGTAGACAACCTGGAGACCGTGGGTAATGACATTGTAGAAAACCTGGAGACAGTGGGTAATGACATTGTAGACAACCTGGAGACAGTGGTTAACGACATTGTAGAACGGCTGGAGGCAGTGGGTAATGACATTGTAAAACGGCTGGAGGCAGTGGGTAATGACATTGTAGACAACCTGGAGACAGTGGGTAATGACATTGTAGACAACCTGGAGACAGTGGGTAATGACATTGTAGACAACCTGGAGACAGTGGGTAATGACATTGTAGACAACCTGGAGGCAGTGGGTAATGACATTGTAGACAACCTAGAGACAGTGGGTAATGACATTGTAGAACGGCTGGAGGCAGTGGGTAATGACATTGAAGAACGGCTGGAGGCAGTGGGTAATGACATTGTAGAAAACCTGGAGAAAGTGGGTAATTACATTGTAGACAACCTGGAGACAGTGGGTAATGACATAGTAGACAACCTAGAGACAGTGGGTAATGACATTGTAGACAACCTGGAGATATTGGGTAATGACATTGTAGACAAACTGGAGACAGTGGGTAATGACATTGTAGAAAACCTGGAGACAGTGGGTAATGACATTGTAGACAACCTGGAGACAGTGGGTAATGACATTGTAGAAAGGCTGGAGACAGAGGGTAATGACATTGTAGACAACCTGGAGGCAGTGGGTATTTACATTGTAGACAACCTGGAGACTGTGGGTAATGGCATTGTAGAACGGCTGGAGGCAGTGGGGAATGACATTGTAGAACGGCTGGAGACAGTGAGTTATGACACTGTAGAAAACGTGGAGACAGGGATAATGGCATTGTAGAACGGCTGGAGACAGTGGGTAATGACATTGTAGAATGGCTGGAGGCAGTGGGTAATGACATTGTAGAAAACCCGGAGACAGGGATAATGACATTGTAGACAACCTGGAGGCAGTGGGTAATGACATTGTAGAAAACCTGGAGACAGGGATAATAACATTGTAGAAAACCTGGAGACAGGGATAATGACATTGTAGAAAGGCTAGAGACAGTGGGTAATGACATTGTAGAACGGCTGGAAACAGTGGGTAATGACATTGTAGAACAGCTGGAGACAGTGGGTAATGGCATTGTAGAACGGCTGGATGCAGTGGGTAATGACATTATAGAACGGCTGGAGAAAGTGGGTAATGACATTGTAGAACGGCTGGAGGAAGCGGGTAATGACATTGTAGAACGGCTGGAGACAGTGGATACTGACATTGTAGAACGGTTGGAGGCAGTGAGTAATGACATTGTGGAACGGCTGGAGACAGTGAGTAATGACATTGTAGACAACCTAGAGACAGTGTGTAATGACATTGTAGACAACCTGGAGACAGGGATAATGACATTGTAGAAAGGCTGGGGGAAGTGGGTAATGACATTGTAGACAACCTGGAGACAGTGGGTAATGACATTGTAGAACGTCTGGAGATAGTGGGTAATGACATTGTAGAAAAACTGGAGACAGTGGGTAATGACATTGTAGAAAACCTGGATACGGTGGATAATGACATTGTAGAACGGCAGGAGACAGTGGGTAAGGACATTGTAGAACGGCTGGAGACATTGGGAAATGACATTGTAGAACGACTGTAGACAGTGGGTAATGACACTGTAGAAAACCTGGAGACATGGATAATGACATTGTTTAACGGCTGGAGACAGTGGGTAATGACATTGTAGAATGGCTGGATGCAGTGGGTAATGACATTGTAGACAACCTGGAGACAGTGGGTAATGACATTGTAGAAAACCTGGAGACAGGGATAATGACATTGTAGAAAGGCTGGAGACAGTGGGTAATGACATTGTAGAATGGCTGGAGACAGTGGGAAATGACATTGTAGAACAGCTGGAGACAGTGGGTAATGACATTGTAGAACGGCTGGAGATAGTGGGTAATGACATTGTAGAAAGGCTGGAGGCAGTGGGTAATGACATTGTAGAACGGCAGGAGGAAGTGGGTAATGACATTGTAGAACGGCTGGAGACAGTGGGTAATGACATTGTAGAACGGATGGAGACAGTGGGTAATGACATTATAGAACGGCTGGAGACAGTTGGTAATGACATTGTAGAACGGCTGGAGGAAGTGGATAATGACATTGTAGACAACCTGGAGACAGTGGGTAATGACATTGTAAAACGGCTTGAGACATTAGATAATAACATTGTAGAACTGCTGGAGGAAGTGGGTAATTACATTGTAGAACGGTTTGAGGCAGTGGATAATGACATTGTAGAACGGCTGGAGGCAATGGGTAATGACATTGTAGAAAGGCATTAGTCAATGGGTAATGACATTGTAGAACGGCTGGAGACAGTGGGTAATGACATTGTAGAACGGCTGGAGGCAGTGGGTAATGACATTGTTGAACGGCTGGAGACAGTGGGTAATGACATTGTAGAAAGGCTGGAGACAGTGGGTAATGACATTGTAGAAAGGCTGGAGACAGTGGGTAATGACATTGTAGACAACCTGGAGACAGTGGTTAATGACATTGTAGACAAACTGGAGACAGTGGGTAATGGCATTGTAGAAAACCTGGAGACAGTGGGTAATGACATTGTAAACAACCTGGAGACAGTGGGTAATGACACTGTAGAAAACCTGGAGACAGGGATAATGACATTGTAGAACGGCTGGAGGCAGGGATAATGACATTGTAGACAACCTGGAGGCAGGGATAATGACATTGTAGAAAGGCTGGAGACAGTGGGTAATGACATTTAGAACGGCTGGAGACAGTGTGTAATGACATTGTAGAACAGCTGGAGACAGTGGGTAATGACATTGTAGAACGGCTGGAGGCAGTGGGTAATGACATTGTAGAACGGCTGGAAACAGAGGGTAATGACATTGTAGAACAGCTGGAGACAGTGGGTAATGGCATTGTAGAACGGCTGGATGCAGTGGGTAATGACAGTATAGAAAGGCTGGAGAAAGTGGGTAATGACATTGTAGAACGGCTGGAGGAAGCGGGTAATGACATTGTAGAACGGCTGGAGACAGTGGATACTGACATTGTAGAACGGTTGGAGGCAGTGGGTAATGACATTGTGGAACGGCTGGAGACAGTGGGTAATGACATTGTAGACAACCTAGAGACAGTGGGTAATGACATTGTAGACAACCTGGAGACAGGGATAATGACATTGTAGAAAGGCTGGGGGAAGTGGGTAATGACATTGTAGACAACCTGGAGACAGTGGGTAATGACATTGTAGAACGGCTGGAGACAGTGGGTAATGACATTGTAGAAAAACTGGAGACAGTGGGTAATGACATTGTAGAAAACCTGGATACGGTGGATAATGACATTGTAGAACGGCAGGAGACAGTGGGTAAGGACATTGTAGAACGGCTGGAGACAGTGGGAAATGACATTGTTGAACGGCTGGAGACAGTGGGTAATGACATTGTAGAACGGCTCTAGGCAGTGGGAAATGACATTGTAGAACGACTGTAGACAGTGGGTAATGACACTGTAGAAAACCTGGAGACATGGATAATGTCATTGTTTAACGGCTGGAGACAGTGGGTAATGACATTGTAGAATGGCTGGATGCAGTTGGTAATGACATTGTAGACAACCTGGAGACAGTGGGTAATGACATTGTAGAAAGGCTGGAGACAGTGGGTAATGACATTGTAGAATGACTGGAGACAGTGGGAAATGACATTGTAGAACAGCTGGAGACAGTGGGTAATGACATTGTAGAACGGCTGGAGATAGTGGGTAATGACATTGTAGAAAGGCTGGAGGCAGTGGGTAATGACATTGTAGAACGGCTGGAGGAAGCGGGTAATGACATTGTAGAACGGCTGGAGACAGTGGATACTGACATTGTAGAACGGTTGGAGGCAGTGGGTAATGACATTGTGGAACGGCTGGAGACAGTGGGTAATGACATTGTAGACAACCTAGAGACAGTGGGTAATGACATTGTAGACAACCTGGAGACAGGGATAATGACATTGTAGAAAGGCTGGGGGAAGTGGGTAATGACATTGTAGACAACCTGGAGACAGTGGGTAATGACATTGTAGAACGGCTGGAGACAGTGGGTAATGACATTGTAGAAAAACTGGAGACAGTGGGTAATGACATTGTAGAAAACCTGGTTACGGTGGATAATGACATTGTAGAACGGCAGGAGACAGTGGGTAAGGACATTGTAGAACGGCTGGAGACAGTGGGAAATGACATTGTTGAACGGCTGGAGACAGTGGGTAATGACATTGTAGAAGGCTGGAGGCAGTGGGAAATGACATTGTAGAACGACTGTAGACAGTGGGTAATGACACTGTAGAAAACCTGGAGACATGGATAATGTCATTGTTTAACGGCTGGAGACAGTGGGTAATGACATTGTAGAATGGCTGGATGCAGTGGGTAATGACATTGTAGACAAGCTGGAGACAGTGGATAATGACATTGTAGAAAACCTGGAGACAGGGATAATGACATTGTAGAAAGGCTGGAGACAGTGGGTAATGACATTGTAGAATGGCTGGAGACAGTGGGAAATGACATTGTAGAACAGCTGGAGACAGTGGGTAATGACATTGTAGAACGGCTGGAGATAGTGGGTAATGACATTGTAGAAAGGCTGGAGGCAGTGGGTAATGACATTGTAGAACGGCTGGAGACAGTGGGTAATGACATTGTAGAACGGCTGGAGACAGTGGGTAATGACATTATAGAACGGCTGGAGACAGTTGGTAATGACATTGTAGAACGGCTGGAGGAAGTGGATAGTGACATTGTAGAACGGTTGGAGGCAGTGAGTAATGACATTGTGGAACGGCTGGAGACAGTGAGTAATGACATTGTAGACAACCTAGAGACAGTGTGTAATGACATTGTAGACAACCTGGAGACAGGGATAATGACATTGTAGAAAGGCTGGGGGAAGTGGGTAATGACATTGTAGACAACCTGGAGACAGTGGGTAATGACATTGTAGAACGTCTGGAGATAGTGGGTAATGACATTGTAGAAAAACTGGAGACAGTGGGTAATGACATTGTAGAAAACCTGGATACGGTGGATAATGACATTGTAGAACGGCAGGAGACAGTGGGTAAGGACATTGTAGAACGGCTGGAGACATTGGGAAATGACATTGTAGAACGACTGTAGACAGTGGGTAATGACACTGTAGAAAACCTGGAGACATGGATAATGACATTGTTTAACGGCTGGAGACAGTGGGTAATGACATTGTAGAATGGCTGGATGCAGTGGGTAATGACATTGTAGACAACCTGGAGACAGTGGGTAATGACATTGTAGAAAACCTGGAGACAGGGATAATGACATTGTAGAAAGGCTGGAGACAGTGGGTAATGACATTGTAGAATGGCTGGAGACAGTGGGAAATGACATTGTAGAACAGCTGGAGACAGTGGGTAATGACATTGTAGAACGGCTGGAGATAGTGGGTAATGACATTGTAGAAAGGCTGGAGGCAGTGGGTAATGACATTGTAGAACGGCAGGAGGAAGTGGGTAATGACATTGTAGAACGGCTGGAGACAGTGGGTAATGACATTGTAGAACGGATGGAGACAGTGGGTAATGACATTATAGAACGGCTGGAGACAGTTGGTAATGACATTGTAGAACGGCTGGAGGAAGTGGATAATGACATTGTAGACAACCTGGAGACAGTGGGTAATGACATTGTAAAACGGCTTGAGACATTAGATAATAACATTGTAGAACTGCTGGAGGAAGTGGGTAATTACATTGTAGAACGGTTTGAGGCAGTGGATAATGACATTGTAGAACGGCTGGAGGCAATGGGTAATGACATTGTAGAAAGGCATTAGTCAATGGGTAATGACATTGTAGAACGGCTGGAGACAGTGGGTAATGACATTGTAGAACGGCTGGAGGCAGTGGGTAATGACATTGTTGAACGGCTGGAGACAGTGGGTAATGACATTGTAGAAAGGCTGGAGACAGTGGGTAATGACATTGTAGAAAGGCTGGAGACAGTGGGTAATGACATTGTAGACAACCTGGAGACAGTGGTTAATGACATTGTAGACAAACTGGAGACAGTGGGTAATGGCATTGTAGAAAACCTGGAGACAGTGGGTAATGACATTGTAAACAACCTGGAGACAGTGGGTAATGACACTGTAGAAAACCTGGAGACAGGGATAATGACATTGTAGAACGGCTGGAGGCAGGGATAATGACATTGTAGACAACCTGGAGGCAGGGATAATGACATTGTAGAAAGGCTGGAGACAGTGGGTAATGACATTTAGAACGGCTGGAGACAGTGTGTAATGACATTGTAGAACAGCTGGAGACAGTGGGTAATGGCATTGTAGAACGGCTGGAGGCAGTGGGTAATGACATTGTAGAACGGCTGGAAACAGAGGGTAATGACATTGTAGAACAGCTGGAGACAGTGGGTAATGGCATTGTAGAACGGCTGGATGCAGTGGGTAATGACAGTATAGAAAGGCTGGAGAAAGTGGGTAATGACATTGTAGAACGGCTGGAGGAAGCGGGTAATGACATTGTAGAACGGCTGGAGACAGTGGATACTGACATTGTAGAACGGTTGGAGGCAGTGGGTAATGACATTGTGGAACGGCTGGAGACAGTGGGTAATGACATTGTAGACAACCTAGAGACAGTGGGTAATGACATTGTAGACAACCTGGAGACAGGGATAATGACATTGTAGAAAGGCTGGGGGAAGTGGGTAATGACATTGTAGACAACCTGGAGACAGTGGGTAATGACATTGTAGAACGGCTGGAGACAGTGGGTAATGACATTGTAGAAAAACTGGAGACAGTGGGTAATGACATTGTAGAAAACCTGGATACGGTGGATAATGACATTGTAGAACGGCAGGAGACAGTGGGTAAGGACATTGTAGAACGGCTCGAGACAGTGGGAAATGACATTGTTGAACGGCTGGAGACAGTGGGTAATGACATTGTAGAACGGCTCTAGGCAGTGGGAAATGACATTGTAGAACGACTGTAGACAGTGGGTAATGACACTGTAGAAAACCTGGAGACATGGATAATGTCATTGTTTAACGGCTGGAGACAGTGGGTAATGACATTGTAGAATGGCTGGATGCAGTTGGTAATGACATTGTAGACAACCTGGAGACAGTGGGTAATGACATTGTAGAAAGGCTGGAGACAGTGGGTAATGACATTGTAGAATGGCTGGAGACAGTGGGAAATGACATTGTAGAACAGCTGGAGACAGTGGGTAATGACATTGTAGAACGGCTGGAGATAGTGGGTAATGACATTGTAGAAAGGCTGGAGGCAGTGGGTAATGACATTGTAGAACGGCTGGAGGAAGCGGGTAATGACATTGTAGAACGGCTGGAGACAGTGGATACTGACATTGTAGAACGGTTGGAGGCAGTGGGTAATGACATTGTGGAACGGCTGGAGACAGTGGGTAATGACATTGTAGACAACCTAGAGACAGTGGGTAATGACATTGTAGACAACCTGGAGACAGGGATAATGACATTGTAGAAAGGCTGGGGGAAGTGGGTAATGACATTGTAGACAACCTGGAGACAGTGGGTAATGACATTGTAGAACGGCTGGAGACAGTGGGTAATGACATTGTAGAAAAACTGGAGACAGTGGGTAATGACATTGTAGAAAACCTGGTTACGGTGGATAATGACATTGTAGAACGGCAGGAGACAGTGGGTAAGGACATTGTAGAACGGCTGGAGACAGTGGGAAATGACATTGTTGAACGGCTGGAGACAGTGGGTAATGACATTGTAGAAGGCTGGAGGCAGTGGGAAATGACATTGTAGAACGACTGTAGACAGTGGGTAATGACACTGTAGAAAACCTGGAGACATGGATAATGTCATTGTTTAACGGCTGGAGACAGTGGGTAATGACATTGTAGAATGGCTGGATGCAGTGGGTAATGACATTGTAGACAACCTGGAGACAGTGGATAATGACATTGTAGAAAACCTGGAGACAGGGATAATGACATTGTAGAAAGGCTGGAGACAGTGGGTAATGACATTGTAGAATGGCTGGAGACAGTGGGAAATGACATTGTAGAACAGCTGGAGACAGTGGGTAATGACATTGTAGAACGGCTGGAGATAGTGGGTAATGACATTGTAGAAAGGCTGGAGGCAGTGGGTAATGACATTGTAGAACGGCTGGAGACAGTGGGTAATGACATTGTAGAACGGCTGGAGACAGTGGGTAATGACATTATAGAACGGCTGGAGACAGTTGGTAATGACATTGTAGAACGGCTGGAGGAAGTGGATAGTGACATTGTAGACAACCTGGAGACAGTGGGTAATGACATTGTAAAACGGCTTGAGACATTAGATAATAACATTGTAGAACTGCTGGAGGAAGTGGGTAATTACATTGTAGAACGGTTTGAGACAGTGGATAATGACATTGTAGAACGGCTGGAGACAGTGGGTAATGCCATTGTAGAAAACCTGGAGATAGTGGGTAATGACATTGTAGAACGGCTGGAGACAGTGGATAATGACATTGTAGAAAGGCTTGAGACAGTGTGTAATGACATTGTAGAAAGGCTGGAGACAGTGTGTAGTGACATTGTAGAACGGCTGGAGGCAGTGGGTAATGACATTGTGGACCGGCTGGAGGCAGTGTGTAATGACATTGTGGAACGGTTGGAGACAGTGGGTAATGAAATTGTAGAACGGCTGGAGACAGTGGGTAATGACATTGTAGAACGGCTGGAGACAGTGGGTAATGACATTGTAGAAAACCTGGAGACAGTGGGTAATGACATTGTAGAAAACCTGGAGACAGTGGATAATGACATTGTAGAACGGCTGGAGACAGTGGGTAATGAAATTGTAGAAAGGCTGGAGACAGTGGGTAATGACATTGTAGAAAGGCTGGAGACAGTGTGTAGTGACATTGTTGAACGGCTGCAGGCAGTGGGTAATGACATTGTGGACCGGCTGGAGGCAGTGTGTAATGACATTGTGGAACGGCTCGAGACAGTGGGTAATGACATTGTAGAACGGCTGGAGACAGTGGGTAATGACATTGTAGAACGGCTGGAGACAGTGGGTAATGACATTGTAGAAAACCTTGAGACAGTGGGTAATGACATTGTAGAAAACCTGGAGACAGTGGATAATGACATTGTAGAACGGCTGGAGACAGTGGGTATTGACATTGTAGAAAACCTTGAGACAGTGGGTAATGACATTGTAGAACGGCTGGAGACAGTGGGTAATGACATTGTAGACGGCTGGAGACAATGGGTAATGACATTGTAAAACGGCTGGAGGCAGTGAGTAATGACATTGTAGACAACCAGGAGGCAGTGGGTAATGACATTGTAGAACGGCTGGAGACAGTGGGTAATGACATTGTAGAAAAACTGGAGACAGTGGGTAATGACATTGTAGAAAACCTGGATACGGTGGATAATGACATTGTAGAACGGCAGGAGACAGTGGGTAAGGACATTGTAGAACGGCTGGAGACAGTGGGAAATGACATTGTTGAACGGCTGGAGACAGTGGGTAATGACATTGTAGAAAAACTGGAGACAGTGGGTAATGACATTGTAGAAAACCTGGATACGGTGGATAATGACATTGTAGAACGGCAGGAGACAGTGGGTAAGGACATTGTAGAACGGCTGGAGACAGTGGGAAATGACATTGTTGAACGGCTGGAGACAGTGGGTAATGACATTGTAGAACGGCTGGAGGCAGTGGGAAATGACATTGTAGAACGACTGTAGACAGTGGGTAATGACACTGTAGAAAACCTGGAGACATGGATAATGTCATTGTTTAACGGCTGGAGACAGTGGGTAATGACATTGTAGAATGGCTGGATGCAGTGGGTAATGACATTGTAGACAACCTGGAGACAGTGGGTAATGACATTGTAGAAAACCTGGAGACAGGGATAATGACATTGTAGAAAGGCTGGAGACAGTGGGTAATGACATTGTAGAATGGCTGGAGACAGTGGGAAATGACATTGTAGAACAGCTGGAGACAGTGGGTAATGACATTGTAGAACGGCTGGAGATAGTGGGTAATGACATTGTAGAAAGGCTGGAGGCAGTGGGTAATGACATTGTAGAACGGCTGGAGACAGTGGGTAATGACATTGTAGAACGGCTGGAGACAGTAGGTAATGACATTATAGAACGGCTGGAGACAGTTGGTAATGACATTGTAGAACGGCTGGAGGAAGTGGATAATGACATTGTAGACAACCTGGAGACAGTGGGTAATGACATTGTAAAACGGCTTGAGACATTAGATAATAACATTGTAGAACTGCTGGAGGAAGTGGGTAATTACATTGTAGAACGGTTTGAGACAGTGGATAATGACATTGTAGAACGGCTGGAGACAGTGGGTAATGCCATTGTAGAAAACCTGGAGATAGTGGGTAATGACATTGTAGAACGGCTGGAGACAGTGGATAATGACATTGTAGAAAGGCTGGAGACAGTGGGTAATGACATTGTAGAAAGGCTGGAGACAGTGTGTAGTGACATTGTAGAACGGCTGGAGGCAGTGGGTAATGACATTGTGGACCGGCTGGAGGCAGTGTGTAATGACATTGTGGAACGGTTGGAGACAGTGGGTAATGACATTGTAGAACGGCTGGAGACAGTGGGTAATGACATTGTAGAACGGCTGGAGACAGTGGGTAATGACATTGTAGAAAACCTGGAGACAGTGGGTAATGACATTGTAGAAAACCTGGAGACAGTGGATAATGACATTGTAGAACGGCTGGAGACAGTGGGTAATGACATTGTAGAAAGGCTGGAGACAGTGGGTAATGACATTGTAGAAAGGCTGGAGACAGTGTGTAGTGACATTGTTGAACGGCTGCAGGCAGTGGGTAATGACATGGTGGACCGGCTGGAGGCAGTGTGTAATGACATTGTGGAACGGCTCGAGACAGTGGGTAATGACATTGTAGAACGGCTGGAGACAGTGGGTAATGACATTGTAGAACGGCTGGAGACAGTGGGTAATGACATTGTAGAACGGCTGGAGACAGTGGGTAATGACATTGTAGAAAACCTTGAGACAGTGGGTAATGACATTGTAGAAAACCTGGAGACAGTGGATAATGACATTGTAGAACGGCTGGAGACAGTGGGTATTGACATTGTAGAACGGCTGGAGACAGTGGGTAATGACATTGTAGACGGCTGGAGACAGTGGGTAATGACATTGTAAAACGGCTGGAGGCAGTGAGTAATGACATTGTAGACAACCTGGAGGCAGTGGGTAATGACATTGTAGACAACCTGGAGTCAGTGGGTAATGACATTGTAGACAACCTGGAGACAGTGGGTAATGACATTGTAGAAAACCTGGAGACAGAAATAATGACATTGTAGAAAGGCTGGAGACAGTGTGTAATGACATTGTAGAATGGCTGGAGACAGTTTTTAGTGACATTGTAGAACGGCTGGAGGCAGTGGGTAATGACATTGTAGACCGGCTGGAGGCAGTGTGTAATGACATTGTGGAACGGCTGGAGACAGTGGGTAATGACATTGTAGAACGACTGGAGACAATGGGTAATGACATTGTAGAACGGATGGAGACAGTGGGTAATGACATTGTAGAAAACCTGGAGACAGTGGGTAATGACATTGTAGAACGGCTGGAGACAGTGGGTAACGACATTGTAGAAAACCTGGAGACAGTGGGTAATGACATTGTAGAACGGCTGGAGACAGTGGATAATGACATTGTAGAAAGGCTGGAGACAGTGGGTAATGACATTGTAGACAACCTGGAGACAGTGGTTAATGACATTGTAGACAAACTGGAGACAGTGGGTAATGGCATTGTAGAAAACCTGGAGACAGTGGGTAATGACATTGTAAACAACCTGGATACAGTGGGTAATGACACTGTAGAAAACCTGGAGACAGGGATAATGACATTGTAGAACGGCTGGAGACAGGGATAATGACATTGTAGACAACCTGGAGGCAGGGATAATGACATTGTAGAAAGGCTGGAGACAGTGGGTAATGACATTTAGAACGGCTGGAGACAGTGTGTAATGACATTGTAGAACAGCTGGAGACAGTGGGTAATGGCATTGTAGAACGGCTGGAGGCAGTGGGTAATGACATTGTAGAACGGCTGGAAACAGTGGGTAATGACATTGTAGAACAGCTGGAGACAGTGGGTAATGGCATTGTAGAACGGCTGGATGCAGTGGGTAATGACAGTATAGAACGGCTGGAGAAAGTGGGTAATGACATTGTAGAACGGCTGGAGGAAGCGGGTAATGACATTGTAGAACGGCTGGAGACAGTGGATACTGACATTGTAGAACGGTTGGAGGCAGTGGGTAATGACATTGTGGAACGGCTGGAGACAGTGGGTAATGACATTGTAGACAACCTAGAGACAGTGGGTAATGACATTGTAGACAACCTGGAGACAGGGATAATGACATTGTAGAAAGGCTGGGGGAAGTGGGTAATGACATTGTAGACAACCTGGAGACAGTGGGTAATGACATTGTAGAACGGCTGGAGACAGTGGGTAATGACATTGTAGAAAAACTGGAGACAGTGGGTAATGACATTGTAGAAAACCTGGATACGGTGGATAATGACATTGTAGAACGGCAGGAGACAGTGGGTAAGGACATTGTAGAACGGCTGTAGACAGTGGGAAATGACATTGTTGAACGGCTGGAGACAGTGGGTAATGACATTGTAGAACGGCTGGAGGCAGTGGGAAATGACATTGTAGAACGACTGTAGACAGTGGGTAATGACACTGTAGAAAACCTGGAGACATGGATAATGTCATTGTTTAACGGCTGGAGACAGTGGGTAATGACATTGTAGAATGGCTGGATGCAGTGGGTAATGACATTGTAGACAACCTGGAGACAGTGGGTAATGACATTGTAGAAAACCTGGAGACAGGGATAATGACATTGTAGAAAGGCTGGAGACAGTGGGTAATGACATTGTAGAATGGCTGGAGACAGTGGGAAATGACATTGTAGAACAGCTGGAGACAGTGGGTAATGACATTGTAGAACGGCTGGAGATAGTGGGTAATGACATTGTAGAAAGGCTGGAGGCAGTGGGTAATGACATTGTAGAACGGCTGGAGGAAGCGGGTAATGACATTGTAGAACGGCTGGAGACAGTGGATACTGACATTGTAGAACGGTTGGAGGCAGTGGGTAATGACATTGTGGAACGGCTGGAGACAGTGGGTAATGACATTGTAGACAACCTAGAGACAGTGGGTAATAACATTGTAGACAACCTGGAGACAGGGATAATGACATTGTAGAAAGGCTGGGGGAAGTGGGTAATGACATTGTAGACAACCTGGAGACAGTGGGTAATGACATTGTAGAACGGCTGGAGACAGTGGGTAATGACATTGTAGAAAAACTGGAGACAGTGGGTAATGACATTGTAGAAAACCTGGATACGGTGGATAATGACATTGTAGAACGGCAGGAGACAGTGGGTAAGGACATTGTAGAACGGCTGGAGACAGTGGGAAATGACATTGTTGAACGGCTGGAGACAGTGGGTAATGACATTGTAGAACGGCTGGAGGCAGTGGGAAATGACATTGTAGAACGACTGTAGACAGTGGGTAATGACACTGTAGAAAACCTGGAGACATGGATAATGTCATTGTTTAACGGCTGGAGACAGTGGGTAATGACATTGTAGAATGGCTGGATGCAGTGGGTAATGACATTGTAGACAACCTGGAGACAGTGGGTAATGACATTGTAGAAAACCTGGAGACAGGGATAATGACATTGTAGAAAGGCTGGAGACAGTGGGTAATGACATTGTAGAATGGCTGGAGACAGTGGGAAATGACATTGTAGAACAGCTGGAGACAGTGGGTAATGACATTGTAGAACGGCTGGAGATAGTGGGTAATGACATTGTAGAAAGGCTGGAGGCAGTGGGTAATGACATTGTAGAACGGCTGGAGACAGTGGGTAATGACATTGTAGAACGGCTGGAGACAGTGGGTAATGACATTATAGAACGGCTGGAGACAGTTGGTAATAACATTGTAGAACGGCTGGAGGAAGTGGATAGTGACATTGTAGACAACCTGGAGACAGTGGGTAATGACATTGTAAAACGGCTTGAGACATTAGATAATAACATTGTAGAACTGCTGGAGGAAGTGGGTAATTACATTGTAGAACGGTTTGAGACAGTGGATAATGACATTGTAGAACGGCTGGAGACAGTGGGTAATGCCATTGTAGAAAACCTGGAGATAGTGGGTAATGACATTGTAGAACGGCTGGAGACAGTGGATAATGACATTGTAGAAAGGCTGGAGACAGTGGGTAATGACATTGTAGAAAGGCTGGAGACAGTGTGTAGTGACATTGTAGAACGGCTGGAGGCAGTGGGTAATGACATTGTGGACCGGCTGGAGGCAGTGTGTAATGACATTGTGGAACGGTTGGAGACAGTGGGTAATGACATTGTAGAACGGCTGGAGACAGTGGGTAATGACATTGTAGAACGGCTGGAGACAGTGGGTAATGACATTGTAGAAAACCTGGAGACAGTGGGTAATGACATTGTAGAAAACCTGGAGACAGTGGATAATGACATTGTAGAACGGCTGGAGACAGTGGGTAATGACATTGTAGAAAGGCTGGAGACAGTGGGTAATGACATTGTAGAAAGGCTGGAGACAGTGTGTAGTGACATTGTTGAACGGCTGCAGGCAGTGGGTAATGACATTGTGGACCGGCTGGAGGCAGTGTGTAATGACATTGTGGAATGGCTCGAGACAGTGGGTAATGACATTGTAGAACGGCTGGAGACAGTGGGTAATGACATTGTAGAACGGCTGGAGACAGTGGGTAATGACATTGTAGAAAACCTTGAGACAGTGGGTAATGACATTGTAGAAAACCTTTAGACAGTGGATAATGACAATGTAGAACGGCTGGAGACAGTGGGTATTGACATTGTAGAAAACCTTGAGACAGTGGGTAATGACATTGTAGAACGGCTGGAGACAGTGGGTAATGACATTGTAGACGGCTGGAGACAGTGGGTAATGACATTGTAAAACGGCTGGAGGCAGTGAGTAATGACATTGTAGACAACCAGGAGGCAGTGGGTAATGACATTGTAGAACGGCTGGAGACAGTGGGTAATGACATTGTAGAAAAACTGGAGACAGTGGGTAATGACATTGTAGAAAACCTGGATACGGTGGATAATGACATTGTAGAACGGCAGGAGACAGTGGGTAAGGACATTGTAGAACGGCTGGAGACAGTGGGAAATGACATTGTTGAACGGCTGGAGACAGTGGGTAATGACATTGTAGAAAAACTGGAGACAGTGGGTAATGACATTGTAGAAAACCTGGATACGGTGGATAATGACATTGTAGAACGGCAGGAGACAGTGGGTAAGGACATTGTAGAACGGCTGGAGACAGTGGGAAATGACATTGTTGAACGGCTGGAGACAGTGGGTAATGACATTGTAGAACGGCTGGAGGCAGTGGGAAATGACATTGTAGAACGACTGTAGACAGTGGGTAATGACACTGTAGAAAACCTGGAGACATGGATAATGTCATTGTTTAACGGCTGGAGACAGTGGGTAATGACATTGTAGAATGGCTGGATGCAGTGGGTAATGACATTGTAGACAACCTGGAGACAGTGGGTAATGACATTGTAGAAAACCTGGAGACAGGGATAATGACATTGTAGAAAGGCTGGAGACAGTGGGTAATGACATTGTAGAATGGCTGGAGACAGTGGGAAATGACATTGTAGAACAGCTGGAGACAGTGGGTAATGACATTGTAGAACGGCTGGAGATAGTGGGTAATGACATTGTAGAAAGACTGGAGGCAGTGGGTAATGACATTGTAGAACGGCTGGAGACAGTGGGTAATGACATTGTAGAACGGCTGGAGACAGTGGGTAATGACATTATAGAACGGCTGGAGACAGTTGGTAATGACATTGTAGAACGGCTGGAGGAAGTGGATAATGACATTGTAGACAACCTGGAGACAGTGGGTAATGACATTGTAAAACGGCTTGAGACATTAGATAATAACATTGTAGAACTGCTATAGGAAAAGGGTAATTACATTGTAGAACGGTTTGAGACAGTGGATAATGACATTGTAGAACGGCTGGAGACAGTGGGTAATGCCATTGTAGAAAACCTGGAGATAGTGGGTAATGACATTGTAGAACGGCTGGAGACAGTGGATAATGACATTGTAGAAAGGCTGGAGACAGTGGGTAATGACATTGTAGAAAGGCTGGAGACAGTGTGTAGTGACATTGTAGAACGGCTGGAGGCAGTGGGTAATGACATTGTGGACCGGCTGGAGGCAGTGTGTAATGACATTGTGGAACGGTTGGAGACAGTGGGTAATGACATTGTAGAACGGCTGGAGACAGTGGGTAATGACATTGTAGAACGGCTGGAGACAGTGGGTAATGACATTGTAGAAAACCTGGAAACAGTGGGTAATGACATTGTAGAAAACCTGGAGACAGTGGATAATGACATTGTAGAACGGCTGGAGACAGTGGGTAATGACATTGTAGAAAGGCTGGAGACAGTGGGTAATGACATTGTAGAAAACCTGGAGACAGTGGATAATGACATTGTAGAACGGCTGGAGACAGTGGGTAATGACATTGTAGAAAGGCTGGAGACAGTGGGTAATGACATTGTAGAAAGGCTGGAGACAGTGTGTAGTGACATTGTTGAACGGCTGCAGGCAGTGGGTAATGACATTGTGGACCGGCTGGAGGCAGTGTGTAATGACATTGTGGAACGGCTCGAGACAGTGGGTAATGACATTGTAGAACGGCTGGAGACAGTGGGTAATGACATTGTAGAACGGCTGGAGACAGTGGGTAATGACATTGTAGAACACCTTGAGACAGTGGGTAATGACATTGTAGAAAACCTGGAGACAGTGGATAATGACATTGTAGAACGGCTGGAGACAGTGGGTATTGACATTGTAGAAAACCTTGAGACAGTGGGTAATGACATTGTAGAACGGCTGGAGACAGTGGGTAATGACATTGTAGACGGCTGGAGACAGTGGGTAATGACATTGTAAAACGGCTGGAGGCAGTGAGTAATGACATTGTAGACAACCAGGAGGCAGTGGGTAATGACATTGTAGAACGTCTGGAGACAGTGGGTAATGACATTGTAGAAAAACTGGAGACAGTGGGTAATGACATTGTAGAAAACCTGGATACGGTGGATAATGACATTGTAGAACGGCAGGAGACAGTGGGTAAGGACATTGTAGAACGGCTGGAGACAGTGGGAAATGACATTGTTGAACGGCTGGAGACAGTGGGTAATGACATTGTAGAACGGCTGGAGGCAGTGGGAAATGACATTGTAGAACGACTGTAGACAGTGGGTAATGACACTGTAGAAAACCTGGAGACATGGATAATGTCATTGTTTAACGGCTGGAGACAGTGGGTAATGACATTGTAGAATGGCTGGATGCAGTGGGTAATGACATTGTAGACAACCTGGAGACAGTGGGTAATGACATTGTAGAAAACCTGGAGACAGGGATAATGACATTGTAGAAAGGCTGGAGACAGTGGGTAATGACATTGTAGAATGGCTGGAGACAGTGGGAAATGACATTGTAGAACAGCTGGAGACAGTGGGTAATGACATTGTAGAACGGCTGGAGATAGTGGGTAATGACATTGTAGAAAGGCTTGAGGCAGTGGGTAATGACATTGTAGAACGGCTGGAGACAGTGGGTAATGACATTGTAGAACGGCTGGAGACAGTGGGTAATGACATTATAGAACGGCTGGAGACAGTTGGTAATGACATTGTAGAACGGCTGGAGGAAGTGGATAATGACATTGTAGACAACCTGGAGACAGTGGGTAATGACATTGTAAAACGGCTTGAGACATTAGATAATAACATTGTAGAACTGCTATAGGAAGTGGGTAATTACATTGTAGAACTGTTTGAGACAGTGGATAATGACATTGTAGAACGGCTGGAGACAGTGGGTAATGCCATTGTAGAAAACCTGGAGATAGTGGGTAATGACATTGTAGAACGGCTGGAGACAGTGGATAATGACATTGTAGAAAGGCTGGAGACAGTGGGTAATGACATTGTAGAAAGGCTGGAGACAGTGTGTAGTGACATTGTAGAACGGCTGGAGGCAGTGGGTAATGACATTGTGGACCGGCTGGAGGCAGTGTGTAATGACATTGTGGAACGGTTGGAGACAGTGGGTAATGACATTGTAGAACGGCTGGAGACAGTGGGTAATGACATTGTAGAACGGCTGGAGACAGTGGGTAATGACATTGTAGAAAACCTGGAGACAGTGGGTAATGACATTGTAGAAAACCTGGAGACAGTGGATAATGACATTGTAGAACGGCTGGAGACAGTGGGTAATGACATTGTAGAAAGGCTGGAGACAGTGGGTAATGACATTGTAGAAAGGCTGGAGACAGTGTGTAGTGACATTGTTGAACGGCTGCAGGCAGTGGGTAATGACATTGTGGACCGGCTGGAGGCAGTGTGTAATGACATTGTGGAACGGCTCGAGACAGTGGGTAATGACATTGTAGAACGGCTGGAGACAGTGGGTAATGACATTGTAGAACGGCTGGAGACAGTGAGTAATGACATTGTAGAACGGCTGGAGACAGTGGGTAATGACATTGTAGAAAACCTTGAGACAGTGGGTAATGACATTGTAGAAAACCTGAAGACAGTGGATAATGACATTGTAGAACGGCTGGAGACAGTGGGTATTGACATTGTAGAACGGCTGGAGACAGTGGGTAATGACATTGTAGACGGCTGGAGACAGTGGGTAATGACATTGTAAAACGGCTGGAGGCAGTGAGTAATGACTTTGTAGACAACCTGGAGGCAGTGGGTAATGACATTGTAGACAACCTGGAGTCAGTGGGTAATGACATTGTAGACAACCTGGAGACAGTGGGTAATGACATTGTAGAAAACCTGGAGACAGAAATAATGACATTGTAGAAAGGCTGGAGACAGTGTGTAATGACATTGTAGAAAGGCTGGAGACAGTTTTTAGTGACATTGTAGAACGGCTGGAGGCAGTGGGTAATGACATTGTAGACCGGCTGGAGGCAGTGTGTAATGACATTGTGGAACGGCTGGAGACAGTGGGTAATGACATTGTAGAACGACTGGAGACAATGGGTAATGACATTGTAGAACGGATGGAGACAGTGGGTAATGACATTGTAGAAAACCTGGAGACAGTGGGTAATGACATTGTAGAACGGCTGGAGACAGTGGGTAACGGCATTGTAGAAAACCTGGAGACAGTGGGTAATGACATTGTAGAACGGCTGGAGACAGTGGATAATGACATTGTAGAAAGGCTGGAGACAGTGGGTAATGACATTGTAGACAACCTGGAGACAGTGGTTAATGACATTGTAGACAAACTGGAGACAGTGGGTAATGGCATTGTAGAAAACCTGGAGACAGTGGGTAATGACATTGTAAACAACCTGGAGACAGTGGGTAATGACACTGTAGAAAACCTGGAGACAGGGATAATGACATTGTAGAACGGCTGGAGACAGGGATAATGACATTGTAGACAACCTGGAGGCAGGGATAATGACATTGTAGAAAGGCTGGAGACAGTGGGTAATGACATTTAGAACGGCTGGAGACAGTGTGTAATGACATTGTAGAACAGCTGGAGACAGTGGGTAATGGCATTGTAGAACGGCTGGAGGCAGTGGGTAATGACATTGTAGAACGGCTGGAAACAGTGGGTAATGACATTGTAGAACAGCTGGAGACAGTGGGTAATGGCATTGTAGAACGGCTGGATGCAGTGGGTAATGACATTATAGAACGGCTGGAGAAAGTGGGTAATGACATTGTAGAACGGCTGGAGGAAGCGGGTAATGACATTGTAGAACGGCTGGAGACAGTGGATACTGACATTGTAGAACGGTTGGAGGCATGGGTAATGACATTGTGGAACGGCTGGAGACAGTGGGTAATGACATTGTAGACAACCTAGAGACAGTGGGTAATTACATTGTAGACAACCTGGAGACAGGGATAATGACATTGTAGAAAGGCTGGGGGAAGTGGGTAATGACATTGTAGACAACCTGGAGACAGTGGGTAATGACATTGTAGAACGGCTGGAGACAGTGGGTAATGACATTGTAGAAAAACTGGAGACAGT
Source organism: Cepaea hortensis (assembly GCA_963921405.1). Lineage (NCBI taxonomy): Eukaryota > Metazoa > Mollusca > Gastropoda > Stylommatophora > Helicidae > Cepaea > Cepaea hortensis. The sequence continues at coordinate 55,781,352 of OY992890.1, forward strand.
GGGTAATGACATTGTAGAAAACCTGGATACGGTGGATAATGACATTGTAGAACGGCAGGAGACAGTGGGTAAGGACATTGTAGAACGGCTGGAGACAGTGGGAAATGACATTGTTGAACGGCTGGAGACAGTGGGTAATGACATTGTAGAACGGCTGGAGGCAGTGGGAAATGACATTGTAGAATGACTGTAGACAGTGGGTAATGACACTGTAGAAAACCTGGAGACAGGGATAATGACATTGTAGAAAGGCTGGGGGAAGTGGGTAATGACATTGTAGACAACCTGGAGACAGTGGGTAATGACATTGTAGAACGGCTGGAGACAGTGGGTAATGACATTGTAGAAAAACTGGAGACAGTGGGTAATGACATTGTAGAAAACCTGGACATTGTAGAAAGGCTGGAGACAGTGTGTAGTGACATTGTTGAACGGCTGCAGGCAGTGGGTAATGACATTGTGGACCGGCTGGAGGCAGTGTGTAATGACATTGTGGAACGGCTCGAGACAGTGGGTAATGACATTGTAGAACGGCTGGAGACAGTGGGTAATGACATTGTAGAACGGCTGGAGACAGTGGGTAATGACATTGTAGAACGGCTGGAGACAGTGGGTAATGACATTGTAGAAAACCTTGAGACAGTGGGTAATGACATTGTAGAAAACCTGGAGACAGTGGATAATGACATTGTAGAACGGCTGGAGACAGTGGGTATTGACATTGTAGAACGGCTGGAGACAGTGGGTAATGACATTGTAGACGGCTGGAGACAGTGGGTAATGACATTGTAAAACGGCTGGAGGCAGTGAGTAATGACATTGTAGACAACCTGGAGGCAGTGGGTAATGACATTGTAGACAACCTGGAGTCAGTGGGTAATGACATTGTAGACAACCTGGAGACAGTGGGTAATGACATTGTAGAAAACCTGGAGACAGAAATAATGACATTGTAGAAAGGCTGGAGACAGTGTGTAATGACATTGTAGAAAGGCTGGAGACAGTTTTTAGTGACATTGTAGAACGGCTGGAGGCAGTGGGTAATGACATTGTAGACCGGCTGGAGGCAGTGTGTAATGACATTGTGGAACCGCTGGAGACAGTGGGTAATGACATTGTAGAACGACTGGAGACAATGGGTAATGACATTGTAGAACGGATGGAGACAGTGGGTAATGACATTGTAGAAAACCTGGAGACAGTGGGTAATGACATTGTAGAACGGCTGGAGACAGTGGGTAACGACATTGTAGAAAACCTGGAGACAGTGGGTAATGACATTGTAGAACGGCTGGAGACAGTGGATAATGACATTGTAGAAAGGCTGGAGACAGTGGGTAATGACATTGTAGACAACCTGGAGACAGTGGTTAATGACATTGTAGACAAACTGGAGACAGTGGGTAATGGCATTGTAGAAAACCTGGAGACAGTGGGTAATGACATTGTAAACAACCTGGAGACAGTGGGTAATGACACTGTAGAAAACCTGGAGACAGGGATAATGACATTGTAGAACGGCTGGAGACAGGGATAATGACATTGTAGACAACCTGGAGGCAGGGATAATGACATTGTAGAAAGGCTGGAGACAGTGTGTAATGACATTGTAGAACAGCTGGAGACAGTGGGTAATGGCATTGTAGAACGGCTGGAGGCAGTGGGTAATGACATTGTAGAACGGCTGGAAACAGTGGGTAATGACATTGTAGAACAGCTGGAGACAGTGGGTAATGGCATTGTAGAACGGCTGGATGCAGTGGGTAATGACATTATAGAACGGCTGGAGAAAGTGGGTAATGACATTGTAGAACGGCTGGAGGAAGCGGGTAATGACATTGTAGAACGGCTGGAGACAGTGGATACTGACATTGTAGAACGGTTGGAGGCAGTGGGTAATGACATTGTGGAACGGCTGGAGACAGAGGGTAATGACATTGTAGACAACCTAGAGACAGTGGGTAATGACATTGTAGACAACCTGGAGACAGGGATAATGACATTGTAGAAAGGCTGGGGGAAGTGGGTAATGACATTGTAGACAACCTGGAGACAGTGGGTAATGACATTGTAGAACGGCTGGAGACAGTGGGTAATGACATTGTAGAAAAACTGGAGACAGTGGGTAATGACATTGTAGAAAACCTGGATACGGTGGATAATGACATTGTAGAACGGCAGGAGACAGTGGGTAAGGACATTGTAGAACGGCTGGAGACAGTGGGAAATGACATTGTTGAACGGCTGGAGACAGTGGGTAATGACATTGTAGAACGGCTGGAGGCAGTGGGAAATGACATTGTAGAACGACTGTAGACAGTGGATAATGACACTGTAGAAAACCTGGAGACATGGATAATGTCATTGTTTAACGGCTGGAGACAGTGGGTAATGACATTGTAGAATGGCTGGATGCAGTGGGTAATGACATTGTAGACAACCTGGAGACAGTGGGTAATGACATTGTAGAAAACCTGGAGACAGGGATAATGACATTGTAGAAAGGCTGGAGACAGTGGGTAATGACATTGTAGAATGGCTGGAGACAGTGGGAAATGACATTGTAGAACAGCTGGAGACAGTGGGTAATGACATTGTAGAACGGCTGGAGATAGTGGGTAATGACATTGTAGAAAGGCTGGAGGCAGTGGGTAATGACATTGTAGAACGGCTGGAGACAGTGGGTAATGACATTGTAGAACGGCTGGAGACAGTGGGTAATGACATTATAGAACGGCTGGAGACAGTTGGTAATGACATTGTAGAACGGCTGGAGGAAGTGGATAATGACATTGTAGACAACCTGGAGACAGTGGGTAATGACATTGTAAAACGGCTTGAGACATTAGATAATAACATTGTAGAACTGCTATAGGAAGTGGGTAATTACATTGTAGAACGGTTTGAGACAGTGGATAATGACATTGTAGAACGGCTGGAGACAGTGGGTAATGCCATTGTAGAAAACCTGGAGATAGTGGGTAATGACATTGTAGAACGGCTGGAGACAGTGGATAATGACATTGTAGAAAGGCTGGAGACAGTGGGTAATGACATTGTAGAAAGGCTGGAGACAGTGTGTAGTGACATTGTAGAACGGCTGGAGGCAGTGGGTAATGACATTGTGGACCGGCTGGAGGCAGTGTGTAATGACATTGTGGAACGGTTGGAGACAGTGGGTAATGACATTGTAGAACGGCTGGAGACAGTGGGTAATGACATTGTAGAACGGCTGGAGACAGTGGGTAATGACATTGTAGAAAACCTGGAAACAGTGGGTAATGACATTGTAGAAAACCTGGAGACAGTGGATAATGACATTGTAGAACGGCTGGAGACAGTGGGTAATGACATTGTAGAAAGGCTGGAGACAGTGGGTAATGACATTGTAGAAAACCTGGAGACAGTGGATAATGAAATTGTAGAACGGCTGGAGACAGTGGGTAATGACATTGTAGAAAGGCTGGAGACAGTGGGTAATGACATTGTAGAAAGGCTGGAGACAGTGTGTAGTGACATTGTTGAACGGCTGCAGGCAGTGGGTAATGACATTGTGGACCGGCTGGAGGCAGTGTGTAATGACATTGTGGAACGGCTCGTAACAGTGGGTAATGACATTGTAGAACGGCTGGAGACAGTGGGTAATGACATTGTAGAACGGCTGGAGACAGTGGGTAATGACATTGTAGAAAACCTTGAGACAGTGGGTAATGACATTGTAGAAAACCTGGAGACAGTGGATAATGACATTGTAGAACGGCTGGAGACAGTGGGTATTGACATTGTAGAAAACCTTGAGACAGTGGGTAATGACATTGTAGAACGGCTGGAGACAGTGGGTAATGACATTGTAGACGGCTGGAGACAGTGGGTAATGACATTGTAAAACGGCTGGAGGCAGTGAGTAATGACATTGTAGACAACCAGGAGGCAGTGGGTAATGACATTGTAGAACGGCTGGAGACAGTGGGTAATGACATTGTAGAAAAACTGGAGACAGTGGGTAATGACATTGTAGAAAACCTGGATACGGTGGATAATGACATTGTAGATCGGCAGGAGACAGTGGGTAAGGACATTGTAGAACGGCTGGAGACAGTGGGAAATGACATTGTTGAACGGCTGGAGACAGTGGGTAATGACATTGTAGAAAAACTGGAGACAGTGGGTAATGACATTGTAGAAAACCTGGATACGGTGGATAATGACATTGTAGAACGGCAGGAGACAGTGGGTAAGGACATTGTAGAACGGCTGGAGACAGTGGGAAATGACATTGTTGAACGGCTGGAGACAGTGGGTAATGACATTGTAGAACGGCTGGAGGCAGTGGGAAATGACATTGTAGAACGACTGTAGACAGTGGGTAATGACACTGTAGAAAACCTGGAGACATGGATAATGTCATTGTTTAACGGCTGGAGACAGTGGGTAATGACATTGTAGAATGGCTGGATGCAGTGGGTAATGACATTGTAGACAACCTGGAGACAGTGGGTAATGACATTGTAGAAAACCTGGAGACAGGGATAATGACATTGTAGAAAGGCTGGAGACAGTGGGTAATGACATTGTAGAATGGCTGGAGACAGTGGGAAATGACATTGTAGAACAGCTGGAGACAGTGGGTAATGACATTGTAGAACGGCTGGAGATAGTGGGTAATGACATTGTAGAAAGGCTGGAGGCAGTGGGTAATGACATTGTAGAACGGCTGGAGACAGTGGGTAATGACATTGTAGAACGGCTGGAGACAGTGGGTAATGACATTATAGAACGGCTGGAGACAGTTGGTAATGACATTGTAGAACGGCTGGAGGAAGTGGATAATGACATTGTAGACAACCTGGAGACAGTGGGTAATGACATTGTAAAACGGCTTGAGACATTAGATAATAACATTGTAGAACTGCTATAGGAAGTGGGTAATTACATTGTAGAACTGTTTGAGACAGTGGATAATGACATTGTAGAACGGCTGGAGACAGTGGGTAATGCCATTGTAGAAAACCTGGAGATAGTGGGTAATGACATTGTAGAACGGCTGGAGACAGTGGATAATGACATTGTAGAAAGGCTGGAGACAGTGGGTAATGACATTGTAGAAAGGCTGGAGACAGTGTGTAGTGACATTGTAGAACGGCTGGAGGCAGTGGGTAATGACATTGTGGACCGGCTGGAGGCAGTGTGTAATGACATTGTGGAACGGTTGGAGACAGTGGGTAATGACATTGTAGAACGGCTGGAGACAGTGGGTAATGACATTGTAGAACGGCTGGAGACAGTGGGTAATGACATTGTAGAAAACCTGGAGACAGTGGGTAATGACATTGTAGAAAACCTGGAGACAGTGGATAATGACATTGTAGAACGGCTGGAGACAGTGGGTAATGACATTGTAGAAAGGCTGGAGACAGTGGGTAATGACATTGTAGAAAGGCTGGAGACAGTGTGTAGTGACATTGTTGAACGTCTGCAGGCAGTGGGTAATGACATTGTGGACCGGCTGGAGGCAGTGTGTAATGACATTGTGGAACGGCTCGAGACAGTGGGTAATGACATTGTAGAACGGCTGGAGACAGTGGGTAATGACATTGTAGAACGGCTGGAGACAGTGGGTAATGACATTGTAGAACGGCTGGAGACAGTGGGTAATGACATTGTAGAAAACCTTGAGACAGTGGGTAATGACATTGTAGAAAACCTGGAGACAGTGGATAATGACATTGTAGAACGGCTGGAGACAGTGGGTATTGACATTGTAGAACGGCTGGAGACAGTGGGTAATGACATTGTAGACGGCTGGAGACAGTGGGTAATGACATTGTAAAACGGCTGGAGGCAGTGAGTAATGACATTGTAGACAACCTGGAGGCAGTGGGTAATGACATTGTAGACAACCTGGAGTCAGTGGGTAATGACATTGTAGACAACCTGGAGACAGTGGGTAATGACATTGTAGAAAACCTGGAGACAGAAATAATGACATTGTAGAAAGGCTGGAGACAGTGTGTAATGACATTGTAGAAAGGCTGGAGACAGTTTTTAGTGACATTGTAGAACGGCTGGAGGCAGTGGGTAATGACATTGTAGACCGGCTGGAGGCAGTGTGTAATGACATTGTGGAACGGCTGGAGACAGTGGGTAATGACATTGTAGAACGACTGGAGACAATGGGTAATGACATTGTAGAACGGATGGAGACAGTGGGTAATGACATTGTAGAAAACCTGGAGACAGTGGGTAATGACATTGTAGAACGGCTGGAGACAGTGGGTAACGACATTGTAGAAAACCTGGAGACAGTGGGTAATGACATTGTAGAACGGCTGGAGACAGTGGATAATGACATTGTAGAAAGGCTGGAGACAGTGGGTAATGACATTGTAGACAACCTGGAGACAGTGGTTAATGACATTGTAGACAAACTGGAGACAGTGGGTAATGGCATTGTAGAAAACCTGGAGACAGTGGGTAATGACATTGTAAACAACCTGGAGACAGTGGGTAATGACACTGTAGAAAACCTGGAGACAGGGATAATGACATTGTAGAACGGCTGGAGACAGGGATAATGACATTGTAGACAACCTGGAGGCAGGGATAATGACATTGTAGAAAGGCTGGAGACAGTGGGTAATGACATTTAGAACGGCTGGAGACAGTGTGTAATGACATTGTAGAACAGCTGGAGACAGTGGGTAATGGCATTGTAGAACGGCTGGAGGCAGTGGGTAATGACATTGTAGAACGGCTGGAAACAGTGGGTAATGACATTGTAGAACAGCTGGAGACAGTGGGTAATGGCATTGTAGAACGGCTGGATGCAGTGGGTAATGACATTATAGAACGGCTGGAGAAAGTGGGTAATGACATTGTAGAACGGCTGGAGGAAGCGGGTAATGACATTGTAGAACGGCTGGAGACAGTGGATACTGACATTGTAGAACGGTTGGAGGCAGTGGGTAATGACATTGTGGAACGGCTGGAGACAGTGGGTAATGACATTGTAGACAACCTAGAGACAGTGGGTAATGACATTGTAGACAACCTGGAGACAGGGATAATGACATTGTAGAAAGGCTGGGGGAAGTGGGTAATGACATTGTAGACAACCTGGAGACAGTGGGTAATGACATTGTAGAACGGCTGGAGACAGTGGGTAATGACATTGTAGAAAAACTGGAGACAGTGGGTAATGACATTGTAGAAAACCTGGATACGGTGGATAATGACATTGTAGAACGGCAGGAGACAGTGGGTAAGGACATTGTAGAACGGCTGGAGACAGTGGGAAATGACATTGTTGAACGGCTGGAGACAGTGGGTAATGACATTGTAGAACGGCTGGAGGCAGTGGGAAATGACATTGTAGAATGACTGTAGACAGTGGGTAATGACACTGTAGAAAACCTGGAGACAGGGATAATGACATTGTAGAAAGGCTGGGGGAAGTGGGTAATGACATTGTAGACAACCTGGAGACAGTGGGTAATGACATTGTAGAACGGCTGGAGACAGTGGGTAATGACATTGTAGAAAAACTGGAGACAGTGGGTAATGACATTGTAGAAAACCTGGACATTGTAGAAAGACTGGAGACAGTGTGTAGTGACATTGTTGAACGGCTGCAGGCAGTGGGTAATGACATTGTGGACCGGCTGGAGGCAGTGTGTAATGACATTGTGGAACGGCTCGAGACAGTGGGTAATGACATTGTAGAACGGCTGGAGACAGTGGGTAATGACATTGTAGAACGGCTGGAGACAGTGGGTAATGACATTGTAGAACGGCTGGAGACAGTGGGTAATGACATTGTAGAAAACCTTGAGACAGTGGGTAATGACATTGTAGAAAACCTGGAGACAGTGGATAATGACATTGTAGAACGGCTGGAGACAGTGGGTATTGACATTGTAGAACGGCTGGAGACAGTGGGTAATGACATTGTAGACGGCTGGAGACAGTGGGTAATGACATTGTAAAACGGCTGGAGGCAGTGAGTAATGACATTGTAGACAACCTGGAGGCAGTGGGTAATGACATTGTAGACAACCTGGAGTCAGTGGGTAATGACATTGTAGACAACCTGGAGACAGTGGGTAATGACATTGTAGAAAACCTGGAGACAGAAATAATGACATTGTAGAAAGGCTGGAGACAGTGTGTAATGACATTGTAGAAAGGCTGGAGACAGTTTTTAGTGACATTGTAGAACGGCTGGAGGCAGTGGGTAATGACATTGTAGACCGGCTGGAGGCAGTGTGTAATGACATTGTGGAACGGCTGGAGACAGTGGGTAATGACATTGTAGAACGACTGGAGACAATGGGTAATGACATTGTAGAACGGATGGAGACAGTGGGTAATGACATTGTAGAAAACCTGGAGACAGTGGGTAATGACATTGTAGAACGGCTGGAGACAGTGGGTAACGACATTGTAGAAAACCTGGAGACAGTGGGTAATGACATTGTAGAACGGCTGGAGACAGTGGATAATGACATTGTGGAAAGGCTGGAGACAGTGGGTAATGACATTGTAGACAACCTGGAGACAGTGGTTAATGACATTGTAGACAAACTGGAGACAGTGGGTAATGGCATTGTAGAAAACCTGGAGACAGTGGGTAATGACATTGTAAACAACCTGGAGACAGTGGGTAATGACACTGTAGAAAACCTGGAGACAGGGATAATGACATTGTAGAACGGCTGGAGACAGGGATAATGACATTGTAGACAACCTGGAGGCAGGGATAATGACATTGTAGAAAGGCTGGAGACAGTGGGTAATGACATTTAGAACGGCTGGAGACAGTGTGTAATGACATTGTAGAACAGCTGGAGACAGTGGGTAATGGCATTGTAGAACGGCTGGAGGCAGTGGGTAATGACATTGTAGAACGGCTGGAAACAGTGGGTAATGACATTGTAGAACAGCTGGAGACAGTGGGTAATGGCATTGTAGAACGGCTGGATGCAGTGGGTAATGACATTATAGAACGGCTGGAGAAAGTGGGTAATGACATTGTAGAACGGCTGGAGGAAGCGGGTAATGACATTGTAGAACGGCTGGAGACAATGGATACTGACATTGTAGAACGGTTGGAGGCAGTGGGTAATGACATTGTGGAACGGCTGGAGACAGTGGGTAATGACATTGTAGACAACCTAGAGACAGTGGGTAATGACATTGTAGACAACCTGGAGACAGGGATAATGACATTGTAGAAAGGCTGGGGGAAGTGGGTAATGACATTGTAGACAACCTGGAGACAGTGGGTAATGACATTGTAGAACGGCTGGAGACAGTGGGTAATGACATTGTAGAAAAACTGGAGACAGTGGGTAATGACATTGTAGAAAACCTGGATACGGTGGATAATGACATTGTAGAACGGCAGGAGACAGTGGGTAAGGACATTGTAGAACGGCTGGAGACAGTGGGAAATGACATTGTTGAACGGCTGGAGACAGTGGGTAATGACATTGTAGAACGGCTGGAGGCAGTGGGAAATGACATTGTAGAATGACTGTAGACAGTGGGTAATGACACTGTAGAAAACCTGGAGACATGGATAATGTCATTGTTTAACGGCTGGAGACAGTGGGTAATGACATTGTAGAATGGCTGGATGCAGTGGGTAATGACATTGTAGACAACCTGGAGACAGTGGGTAATGACATTGTAGAAAACCTGGAGACAGGGATAATGACATTGTAGAAAGGCTGGAGACAGTGGGTAATGACATTGTAGAATGGCTGGAGACAGTGGGAAATGACATTGTAGAACAGCTGGAGACAGTGGGTAATAACATTGTAGAACGGCTGGAGATAGTGGGTAATGACATTGTAGAAAGGCTGGAGGCAGTGGGTAATGACATTGTAGAACGGCTGGAGGAAGCGGGTAATGACATTGTAGAACGGCTGGAGACAGTGGATACTGACATTGTAGAACGGTTGGAGGCAGTGGGTAATGACATTGTGGAACGGCTGAAGACAGTGGGTAATGACATTGTAGACAACCTAGAGACAGTGGGTAATGACATTGTAGACAACCTGGAGACAGGGATAATGACATTGTAGAAAGGCTGGGGGAAGTGGGTAATGACATTGTAGACAACCTGGAGACAGTGGGTAATGACATTGTAGAACGGCTGGAGACAGTGGGTAATGACATTGTAGAAAAACTGGAGACAGTGGGTAATGACATTGTAGAAAACCTGGATACGGTGGATAATGACATTGTAGAACGGCAGGAGACAGTGGGTAAGGACATTGTAGAACGGCTGGAGACAGTGGGAAATGACATTGTTGAACGGCTGGAGACAGTGGGTAATGACATTGTAGAACGGCTGGAGGCAGTGGGAAATGACATTGTAGAACGACTGTAGACAGTGGGTAATGACACTGTAGAAAACCTGGAGACATGGATAATGTCATTGTTTAACGGCTGGAGACAGTGGGTAATGACATTGTAGAATGGCTGGATGCAGTGGGTAATGACATTGTAGACAACCTAGAGACAGTGGGTAATGACATTGTAGAAAACCTGGAGACAGGGATAATGACATTGTAGAACGGCTGGAGATAGTGGGTAATGACATTGTAGAAAGGCTGGAGGCAGTGGGTAATGACATTGTAGAACGGCTGGAGACAGTGGGTAATGACATTGTAGAACGGCTGGTGACAGTGGGTAATGACATTTTAGAACGGCTGGAGACAGTTGGTAATGACATTGTAGAACGGCTGGAGGAAGTGGATAATGACATTGTAGACAACCTGGAGACAGTGGGTAATGACATTGTAAAACGGCTTGAGACATTAGATAATAACATTGTAGAACTGCTGGAGGAAGTGGGTAATTACATTGTAGAACGGTTTGAGACAGTGAATAATGACATTGTAGAACGGCTGGAGGCAATGGGTAATGACATTGTAGCAAGGCTGGAGACAATGGGTAATGACATTGTAGAACGGCTGGAGACAGTGGGTAATGACATTGTAGAACGGCTGGAGGCAGTGGGTAATGACATTGTTGAACGGCTGGAGACAGTGGGTAATGACATTGTAGAAAGGCTGGAGACAGTGGGTAATGACATTGTAGAAAGGCTGGAGACAGTGGGTAATGACATTGTAGACAACCTGGAGACAGTGGTTAATGACATTGTAGAACGGCTGGAGACAGTGGGTAATGACATTGTTGACAACCTGGAGGCAGTGGGTAATGACATTGTAGAAAACCTGGAGACAGGGATAATGACATTGTAGAAAACCTGGAGACAGGGATAATGACATTGTAGAAAACCTGGAGACAGGGATAATGACATTGTAGAAAGGCTGGAGACAGTGGGTAATGACATTGTAGAAAAACTGGAGACAGTGGGTAATGACATTGTAGAAAACCTGGAGACGGTTGATAATGACGTTGTATAAAACCTTGAGACAGTGGATAATGACATTGTAGAACGGCTGGAGACAGTGGGTAATGCCATTGTAGAAAACCTGGAGATAGTGGGTAATGACATTGTAGAACGGCTGGAGACAGTGGATAATGACATTGTAGAAAGGCTGGAGACAGTGGGTAATGACATTGTAGAAAGGCTGGAGACAGTGTGTAGTGACATTGTAGAACGGCTGGAGGCAGTGGGTAATGACATTGTGGACCGGCTGGAGGCAGTGTGTAATGACATTGTGGAACGGTTGGAGACAGTGGGTAATGACATTGTAGAACGGCTGGAGACAGTGGGTAATGACATTGTAGAACGGCTGGAGACAGTGGGTAATGACATTGTAGAAAACCTGGAGACAGTGGGTAATGACATTGTAGAAAACCTGGAGACAGTGGATAATGACATTGTAGAACGGCTGGAGACAGTGGGTAATGACATTGTAGAGAGGCTGGAGACAGTGGGTAATGACATTGTAGAAAGGCTGGAGACAGTGTGTAGTGACATTGTTGAACGGCTGCAGGCAGTGGGTAATGACATTGTGGACCGGCTGGAGGCAGTGTGTAATGACATTGTGGAACGGCTCGAGACAGTGGGTAATGACATTGTAGAACGGCTTGAGACAGTGGGTAATGACATTGTAGAACGGCTGGAGACAGTGGGTAATGACATTGTAGAAAACCTTGAGACAGTGGGTAATGACATTGTAGAAAACCTGGAGACAGTGGATAATGACATTGTAGAACGGCTGGAGACAGTGGGTATTGACATTGTAGAAAACCTTGAGACAGTGGGTAATGACATTATAGAACGGCTGGAGACAGTGGGTAATGACATTGTTCGGTTTGTAGTTCCACAGCAACCTCCTCTCTATCCTTACCCTGACGATACACTAAAACATCATCGGCATATGACAATGTCCTGCCAGGTCCAGTGATCTGCTCACTGGTGATTCTCACTGTGTAGGCGTTGAACAGTACCGGAGATAATGGTGATCCCTGTGGTAGGCCAGGATATATTGTTGTTGGTTCCGAAGCAATAACATGGCTCGAGACACAGACATTCACTAGGGCTTGTTTCCTTAGCGACTCAATGAACATGATCAAGAGGATAGAGGAGGGGTCGATCCGAAGAGAATGGTTGCTGCCTCTGAAGCGGTCTCGGCTGGCAAAGATTAGTTTCATCTTCGTGCCAGGGCATGCGGGAGTACAAGGAAATGAGCGGGCTGACAAGCTCGCAGGTGAGGCTACTGTGGAGGGCGGACGCGCCATGGACCAGGCTGACATTCTGAATGCTCTACGAGAAGTGAGACTTTTGCAAGAACCAAGTGATGACTGTGAATCTACAACAATGGCCAGACTGCGAGAGCAGCAAATTAAAAGAGGGGTGGCCAAACAAGAACACTACGCAGGAAGCCAAAGAAGATTGATAAACCAACACAGAACTGGCGTCGTTAGCCGCTACACGCTGCGGGATTTGCTGAGGAGTGGATCCGAGCACTTATGGACTGAATGGTCCGATGTGCAACGAGGATGATCTGTCGACTAACTAACTAACTAACTAATGACATTGTAGACGGCTGGAGACAGTGGGTAATGACATTGTAAAACGGCTGGAGGCAGTGAGTAATGACATTGTAGACAACCTGGAGGCAGTGGGTAATGACATTGTAGACAACCTGGAGTCAGTGGGTAATGACATTGTAGACAACCTGGAGACAGTGGGTAATGACATTGTAGAAAACCTGGAGACAGGGATAATGACATTGTAGAAAGGCTGGAGACAGTGTGTAATGACATTGTAGAACGGCTGGAGACAGGGGTAATGACATTGTAGAAAACCTGGAGACAGTGGATAATGACATTGTAGAACGGCTGGAGACAGTGGGTAATGCCATTGTAGAAAACCTGGAGATAGTGGGTAATGACATTGTAGAACGGCTGGAGACAGTGGATAATGACATTGTAGAAAGGCTGGAGACAGTGGGTAATGACATTGTAGAAAGGCTGGAGACAGTTTTTAGTGACATTGTAGAACGGCTGGAGGCAGTGGGTAATGACATTGTAGACCGGCTGGAGGCAGTGTGTAATGACATTGTGGAACGGCTGGAGACAGTGGGTAATGACATTGTAGAACGACTGGAGACAATGGGTAATGACATTGTAGAACGGCTGGAGACAGTGGGTAATGACATTGTAGAAAACCTGGAGACAGTGGGTAATGACATTGTAGAACGGCTGGAGACAGTGGGTAACGACATTGTAGAAAACCTGGAGACAGTGGGTAATGACATTGTAGAACGGCTGGAGACAGTGGATAATGACATTGTAGAAAGGCTGGATACAGTGGGTAATGACATTGTAGAACGGCTGGAGGCAGTGGGTAATGACATTGTAGAACGGCTGGTGACAGTGGGTAATGACATTGTAGATCGGCTGCAGGCAGTGGGGGTGTGTTGTTTAGAAGAATGTTGCGAATGTCAACTTAAAGTTAGTTACATGTTCTTTACAGTCAACCCCAGCATTGTTTGCCTGTTTGTGATTTACTAGGCAATGTTACTTTCAGTAGTTTGCCATTGCTTAGTAAACACCCGACACCCACACCATTGTGAAAATCAATGCATAGCATTCTTCTTCCAAATCATACGCAGCTGATTTCGAACACGGTCTGTTAGGGTTGTGACTCTGCGTTCACTACCCCTGAGCCACAGACAGCAGATGATGACACAGAAAGGAAACAGACGCCGGGGTATTGTGGTAAGTTAAAAGGAAATGAGGATGGGATCCTCAAATTCTAATAGCCAACTGTTTAGACAAACTTGAAAATGGCTCGGTAAGAATCCCTATGGGTGGATTGTGATCTATAGTTGAAGTTTCTTTACAGAGGGTCAGTAGAGCCCCGGAAGTTCACAGCACTCCAATAAGGGAAATTTTTCCCGTGAAAAATCTGAGATACTTGTATTTTTCCGGCCGCACTTGGCTCCACTCTTAAGATGTAACTAATGTAATTTGTCTAATTAGCACTCTAACTCAACAAGGAAAACTACCAACACCTTGATACACTTTATAATACTGTAATAAGATAATATGGTGGTGGGTTCCTGTGTATGTATGTTAGAGTGACATATGGTATCAGATACACTATTCAGCATAACACCATCAATGAGATACCAATAATTAGCAAAATAAGGAATTAAAGTTCCAAGCTCTACACTCATATTAAGGTACACTGTCTTTGATTTATAAATGGCACTAAACCAAATGTGTCTCTGAGTTCATCACATCAATAATCTATTGTCCAGAATGTCACACCTACTCCTACTATAATTGTTCTTGGTGCACTCCTAATGGCACTCGAGCAATGTTCTTGAAGGTATAAGTCTACCGATGTAACTACTCTCGTTGTAGATCCTACGTGGGATGATGTTACAGGGGGTATCTCGGTTCTATTTAGTCCCGGACAACACATATTATACTGACAGGTATTTAGCTGTTCATTCCTGGGCTGTAGGGTTGTGGCATAGGAGACGCAATTGAGGTAAAATGATGCTGTTCCTCCAGAATGACCACCATTAGCATACAGGTCTCTGCCCAGTTTATGCATTCACATAACCACCACCCCTTGAGAAATAGGACCAAAAACCATATAGCCATCTCACCTAAGAGCTGGGTTAGGGGAAAAATATAAGCAAAAGGAGAAGGGATCCTTTTTTTTTTTTAGCTCAGGGTAGTCCAACCTGGCCATCCTGTGTGCCTGATGTTTTTCTATAATCTCAGTTGGAGATGCCCACCTCACCTACTTGCACGACATGTCCTCTTCCTTCAGGCGTTCTGCAGGCTAGTCCTCCGCTTGTCCGTAGAACGATATGAGCCCACTGCCTTGTCAATGTTTTCCTTCTTCCGGGAAAATACTCGCCTAACTCTTCATCATTTTCCCATATTCCCATAATCATCAATACACATCTAACATCTTACAGGGTAGGTTTTAGAAAAGTATCATTCACAAATAAAACATATGAATTATTTTAACACAAATCATATAGAGTCAGAACACGCAATACACTTTAGAACATAATTTTCCAGACATAGAATATAATGACTATCTCTGAAAAAGGATCATGGTAGTTTTGTTATAAAGTATAGATCGTCTTTGGAGACTCTGAGAAATAGTGAATGAGAAAGTGTATCACTCATCAAATACATGACTAACGTATCAAAAGATTCATTAAGAATTCTTCTCTATCTTCTGAGCCTGTCTCTAGATTGATATATATTCCTTATCACAAAAAATAAGTGATCTCTATATAAGACATCTTTCTGTTAATCTTATCCATTTATAGAGGTAGAGGTATATTAACTATTGATTACCTTCACTCCACAGGACAATTATATATCAACACACAAATGAAACACGTCTGCTTTCTGGCTCACATGGTAACAAACTGGCGCCTAAGTTTCCGCTTGTAACTTATTTATCTCTTCCCTCACCGCTTTATTCGTCTCCACCAATCCTCCCTAAAGAATCTATCTCGACGTGACAATGACTCATTGCACCAACATCCATCCAAATTACCGATAACAATTCCTGTTGATCTTTCCTTTTTCTATGTTGCGGGCACCTAGTTTTTCCCGGTAATGAAACATCAACCGTGCTCTCTGACCTATACAAGTGTCTGCTAATGAAATCGCAACACGCGCTTGGTACTATCTTTTCCGATGTAGGTGTTTCCATTTGACAGGGGACAGTTACCAGATTACGTTTTGGGAACGGCGAAAGCTTTTGTTCACGCGGTCGCCTGAATCACACTGCATTTTTCCTTCTTGGGGCTTAAGTTTGGAAACTTAAGAAACTGCTTGCCGTCTGTCCTTCCAATTAGAACACTATTGTCTATATATTCGCCATTGTATATGGTGCGTGCGATATTCGTTAAATGAAGACGGGTGTGAGACATTGACATGTCACGGGTATCGACACAGGCCCACAGACAGCAGCAGGTGATGACTCAGGAAGGAAACAGACGCTGGGGTATCGACACAGGTCCACAGACAGCAGAAGGTTGTGACACAGGAAGGAAACAGACGCTGAGGTATCGACACAGGCCCACAGACAGCAGCAGGTGGTGACACAGGAAGGAAACAGACGCTGGGGTACCGACACAGGCCCACAGACAGCATCAGGTGATGACACAGAAAGGAAACAGACGCTGGGGTATCGACACAGGGTTACGTGTACTCTGACTGCAGTCAATGTTGCACAGAAGAGGTGCTGATTGTTCCAGCCATGCAATGATTATGGATGTCGTCTATACAAATATGGGTGTAGCACCATATGACCAGTACACGGTAAGGCGTGTTAAAGGGACCCTTACTGACAGACTAGGTCACTCTGCCTGCGATCCCGCCTGCTTCACCCACACATTGACTTGACGCCATTAGCACTGGTCCCTTACTGACAGACGACGTCACTCTGCCTGCCATCCCGCCCGCCCACACATTAAGGCCATTAGCACAGGTCCCTTTCTGACAGACTAGGTCACTCTGCCTGCGATCCCGTCTGCTTCACCCACACATTGAGGCCATTAGCACAGGTCCCTTACTGACAGACTAGGTCACTCTGTCTGCGACCCCGCCCGCTTCACCCACGCATTGAGGCCATTAGCACAGGTCCCTTACTGACAGACTAGGTCACTCTGTCTGCGACCCCGCCCGCTTCACCCACACACTGAGGACATTAGCATAGGTCCCTTACTGACAGACAACGTCAATCAGGGTATCCCTCTTGAGCTATCTGTCATGTGGGACGTCCGCTATATTCCCTGTGCCCATCATCTGTTGGCCCAAGACTGGTGTCCTTGGGGCAGCTTGTTGATTATCGTCTGTGGTGAAGGGGTTACGAATGCAGTTCGTAATCCCGCATACCGCGTTCAAAACACAGCTGCTGGCGATTTGGAAGTAGACTACTTTACCTTGGCTTCCATACAAAGCTATCAGTGCCGGTAGTTCAGAAAGCAATGGCAACCTACTGAACGTAAACTTGCCAAGAAATCACAAACAGCCACACACACACTCACACACACACACACACACACACACGCACACGCTCGCGCTGGGGTTGACTGCCAAGTCCTATAAAAGATATGCAACTAACTAGGTGCATAACATGGGAAGAAGATGTATGTTAGGACTAGAAGAGATTGCTTGTTTATTTAATGTAGCGATTCATACCACGGCTACACACGAAACATAGATTTAGAATGAGACAATAACGGTCAGCGGCAATCCCATACAGTGACGGTCAGTGATGGCTGAAATGGTATGATAACCCTCGCTGAGATTATCTCTACTCCACTGGTCAATAGGCTGACTATCTCCACCCCACTGGTCAGTAGCCTCTGTTATTGTTCGCACCTAATGGCCACTATCGACACGCAGCGTAATTGTCTATGATGAAACGCTTTCTGGTCACTATAGCTGGAGTCTGGTGCCATAAGCCAGACTAGGAGCGGTTCTCAAATTCTTCACTTAGGTCACCTACTACACAGAGATGCCACGTTGTTGTTTTTAAGTATCCGAAATAGTTTCTTTTATGTGTCTGTGATATGGTAGCGCCATCCCATTTTGTCGGCCTGAATGCACGGAGGAACAGGCGACCAATTCGTCCCTCACTTTCGCAGACGACGAACCCAGGTGTCGAAAAGTGCGTCCGACCGCGCTCATGACATTGTCAGTGCAGTTCGCTAGCAACTTCGCTAGCGTGCCCGTTCACGTTTGTGACAATTTATTGACAACTCAGTTGCTCTTGTGCAGCACAGTGTATAGAACACACCAGTTGTTCTTGTGTAGCACAGTGTGTAGAGCACACCAGTTGTTCTTGTGCAGCACAGTGTGTGGAACACACCAGTTGTTCTTGTGTAGCATAGTGTGTAGAACACACCAGTTGTTCTTGTGCAGCACAGTGTATAGAACACACCAGTTGTTCTTGTGCAGCACAGTGTATAGAACACACCAGTTGTTATTGTGTAGCACAGTGTATAGAACACACCAGTTGTTCTTGTGCAGCACAGTGTATAGAACACACCAGTTGGTCTTGTGAAGCACAGTGTATAGAATACACCAGTTGTTATTGTGCAGCACAGTGTATAAAACACACCAGTTGTTCTTGTGCAGCACAGTGTATAGAATACACCAGTTGTTATTGTGCAGCACAGTGTATAGAACACACCAGTTGTTCTTGTGCAGCACACTGTGTAGAACACACCAGTTGTTATTGTGCAGCACAGTGTATAGAACACACCAGTTGTTCTTGTGCAGCACAGTGTGTAGAACACACCAGTTGTTCTTGTGCAGCACAGTGTATAGAACACACCAGTTGTTATTGTGTAACACAGTGTATAGAACACACCAGTTGTTCTTGTGCAGCACACTGTGTGGAACACACCAGTTGTTCTTGTGCAGCACAGTGTGTAGAACACACCTGTTGTTCTTGTGCAGCACAGTGTATAGAACACACCAGTTGTTCTTGTGCATCACAGTGTATAGAACACACCAGTTGATTTTGGGCAGCACAGTGGGTAAAATACACCAGTTGTTTCCCTACAATCAGCTCAACTGTCAGAACATCGGTACCAGTCAGGTGGAACTGTTAAGGCCATAGAAACAGCACGAGAAGTACATTCTAAGGTATTGATTATCACTCGCAGAAATAAAAGGATTCGAGTTGGCTGTTTCTGATCCCAGTGTGGTGTAAAGCTTTCATTTGTGGACTGTCTAGTGTGTCCTCGAATCTCCACATCTTTGCTGTACTTATTTGAGTGTTGAATGTCTGTGAATGTATCTCTCGTGCTATCATAACACGGATTTACACATGAAACACACGTTCGTCCACTATAGATAATGGCAAGCCAATTCAAGTGGCTCTGTTTTCAGCAGTTGTGTATTAAAGATGGCAGTGAACTTAATTACTTTAATTTACGTCCATTGTCTGAAAGGGGACGAGAAAATTATGAACAGCCGTGCGTAAAATGGCATAATCTGATACGTCCGGTGCAAGAGACCTGACAGCGGATTGGTGATAGCCAAATCGATAGTTATTGTTTCATGCAGCTGACATGCCCTGTTAGTGCTAACATATGTTTAAAGGGTGTCTGCTTGATCGTGTGTACGCTTGTTCCAGGAGAGAAGCAACGGCGCACTATCGCTTTCAATGTGCCTCTTGTCTAAGATGTTGATTTATATCTTCTTTTGTTTACTCTTAGCTCAGCTTCGGATACTAGAGAGACGATTCTCAAGCTAAGATTAAAGATCTATCGTCTCATCTCACCTCATCTTGTTCATCTTGTACCTTGCAGTGTCGAGTGAAATATAAACAGTGGGAGAGTGCTCGCTTTTAGGCTTTATGTATCGATATCTTCATGGACTCTGCAGAAGCTACGCAAGAAGCACAGCACCTAGAAGCACATGCAGGTTACAGTGTTGAGAACATGCGTCTGTCATGTACGGATGTGAATCATGGATCATTTCGCAATAATTACTTGAGAATATTGAGCATTTTGAATTGAAATATTACATTAAAATTATCTAGAAAAGCGTGGATTAAACGTGGAAGAAAACGCACATAGACAACAATCATGTCTGGGAAAGGTAAATTTAGATAGAACAGTAGAGGAATGGAATGAGACCAGTAATGGAATGGAAGGTTACTGGAAGAAGTTCTACGAGTCGACCAGCATGAGGGGTGGACAACGACAAGGACACCCAGGGTTTGAAAATGTCATGGTATGTTATTTCGAACGAAATCATTGGACATTGGGTATTCACACACATACTCAGTCTTCCGATGCGGTAGCCAAGAACAACTATTCATGCTGACTTCTTCCATGAAGAGATAGCTATGATATCGGTGTGCTCGAACAGATATCACTCTCACTTCGTGACTTGCAGCTAGCGTCAGTATAGGCCGGCAGAGTCCGCAGTGCATTGCCTACACCAGCTCTTCCCAAGCTTCTTCTCGTTTGTATTGGTGCGTTATTTGCCTGCTGGTACTCGCGTTTCTTACCTGTTACTCAGGCATATACACAAGGACACCATCTACAAATGCCACTATCTGTCCAAACCCTGGTGTTTTAGCGCTTGCAATCTTGCTTATACCTTGCGATGTCGAGGTGAAGCAAAAACAGCGGATGAGTACCCGTGTATGAGCTTCATATATCGAGGTGCCAGTGGCCTCTGTAATTCCCTCTATCCATCGTTTACGTGGCCGGCCTCTTCTCTGCTTCAGTCTGGTCTGTAAATCAGGCGACATTGCCGATCTTTGAGGTAATCCTGGGGTAATAATGCACGCCTCCGAGCTCCTTGAAAGTAGGTGTAGAGCAACCCTACGAAAGTGCAGTGCGGCTGCTACCCAATTTCAATATAAGGAAACCCACCCACAAATGAATATTCATAGCATGTGCAATTCTGGTACACACATTTTTAAATTATTGCTGTCGCTACGGAGTTTGCCCTGAGCTGAGATTATCCCGTGTGGTCCTTAGAAAACATTGACAGTTCTGGGAAGTAAAGGTTGCCAGTATGCCATGGGCCACATCACGCATGGAGTGTCGATTGGTCTATAAACGTCAGAGGCCTGCACCATATACCGAACAGGCCTACAGGTGTAGAAAACTGGTTCTTTGTTTACTTTAACAGCTCTTGGGACGAATCAGCCCCAGCAAAATGTGTACTGGATGTTATTCATAATTTGGGTTTAGTTATCTTGGAAGGGAATGCACAGCACCAGGCAAATACCCACCCTACCTCATAAATGCCATAGCCTAGAATATGTGAAGACCTAAGGCTTTCCCCCCCCCCCCACCCCACCCCAGCAGCAGCGTCAGTATCTGTCTTGGGGCTTACTTCGCCATTTTCATTGCTATATCAATGTTCCTGTAGGACGCATTGAAGGACAGCTGTACAACGTATGCTTGATAGAAGCAGGCCTGTATGATGTATTGAGTTGACACATTGATTGCCAAGCGAGATCTCCATGATTACAGTGATCATGTCAGGACAAAGAATCGGGTTGGAGGTCACGCTGTTTCAATTAATCTGCATGTGAAATTATTGAATGTCCTGGTTGCGTAAAGGAGACGCGGTATCGTGGTGGCTACAGCGCTCATGTGCGAGGCCTGTGGTTGTGTTCACACCCTATTATACTTATATTACGGATTTTGTCGTAACCACATGGTTTATCATTGTAACAGACTGCATTTATTCTTAATGCACACCTTCTTCTAAATCGTATATGTTCTATAGGCACTGGTCAAAATGTGTTCACTGACATCATAGCACTCGGGACGTGCTCCATCCCTTCCTCGGAAAATGTAGAACACTTAGGGTTCCAGCGATCATTGATCTATTTGATACTCTACCACAGTCTTTATTGGTAGTGCAAAATTAGGTCCCTAATTCTATCAGTCCTGCGGCCAAGTGGCCATCGATTTGTGTTTCTTCGTGCAGCAGGAAATTACTTATAGATAACAAAATGTCATCTTTGCTCACTTCGTGTTCCCAAGGGAAGGCGCTCACCTGCCGCCCCAAGGTTAGGCGCACACTTGCCGACCTAAGGTTAGGCGCTCACTTGCCGGCCCAAGGTTACGCGCTCACCTGCCGGCCCAAGGTTAGATGCTCAACTGCCGCCAAGGTTAGGTGCTCACCTGCCGCCACAAGGTTAGGCGGTCACCTGCCGTCCCAAGGTTAGGCGCCCATCTGCCGCCCCAAGGTTAGGCGCTCATCTGCCGCCTCAATGTCAGGCGCTCATACGCTCGCCCAAGGTTAAGCGTTCACCTGCAGCCCAAGGTTATGCGCTCACCTATCGTTCCAAAGTTAAGCGCTCACTTATAAGCCCCAAGGTTAGGCGCTCGCCTGCCGGTCCGAGGTTAGGCGCTCACCTGCCGCCCCAAAATTAGTTGCTCACTGGTCGCCCCAATGTTAGGCGCTCACCTGCCGCCCCAAGGTTAGGTGCTCACAAGTACAAGTAAAACTATTTATCGAGTAGATCATCAATGGTAACACATCTCATCTCATCTCATTAGGTTCCTCTTATGCCTTGCAGGAGAGTACCCGTGTATGAGCTTCATATATCGAGGTGCCCGTGGTCTCTGTGAGTCCCTCTATCCCTCGTTTACGTGGCCGGCCTCTTCTCTGCTTCCGTCTGGTCTGTAAATCATTGCTTGTTGAGGTAAACTGATAGTTGATAATCTAGTTTTATGACCAAACCTTTTAACCTACTGTTTTCTGATAAAATCTAGCTGCTATAACTCCAACTTTATGCCTGATTTCTTCATTTATGATTTTCTCTCTTCTTGATACATTGAGTATTCTTCTCGGGAATCTCATTTCTGTTGTGATTTTTCTTTCCTCTTTTTCTGTCATTGTCCAGGTTTGGCATTCGTAGCATAGATTTGGTAGGAAGATTGTGTTGTATTGTGCTTTCTTTAGTGGCTATTAACACAGTGAGGAGTAATATTTATGTATTGTATTTGAAGCGTAACATGTATATGTTGTCTATGAAGTGTAATATTTATGTGTTGTCTACGAATTGTAATATTTAAGTGTTGCCTATGAAGTGTAATAGCTGGATGTTGTCTATAAAGTGTAATATGCGCGTTATCTATGAATTGTAATATTTGTGTGTTCTCTATGAAGTGTAATATTTTTGTCTTGTCTATTAATTATAATATGTGTGTGTGTGTGTGTGTGTGTGTGTGTGTGTGTGTGTGTGTGTGTGTGTGTTGTCTATGAAGTGTAATTGTAATATGTGTGTGTTGTTTATGAACTGTAATTGTAATATGTGTGTGTTGTTTATGAAGTGTAATTGTAATATGTGTGTGTTGTTTATGAAGTGTAATTGTAATATGTGTGTGTGTTGTCTATGAAGTGTAATTGTAATATGTGTGTGTTGTTTATGAACTGTAATTGTAATATGTGTGTGTTGTTTATGAAGTATAATTGTAATATGTGTGTGTGTTGTTTATGAAGTGTAATTGTAATATGTGTGTGTTGTTTATGAAGTGTAATTGTAATATGTGTATGTGTTGTTTATGAGTGTAATATTTGTGTGTTGTTGTCTATTAATTATATTGTGTATGTGTGTGTGTGTGTGTGTGTGTGTTGTCTATAAAGTGTAATATGTGTGTGTGTGTGTGTTGTCTATGAAGTGTAATATTTATGTGTTGTCTATAAAGTGTAATATGTGTGTGTGTGTGTGTGTGTGTGTGTGTGTTGTCTATGAAGTGTAATATGTGTGTGTTGTCTATAAAGTGTAATGTGTGTGTGTGTGTTTGTGTGTGTGTGTGTGTGTGTGTGTGTTGTCTATGAAGTGTAATATCTGTGTGTTGTCTATAAAGTGTAATATTTGTGTGTTGTCTATAAAGTGTAATATGTGTGTGTTGTCTATAAAGTGTAATATTTGTGTGTTGTCTATAAAGTGTAATATGTGTGTGTTGTTTATGAAGTGTAATTGTAATATGTGTGTGTTGTTGTCTATGAAGTATAATATTTGTGTGTTGTCTATAAAGTGTAATATGTGTGTGTGTGTGTGTGTGTGTTGTCTATGAAGTGTAATATTTATGTGTTGTCTATAAAGTGTAATGTGTGTGTGTGTGTGTGTGTGTGTGTGTGTTGTCTATGAAGTGTAATATGTGTGTGTTGTCTATAGAGTGTAATGTGTGTGTGTGTGTGTGTGTGTGTGTGTGTGTGTGTGTGTTGTCTATGAAGTGTAATATCTGTGTGTGGTCTATAAAGTGTAATATTTGTGTGTTGTCTATAAAGTGTAATATCTGTGTGTTGTCTATAAAGTGTAATATGTGTGTGTGTGTTGTCTATGAAGTGTAATATGTGTTTGTTGTCTATAAAGTGTAATATGTGTGTGTGTGTGTGTGTGTGTGTTGTCTATGAAGTGTAATATATGTGTGTTGTCTATAAAGTGTAATATATGTGTGTGTGTGTGTGTTGTCTATAAAGTGTAATATATGTGTGTGTGTTGTCTATGAAGTGTAATATATGTGTGTTGTCTATAAAGTGTAATATGTGTGTGTGTTGTCTATAAAGTGTAATATGTGTGTGTGTGTGTTGTCTGTAAAGTGTAATATGTGTTTCTGTGTGTGTGTGTGTGTGTGTGTGTGTGTGTGTGTGTGTGTGTGTTGTCTATGAAGTATCATATATGTGTGTGTTGTCTATGATGTGTAATATCTGTGTGTTGTCTCTGAAGTATAATATGTGTGAATGTTGTCTATGAAGTGTAATTTTTGTGTGTTGTCTATTAAGTGTAATATTTATGTGTTGTCTATGAAGTGTAATTCTAATATGTATGTGTTGTTGTCTATGAAGTGTAATATTTATGTGTTGTCTATGAAGTGTAATATTTATGTGTTGTCTATGAAGTGTAATATTTGTGTGTTGTCTATGAAGTGTAATATGTGTGTGTTGTCTATGAAGTGTAATATTTGTGTGTTGTTTATGAAGTGTAATATTTATGTGTTGTCTATGAAGTGTAATATTTGTGTGTTGTCTATGAAGTGTAATATTTATGTGTTGTCTATGAAGTGTAATATTTGTGTGTTGTCTATTAAGTGTAATATTTATGTGTTGTCTATGAAGTGTAATTCTAATATGTATGTGTTGTTGTCTATGAAGTGTAATATTTATGTGTTGTCTATGAAGTGTAATATGTGTGTGTTGTCTATGAAGTGTAATATTTATGTGTTGTCTATGAAGTGTAATATTTATGTGTTGTCTATGAAGTGTAATTCTAATATGTATGTGTTGTTGTCTATGAAGTGTAATATTTATGTGTTGTCTATGAAGTGTAATATGTGTGTGTTGTCTATGAAGTGTAATATTTATGTGTTGACTATGAAGTGTAATATGTGTGCGTTGTCTATGAAGTGTAATATTTGTGTGTTGTCTATGAAGTGTAATATTTATGTGTTGTCTATGAAGTGTAATATTTATGTGTTGACTATGAAGTGTAATATTTATGTGTTGTCTATGAAGTGTAATATGTGTGTGTCGTCTATGAAGTGTAATATTTATGTGTTGTCTATGAAGTGTAATATGTGTGTGTCGTCTATGAAATGTAATATGTGTGTGTTGTCTATGAAGTGTAATATGTGTGTGTTCTTGGCTATGAAGTGTAATATTTGTTATGGAGTGTACTATTTGTGTGTTGGCTATGAAGTGTAATGTTTGCGTCCTGTCTACGACGTGTACTATGTATGTGTTATCGACGACGTGTATTATCTGTGCGTTATCCACTACGTGAAATATTCATGTGTGGCTCACGAGGTGTAATTGTCCATTGTTCAACTGTCGCTTATGGTCTCACATTTCTCGTCATATCCTTCAGATCAATAATGTTTCTTGAAGTCGAAACTATAATTATATTTTATATAAACATGTATAGACTCGCTGCTGTTACCAAGGAAATCCCACGTGTCAAACTAAGAAACAGGGTGAGACATGGAAAATGAGAAGTCTGAATGGGAGAAAGATTAAAGTAGTATGTGATGAGATTGAGAAGTTAAATATTTAAATTTTAGGAATTAGTGAACATCGCTGGGGAGGCAAGGGACATTTTACAAATGAAAATGGAAGTCTATTCATGTATTCAGTTAGAGACGTCGGAGGCCAGAGCGGAGTGGCATTTTGTTTAGATAAAAACTGCAAAAGCTTTAATGGGATATAACCCAGTTATTGATAAAAATCCTCACTATCAGACCTAAAGGCCGTCCAAAACTCACAACACTCATACGGATATATGCATCAACTTCAACAGCTGAGGAGGACAAAATTGAAGATATTTACAGCACACTGCAAGACACATTAAATAAAATTGGTCATAATGGCATAACAATAATAATGGGAGATTTTAATGCAGAAGTGGGTACAGGAAGAACTGAAAATGAGGAACGCGTTTTAGGAAAATTTGCATTGCGAAATATAAATGATGCAGGTAACAAATTAATTGAAGTTTGCACAGAAAATGGGTTAACGATAGCCAACACACTTTTCAAACAACACCCAAGAAGACTCTTCACATGGAAGTCCCCGGACAGTACTAACAAAACCAGATAGATTATATTTTAATTTGTTTTTTAATGTTTGCATATCCTTTACATAACATCCCTGTCAACATCAGCATCTTTCAGCTGATTATTGATTTCTTGGCAAGAACGCGCTCAGTAGTTTGCCATTGCTTTCTGAGCGGCCGGCTCACTTATCCCGTAAGTTACCAACGCGGCGAGAACCGCTTCCAGTTCTCGAGCACTGCGTTACCCTACGTGGATAAACGGGATTACGGAGAAAGTAAGGCCTCCTGGGCCAGGGAGACTGGCATATACAAGATAGTTGTATTAAAATAGAGCAATATCATAAGAATGGAAGAGATTACGAAATGTTCAAAGAAATGAAGTTATTGACAAGAAAGGTTCAACCTCAATTAAATGTTATCTGTGACAAGTTAGAAAATACCTGAACAGAATCTGGTCAAATTCTAGAAAGATGGCAGGAGTACTGCAGTGGAATGTGTGATATGAATGACTGTGAGGATATGAATGAGTTACATGAACCACCGACAGCAAAGACAGAATCTGAACCCTCATTAGATGAAATTGCATGGGCAATAAAGAAACCGACGAATGGTCAATCACCAGGATGTGATGAGATACCAGCTGAACTAATTAGCGGGAGGAGAAGAAAGCATATTTGACCAAAAGATTGGAAGAGAACTAACTATCTTCATTCCAACACCGAAAAAGGCAACCTGAAATTATGCTCGCAAATATAGAATTGTTGCCCTGATCAGTCATGGAAGTAAAATTCTACTAAAAATCATAAGGGGAAGACTTCGTAAGAAAATGGAAGACGAAATTAACGTGGTTCAAACTGGATTTATATAAGGAAGAGGAACAAGAGATCACTTACTAAACATGCGTTTAATAATATAGAAGTGAAGAGAATTTAATGTAAAACTATTCCCATGTTTTGTGGGTTATTCAAAGGCATTTGACTGTGTACAACATTAGAAGCTTTGAGAAACCGTGCGGGATATGGGCTTTCTACCACTCATAACAATTTTCTATTTAGACCAACAAGGAGCAGTTAGAATAGATGGCGAGACATCAGACTGGTTTGACATCAAGCAAGGAGTCCGTTAGGGCTGTGTGCTGTCCCCCTATTTATTTAACATGTACGCCGAAAATATAATGAGAAATGTCAGAGATGATATTCAATCAATCAATCAATCAATCATGTGCCATGCCGGAAAGCGTGGGCGGTCATGACTCGCCATTTCACTCGATCACCAGAGTCGTGGATCAGCTCAGTGTTCCTGTCTCGTCCATACCATGTGGCCAAGCCATCCGGATATTTTCCTCTCGGTCTTCCTCTTGGTCTGTTCCCTTCGATCTTGCCAGTTGTCACCAAGTTCTCCAGTCCACTTCTTCTCATAACATGTCCAAAAAATTTTGACTGTCTACGTCTAATTTCTCTAATCAATCTACGTTTTCATTTGTCTCCTGTAGACTTGGTCATTGGTTTTTTTATCTGTCCATGGTATTCTTTGCATTTTCCGCAGAAACCACATTTCTGCAGCCATCAGATGTTTTTCAGCTTGACTGCGCATTGTCCAAGTTTCACATCCATACAAAATAACAGGATCTATGTATCCCCTCAACACTCTTTTTCTCGTTTCAATTGACATCTTTTTATTGGTCAGAATGTTTTTCATCTTGCTAAAGATGATATTACCAGGGAGCAATATCTTCATCTTCTTCTTCAGCATTCTGAGCCATTGAGGTTCTTTGCTGCAGATACAAGCCGTCTCCATTCGTCTCTCTGGTTGATCTTCTCTTGCCAGTCGCTGATTCCAAGTGTTTGTAGGTCCGTATGTATATTATCTCTCCACCGTCTTAGGAGCAATATGATGCCCTAAATATCGGTGGTCATGAAATACCAGAGATTTGATATGCTGATGATACAGTATTACTATCCACATCACAGAATGGTATAGAAAAACTAATAAAATCAACCCAAAAGAATAGTGAAAATCACAATTTATATCTTAACATAGCAAAAACAAAGATAATACATGCATATAAAACTAATTTTGAGATGGAAAAATATGTTAATAAGGAAAAATTGGAGGTAGTGGACATTTCGAATATCTTGGGTCATTGATTACCAACAAAGGGGAATATCTATTGCTCTTCAAAGACTAAAACAACTGAATAAATTATGGAGTGGGACAGACAGAACTACAAAACTTAGAATGTTAAGAGCATTCATCTTTCCCATTGCAACAAACGTCTGTGAGACCTTGACATTTATAACAAAGCTGAACAGCGCATTAAAAAAAAAAAAAGTCGCTTATAAGTCGACAGGGTCGACTTCATTGCACCGGGTTTTATCCCATATGGCTAGGTCTCTTTCCGCAGCGCGGAAAGCGTCGCACTAAGCACGAACTCCGTAGCTCTAGCGACGACTCACAGGAGTCTCCGAAGAATTTTACTCGTGAACCGAAGGACGCGGCCCGGAATCGAACCCACAACCTACGGAGCACGAGTCAAGCAGCTTTACTACTTCGCCACGGAAGCTCCTGAACAACGCATAAATGCCTTTGAATATAAATGTTATATACGACTGCTAAGACCGTCTTTGATAAAGACAAGAACAAATGCATCTATACTTCAAGAGCTGGATATTGAAGAAGGTTGACTATTAAAGACGATAAAACAAAGAAAACTGAAATATTTTGGTCACTTAAAACGTCATGAAAGTTTGGAGAGTACAATAATGGAGGGGTATATGCCTGGGAAGAGAGGAAGAGGAAGGTCGAAGAGAAGATGGGTGCAGAATGTTGCTGATGATCTCCAGATGGGTGTATCGGAAGCGGGGCATCTTGCTTATGATAGAGAAGTTTTCAGGAAGGTTGTTATGGGAGCGAGGTTCTGCCAAGGATATGCTGCTGAATTAATGAATGAATGAACGTGGCTATGAACACTAGAGACATCTGGGTTTTCTCCGCAAGTGTACCAGCCGTGTAGTTCATGAATCCATTGGTAAGTAAAGCAACAGTGAAACAGCCGTGTAGTTCATGAATCCATTGGTAAGTAAAGCAACAGTGAAACAGCCGGTTTCGCATATTGAGGTGTGTTGGGTACATGGTGCTAGCCCATATTGTAGACCAGTCGACACTCCATGGATGATGTGGTCAATAAAACGCCGCCGACTTTACTTCCAGTTAACTTCATAGTGCCTATTTTGGGCTGGGTCGATCTGGACGGGAACAGTCAGTGAACAAATCCATCCTCCTGGAGAAATGAACACAAGAGCATCGGACCGACAGGCCAGCTCTTTCGTTATTGTGTTACCCCGGTTCCAGAATTCACGGATACTTCATGAATAACTGCCTGTATCTTTACAATGGTGCGGACTGCGACAACGACAAAACATTTGTTAGAAAGAGAGGACTACACAGACATGCATAGTGAGTGACTCCGTGAGCAGGTAGAACATAAGGTTTCCCAGGACTACGGCTGTTACTTTGCGTGCGTGCGTGCGTGTGTGGGAAAAGACTGGCTGGTCTCAGTGGAAATGAACAGGCGGTTGGTTTGCTCGTAGGTGGCAGTGTGGTGGGTCTATCAATGGACTGAAACAGATCTTAAATCCAACTTAATGCCCTGATACAACTGCTGATATGGCTGTGATGCGTGAGGCAACTGTCCTGCTCAGGATAAGAGACTAGTGTGAAGCGGGGATTTGTGAGCCTTGAATAAAGCCGCCCCGAACTGGTGTAATCAGTCGCCACACACGCTGAATTATTTCTACACGGAGATGTGAACACCAGTGGACATGTCAGGCGTGTGATCATGACAGCTATCTTTGAACATGTCATCATTTGACTGGGTGCATACTTGTTTTAGCAAATGGCATATTTGTATACGATAGACACGACGCAGATAATATGACTAACGGAGATGTTATAGACGAAGACAAGACAAACATAACATGCATTACTTACGTCAGACACACACAACCAGCAGTCGTTGTTCACGCAGCGAAAAGAAGCATAATATCAAGTGGCACTGGGCGCGAGGTCACGGCGTCTGCCTAGGGCCTGGAATGTTTCTGAGAACCTTTGGTATTTAATGATATCACACGTGCTCCTGAACTCTTGGGTAGTGAGATCGGACCCTTGCTTCTCGGACAAGGGCGAAAGGCGGGAGGTCCATGTTATGCATGTCAAAACTCCAGTGGCAGTTGGAAATCACAAAGAGTAGGCGGTAATGCCGCTGACATGGGAACATTGGTAGGAAATAAAAACTGCCAACGGGTAGATAGAGCCTGATACCTTGGATGGAGTCTGATACCTTGGATGGAGTCTGATACCTTGGATGGAGTCTGATACCTTGGATGGAGTCTGATACCTTGGATGGAGTCTGATACCTTGGATGGAGTCTGATACCTTGGATGGAGTCTGATACCTTGGATGGAGTCTGATACCTTGGATGGAGTCTGATACCTTGGATGGAGTCTGATACCTTGGATGGAGTCTGATACCTTGGATGGAGTCTGTCTAGAGGAAGTAGACCTTAAACACGCATGCCCAAGGCGACCAGGCAGATCGTGGAGGTGTATCATTATTTCTGACTCACTGACCTCGAGACAGGAGAGAAAAAGAAGCAGCTATATATGTCTGGTATCACTGCATCGAACACTGTCAGCGCTGGCATTCATGAAATCACTGGAAGATGACAATCGCTGAGAGAAATATCTACCCCGAAGGCCGGCATTTGACGTGGATGTGTGTGATGAATGATTATGTTTCTACCCAGTCGTGTGTTCCTCACATGAACACCTACCAATGCACCTATTTGTGCGAATCAGCTTGCTCGGACGTCTTTCTCTTCCAGACACCGCCAACCATGCCGGGTACGCTCAGACATGTACAGAAGGGTGGTTAGTAGCTAGATGTGTGTGGTCCGCTCTCTGTTCCACAAGTTGCGAGTTTGAATCCAGTTGTAGACAATATTTTCAGAACTGTGTTCTACTACAGAGAACATAGAAATTGTCATACATGGCCCCTGCATGTATTACATCGCCTCTACCACCAATGACGTCATACATGGCATCTGCACATATTATATCGCTTCTACCACCAATGACGTCATACATGGCATCTGCACATAATATATCGCCTCTACCACCAATGACGTCATACATGGCCCCTGCACATATTATATCGCTTCTACCACCAATGACGTCATACATGGCATCTGCACATAATATATCGCCTCTACCACCAATGACGTCATACATGGCCCCTGCACATAATATATCGCTTCTACCACCAATGACGTCATACATGGCATCTGCACATAATATATCGCCTCTACCACCAATGACGTCATACATGGCCCCTGCACATATTATATCGCCTCTACCACCAATGACGTCATACATGGCCCCTGCACATATTATATCGCCTCTACCACCAATGACGTCATACATGGCCCCTGCACATATTATATCGCTTCTACCACCAATGACGTCATACATGGCATCTGCACATAATATATCGCCTCTACCACCAATGACGTCATACATGGCCCCTGCACATAATATATCGCTTCTACCACCAATGACGTCATACATGGCCCCTGCACATAATATATCGCTTCTACCACCAATGACGTCATACATGGCATCTGCACATATTATATCGTCTCTACCACCAATGACGTCATACATGGCCCCTGCACATATTATATCGCTTCTACCACCAATGACGTCATACATGGCATCTGCACATAATATATCGCTTCTACCACCAATGACGTCATACATGGCCCCTGCACATATTATATCGCTTCTACCACCAATGACGTCATACATGGCATCTGCACATAATATATCGCTTCTACCACCAATGACGTCATACATGGCCCCTGCACATATTATATCGCTTCTACCACCAATGACGTCATACATGGCCCCTGCACATATTATATCGCTTCTACCACCAATGACGTCATACATGGCCCCTGCACATAATATATCGCTTCTACCACCAATGACGTCATACATGGCCCCTGCACATAATATATCGCTTCTACCACCAATGACGTCATACATGGCCCCTGCACATATTATATCGCTTCTACCACCAATGACGTCATACATGGCCCCTGCACGTAATATATCGCTTCTACCACCAATGACGTCATACATGGCCCCTGCACATATTATATCGCTTCTACCACCAATGACGTCATACATGGCCCCTGCACATAATATATCGCTTCTACCACCAATGACGTCATACATGGCATCTGCACATAATATATCGCTTCTACCACCAATGACGTCATACATGGCCCCTGCACGTAATATATCGCTTCTACCACCAATGACGTCATACATGGCCCCTGCACATAATATATCGCTTCTACCACCAATGACGTCATACATGGCCCCTGCACATATTATATCGCTTCTACCACCAATGACGTCATACATGGCCCCTGCACATAATATATCGCTTCTACCACCAATGACGTCATACATGGCCCCTGCACATAATATATCGCTTCTACCACCAATGACGTCATACATGGCCCCTGCACATAATATATCGCTTCTACCACCAATGACGTCATACATGGCCCCTGCACATAATATATCGCTTCTACCACCAATGACGTCATACATGGCCCCTGCACGTAATATATCGCCTCTACCACCAATGACGTCATACATGGCCCCTGCACATATTATATCGTCTCTACCACCAATGACGTCATACATGGCCCCTGCACATATTATATCGCTTCTACCACCGATGACGTCATACATGGCCCCTGCACATAATATATTGCCTCTACCACCGATGACGTCAAACAGCGTACCTCCCACGGTGATGTCATATATTGCCTTCTACCCCTCATCCCCACCCGTCCCCGCGATAATGTCATACGTCGCCCCTCCAACTGCACCCTCCCCCCTTTCGATATTGTCGTCCGTCCTCTAATCTCAGAAGGTAGGCTCAATACCACACCTTCTCTGACACGATCACAATAATGGGAGGTCCCGTATTCATAAGGGGAGTCTAACAACGTATCTCGAGTTTGAGATCGTAAAGAGTAGGCTATACATTATGTGCTGTGGCAAAATCAGAAAAACACGATACAAAATAATAGTTACAGAATGTATTTATTCTGACAATAAAATAATAGTTACAGAATGCATTTATTCTGACAAACGTAATTTGGAAGATCCCTGTAGTGGTGCGGAGTTCGTTTACTGAGCTGAAATTTCTTAGCGTGATCTATAAGAGTAAGCTGTGGCACACATAGAATAGATAGTTAGTTAGTTAGTTAGTTAGTTAGTCGCGGTTCCAACTTCACGGCAACGGGTCGTCCCCATATTGCTCCGTTCCTGTGCCAGTGAATATCACACAAAATGCTCCTCACTGCCCTATGTGAACAATGGAATAGATAGTTTAAAGATCCAACCCATCGATGTTGAAGTAGAAATCTGTCACAAACATGAGTTTATGCCATCAGTATTAAATTTACATACGCTGAAGACTGGGGGATGAGAAGTTTACAGAATGTACAAAGAACAGCGCGCCCAGAAGCTTTTTTAAACATTTTGTGAGATATTTGCCAAGCACGACACACAAGCAAAATGTTGGCAAGTATACTCAGCATGGGAACAAAGTAGTGCTGCCATTTACACCCGGCGCTTTCTATCTTTTAAGACCCTACAGGAAAGGACCATATGTTTGTTCCATTATCGAACTAAAAGAGCTTTAGAGACTGCTTCTATCCTCTCTGCATAGTATTGCGATTCTATTCACAGATCGCGAGAATACATTTTGGGAACCACTGAGGGAAAGGGAAAAAAGCGGATTGCCCATTTCCCTAAAACAGGAAACGGAGAGGGTCGATGCTGTCACATTTGGCTCGTTCTACTGATGTTCCCAGACATTCAGCTAAAACCCATGAGCTTTTAATGGTTCGCCGTAGGCTGGCTTCTGCCTAACTGTTATCTCATCCGCAACTTTGACGGTGTATGATTGACCGACTGATTGCCATTCAGTTTAGACCGAAACAAGAACCACCGAGTACTAACAGATGAGATGTTCTAATAAAGAATGAGGTTTCTTCAATTCATGTTTCCTTTGTTGGAGACCCTTTCCCGCCATCTCATCTCCAGCTGTCCTCTCTATCTCTACTCCCTGTTAATTTGTATGCCTTCATTCCACATCCATTTTTTGGATAACTCTAGCATTGTGCCACACAAGGAGATTTTTGTCTGCCCCTGTTTATCGTCATTGAGGAACGTTTTCGTGTTTTTAGTTTTCCAACAAGCTCTTTGTGTGTTACGCTTATTCTTTCTTTCACTTTGAGATTGAGATTGTCAGAAAACGGTTGCAGTGTAATTCATATCGTACAGACGCTAAATTTGAAGCTAAAACATGTCTTACAGACTCTAAGCTTTAAGCTAAAGCATATCTTACAAACGCTAAGTTTGAAGGTAAGGCATCTCTTACAGACGCTAAGTTTTACGCTAAAGCGTGTCTTACAGACGCTAAGTTTTAAGCTAAAGCATGTCTTACAAAAGCTAAGTTTTAAGCTAAAGCATGACTTTAAAACGTTAAGTTTGAATCTAAGGCTCATTTCTAAAGATGCTAAGTTTGAAGCTAAGGCATGCCATACAGATACTAACCTTTACGTTAAATCATGTCTTACAGGCGCTAAGTTTTAAGCTAAAGCATGTCTTACATGCACCAAGTTTTAAGCTATAGCATATCTTACAGACGCCAAGTTTTAAACTAAAGCATGTCTTACAGACGCTAAGTTTTAAACTAAAGCATATCCTACGGGCGTTAGATTTTAAGCTAAAGCATGACTTGAAAACGCTAAGTTTGACGCTAAGGCTCATTTGTAAAGATGCTAATTTTGAATATAAGATATATGGCAAGGTGCACGATGTTTAGTCTAGGCTTATTAAGGCATATCTTACAGACTGTAAGCTGTGTAGCTAAGACGTGTGGTAAATGTGCTATGGCACAACTATAAGACACTAATTATGAAGCTAAGGCATGACATAAAGACACTAAGTATCAAGCCCTAGAATAACCCCCTCTCTCAAAATGAGTCCAGTGAACTTACTAAAACGTTGGTTGCATATCCTTTACAGGACTTCGCAGTCAACCCCGGCATTTTTTTGCTGTTTGTGTTATAAGTTTACATTCAGTAATTTGCCATTGCTTTCTAAATGACCTGCACTCATACTATTGTATGAAACCCAACACAAAACGGTCTGCTGTCAAATCGCCCGCAGTTGTGTTTCGAGCTCGGTAAGCGCGATTACTAATATCGTAGTAAGAACTGTGCGTGGACTACGGTCGAGATCAAAGTGATGAAATCATTAAGCACATCTGTCAGAATCTCACTCGCCCGCGCCTGGAAGGCGACGAACAAGGACGAATGTGAACTCAACTAGCAGCAACTGCGCAGTGGCCAATGGTCAGCGTGGCGCACGAAGCACACGAGAACCCAAAGCCGGGGCAACACGAAACCCTGGCTGGGAGCTCAGACTGCGGACGACTATGAGACTGGACAGACGTTGGAGAAAATGGCTTGTATTTAATGTATTATTCCATGCTTGATGTACGAAGGCTTATATGCTCTGTGGAGACAGAAAGTATGCTATTGTATGCATTGATGATCTTGTAGATTTGTACATACGTAATTGTAATTGAGAACGCCGCTAGTTTGTGAGCGCTGCATTATCTCAAGAATGTGATTAAATTGCTTTCAGTTATGTTACCGTGTGTTTCGTACAATCATTCGTAGTGTATGATTGTCTTTCACTCCCTGTCAGAAGACACGAGCCATTGTCAAGTTAGCAGTAAGATCCTGACAACATCCTAGCAAACCGTCCTTGTCATTAGACATTACCGTCATTGGAAACGACTCGAACGTTATCCTATTCCCTTTCTCAGTGCATTTCATGCCAATGTTGTCTTCATATGTCCTGAGACCACCAAAGTCTTGGTCGGCAACCGCACAATCGTTAGGCTGCAATTCCTTCCATGACTTGCTTCTAAACGACGTTTGATGTGGTCAAAGTACTCCAGTTTCCGAGGTATCGAAAATGGGGGTTGAATGCTGCCTAGCCGCTACTGTAGTCGCAATAAAACACACAATATAACTAAGAAGCTGCGCGAATGGGGGAAAACACACAGATACAGGCCAACAGTTGGACTGCAGTCTTTATCGGCGGAACAACAAGAACAAAACAACAATAGATAACAGACAAGAATATTTATCTCGATATTCCAGATGTTGTCCGATTGCTTGATCGTGTTAAATCTGAAATTATGAACCAATTCTCTTATATGTTGATATCTTGTATCGTGTCTATATTTTAACACGATGTCCCTTGGTAGTTTGTTCCAAATGTGTTGTTTTTCTTGTGCACCTTTCATCGTCCTTTTTTTGTGCTTTACTTCTGTCAATACTTTTAATTCTTCGTTTACCTTGGTTGAGTACCAAGCATTTGGTGATAGTGACTTCTTCACATTCAGTTTGTATTTATTGTTGTTTTTTCCCTGTCAATAAGCCGGCAACTACAGCAACTGATTCCCTGGTGTGTGACGTTTCGCTGCCACTCTCGGATGTGTGCGGCCAAGTAACAAACTCATATGACGGCCTATCACTTCCCACCCCAACAACAGTAGCGGTTATGGGACAATGTTTACCTGTTTGTATTATCTATAACAGTAGCATCTTCAGTGTTCACATTCAGCGCGGGGAAACATTCTTGAGAAGACGTAGTATAGCCAGGTTTCACATACAGAAGACGTAGTGTAGCCAGGTTTCACATACAGAAGACGTAGCATAGCCAGGTTTCACATACAGAAGACGTAGTGTAGCCAGGTTTCACATACAGAAGACGTAGTGTAGCCAGGTTTCACATACAGAAGACGTAGCATAGCCAGGTTTCACATACAGAAGACGTAGTATAGCCAGGTTTCACATACAGAAGACGTAGCATAGCCAGGTTTCACATACAGAAGACGTAGTATAGCCAGGTTTCACATACAGAAGACGTAGCATAGCCATGTTTCACATACATACATTGCATTGGCACCTTTCCGTCTTGACAGACGATAGTTTGGTACATTGTGCTTCAAAAAGGCTTAATAACTACGATCCATGGCGGTGACGAGTGTGGCTGGTAAGGCCAATTCTTGCTGCAAATGTTTGCCCACAGTAGGTGCATGTGAAAACATGGTCACTTCCACCATTTTGCACCATCTTACGTCTCTCACGCTCTGTGTGTGCTTTATCTGCAATCATTTTCTCCTTTGTCTTTATTCCATTTCTGGTAGTTGCCCTCCATGCAAAACGTTCAGGGCGACGTGCTCCCAATGTGCATTATCAATCATGTCCCGCTTACACACATCTTTGTATCGTAGTAGAGGCCGGCCCTGAGATCTCCTACCCGTCTGTAATTCACCAAAAAAGATGTCCTTTGGTATTCTACCATCATCCATCCTCCTAACGTGTCCTATCCATCTAAGTCTACGAAGACTGAGCATGGAATACACCGTCACACAACCTGATCTTTCCAATACTTCAGTATTTGTGATTTTGTCTTGCCACTTAATACCAAGTATTCTTCGCAGACACCGCATATGAAAGCTGTTTAAACGTTTCTCTTGGCGTGAGTAAGTTGTCCAGGTTTCACTGCCATAAAGAAGAGTACTAAGGACACAGGCTTGGTAGACAAGGACTTTTGTTTTGGCAGTAAGCTTCTTGTTCTCCCAGACTCTTTTTGCTAACATGTTCATTGTTGTTGCTGCCTTGCCAATCCTGATGTTGATTTCATGATCGAGGGATAATTTGCTATTTACCTCTGATCCTAGATATGTAAAATGATCTACTATCTCCAGTTCGGCGTCGTCAATAAAGATTGATGGTACACCATGTGCACCTTGTGACATAATCTGTGTCTTATTTTTGTTAATTGTTAAACCAAATTCAGAACAAGCATTGGAGAATGCAGATAGTAGATGATGTAATTCTTCCTCAGAGTGGGTCGTAATCGCAGAATCATCCGCAAAAAGCAACTCTCAGATTAGTACCCTGCTAATTTTGGTCTTGGCCTTCAATCTCTGAGCATTATAGAGGCCACCATCTGAGCGTGAGTGAATGTATATACCGTCATCCTGATCACGAAAGGTATATTTCAGTAGAAGTGAAAAGTATATCCCAAAGAGGGTGGGGGTTAGTACACAACCTTGCTTAACTCCACTCTTGATTTCAAACACTTCTGAAGTTGAGCCATCAATCTTGATTATACCCTTCATGCCTGTGTGGAACGATTCTACAATGGACAGAAGAGTTGGTGGGCAGCCAATCTTCTTTAGTGCTTTGAACAGACCCTCTCGACTGATCAAATCGAATGCCTTTGTGAGGTCAATGAAGGCAATAAATTGTGGCTGATTTTGTTCCCGGCATTTTTCTTGCATCTGTCGCAATGAGAATATCATATCAATGGTAGACCGGTTCTGACGGAAGCCGCACTGTGATTCGGGGTAGATTTGATCTCACAGGACTTGAAGTCTGTGCAAGACAATTCTGGCAAATACTTTCCCAACAATACACAGAAGTGAGATACCCCTATAGTTGTTACAGTCGCTCCGATCTCCCCTGTTCTTGTAAAGCGTTATGATGTTTGAATCTTTGAAATCTTGTGGGACTTGTCCTTCAGGGATGGAGTTATTGCCTCTCCATAGCACAAAGCCTGGGATAAAATAAAGAAACCATGTGTTGCCCATGCAGCATGATCCCTCTCTCGGCCTGCCTAGTTCACTCCAGAGGAAAGTTGACACCTATAATCTGGAACAAGACAAGCTACAGAAGCTGCCGGATCAGCAAAGCAATGCTCTAACTGTCCGCCTGTCGGAGCTTCGATCCTAGACCAGCTGCCAACCAAGGCTTAGGGCCTGGTCTGCCCTGCCATGACTTATTTTGTCTTTGGATTGCATTTCCTCGCACCAGGATAAGGCTAGTACCCTCTCAATTGCGCTCTTCCGCCCGAAGCCGTTGGCACAATGTGGGGTGTCGGGTTTGGTAAGCGCCGCCCAACATTCGGCGCTGACAGAAAGCAGGTAGTACCGTCTACTGTCATACGGTAGCTCAGTCATATCTGACTAAGACCTGACATAAATAAGACCTCACATACATACGACGTAGTATTGAAAGGTTTCACATACAGATAACCCACAACAGAGACTATCGGACGTCGGCACAGCCGAATGGATAAGCGCGCTTGCTATTAAACCACCGATACCGAGGTAGGGGTGTTCAACCCCTACACTGGTCAGTTGGGTTAAAATGTTGACTTATCATCACAAGTGTCTCAGAAGTCGGTTATGGTTCATATGATTGCGAGGGACACTGGTAATAAGAAAAGATAATCCACACGCAAAAATCCGTCCAGTGCTGCAAGAAGTAGTATGAATAAAATTAGGTGGAACTGCGGTAAAGCTGTGAAACTGTAAACAATATAAAATGACACAAAGTAGTGCAGCTTTACATAACAGAGTTAAGACACATACAGAACGTTGCGGCGATTAGCCTTCATCAGCAAACAAACACATTCACAAACACAACATACAGTCAAGGAGATATCCTGTGACTATATCAGAAGGTGACGACAGGGCGAGAAGAACAAAAGCATGGAAAAGTGGAAGCAATGAAGAGAAAATGAGAATTGAAGAAAAATTTTAATAGAAAAGAATGTTGGTTGAAGAAAATGTTTAATTGATAAAAATGTTAAAGGAGAAAACGTTAGCACTCACCTCGCCTTGCGGATCTGTAAATGACTAAGAAAATCTCCGATGGATTCTGATACCTGGTGACGGGTGTACGGTTCAGTGAGCACATAGAAGGAAGGGGGCGGGGCAGGAGGACGTTGACTGGTCTGGTAAGGCTGGGGTGGTACTAACCAAGACTCCATTGTGTTGTTTATAGGGGCCAGTCTTAAAGTCTGGGTGGACTGATATGCGTGAACGCGCATATCTACACAGACACACTTCAACAGGCAAAATGCTTGTGTATGTGGGCATGTGCAAAGTACATGTAAGAAGAGAGAGAGAGAGAGAGAGAGAGAGAGAGAGGGGGGAGAGAGGGAAAGTGTCTGTGATATACCACATGAGGTATGTGGAGTACGTCGGTCTACACGTACGACGTTCCACTCATACTGTACTCTATGAGACAGTCAGTATGGTTGGTTGTTATACAACATATTCAAGGATCTACTCGCCCAGTGCTTGAGTTAATGGGGCTGTATATGATCCAATCACTGGTAATAAACGTGAAGTAGGTAGGCACAGAGAAGCAAGATGTAAGGAGAGGAAGATAGAGGGGGGAGGGAGAGGGAGAGAGAAAGACTTATGTAGGCACCGAGAAGCAAGATGGAAGAGAGAGAGAGAGAGAGAGAGAGAGAGAGAGAGAGAGAGAGAGAGAGAGAGATTGGAAAAGTGCCTAAGACACGCCCCTGATATATGCGGGGTCGGTCGGTCTACAAATACGAGGCTTCACTCATACTGTTCCTTACGAAATAGAGCCAGTAAGGTTGATTGTTATACAAGATATTTGAGGATCAAAACACCCAGTGGCTGTGTTAAAATCAGACAACCAGCAATATAGTTAGAATAAGTAGGCACAGAGAAGCAAAATGGGAGAGAGAGAGAGAGAGAGAGAGAGAGAGAGAGAGAGAGAGAGAGAGAGAGAGAGAGAGAGAGAGAGAGAGAGAGAGGAAAGTGCCTACGACCCGCCACCTGGTGTATGTGGGGTCGATCGGTCTACACATACTAGGCTTCACTCATATTGTACCCTATGAAATAGAGCCAGTAAGGTTGATTTTTTTACAACGTATATGAGGATCAAACCCCCCAGTGGTTGTGTTATTGGGGTTTTGGGGCTGTGTAATATCAGACCACCCGTAATATAGTTGGAATAGGTAGGCACAGGGAAGCACGATGGAAGAGAGAGAGAGAGAGAGAGAGAGAGAGAGAGAGAGAGAGAAGAGAGAGAGAGAGAGAGATTGGAAAAGAGCCTACGACACGCCACACTTGGCTGGGGTAGGCACAGAGAAGCAAGATTGTTGAGAGAGAGAGAGAGAGAGAGAGAGAGAGAGAGAGAGAGAGAGAGAGATTGGAAACGGGCCTACGACACGCCACACATGGCATGGGTAGGCACAGTGAAGCAAGATTGTTGAGAGATCGAGAGAGGGAGAGAGAGAGGGAAACAGAGAGATAGAGAGATGGGCAGAGAGAGGCAGGGTTGGTTAAGATTATTGAGATATATATATATATATATATATATATATATATATATATATATATATATATATATATATATATATGTGTGTGTGTGTGTGTGTGTGTGTGTGTGTGTGTGTGTGTGTGCACATGCACACACACACATATGAATTAGTATCTATGTGCCCGCACACCCGACCGCATATACAGTGTAGTTGCTAACTAGTAGGGAGATTAGTGATTACCTTACTGGTGAGCGCTGGATTGCGTACGACAGGAGTGCCAAGAGTGTTGATGTGAAATGCCCAGGTAACTGATGGTTCGGTCACTCGGAATCGGGCCGAGGGAGACAGGGTAGAGGATAATATTAGTGGAGAAAAGGACTGGTTGGAGACCGGAAGAGGGTGACACCTAGGAGGGTGTGGAAGCAACAGAGTGGGGAGGGGGGGGAATGACTACGATTAGATGAAACTATGTTGGGTGTTGAAGCCGTGTGGTGTTAGGCACCCCATAGTGAATATGAGCCGGTTTTCTGTATTCTTGCGATGTTGAACACCAGAGGAGCAGGACTGGATGACCGTGACCTGGACATCAGAAGCACATTGATGGTTTGCGCCGTTGAAGTGGGTGGAGACAGGCTTGGCGGCGTTGGTGTTGATGTCCATCAGATGTTGGCGGAATCTGTCTGCTAGCATGAGGCCCGACTCACCAATATACTTCATATCACACCGTTTGCATATTATGGCGTAAATGATGTTGCGACTGGTGCAGGAAAATTCTTCTGTTATGCGTAAACTGCCTTTAGGGAATCGCACCACTGGGGTGTGGATCACATATGGGCAGGTCTTGCAACGAGATCTCAGGCAAGCCTTAGTTCCTAATTGTGATGGTGGAGGTGGAGATCCCTGTACTCTATTGTGGGCGAGTACATCTCTGAGGTTGCGGTCACGTCTGTAAGCCACTAGTGGTTTCTCTGAAAATATCGCGCTGGTAGTAGTGTCAGCTTGAAGGATAGATAGATGTCGAAACAGGATATTTTTGACTGAAATATTGTAAGTAGGTAAGGGAAAGTACCGGTCGAAGGTTTTTTGGTTTGGGTGCAGAGATTAGGGCCTCTGCGCGGCTAATGGGTAGAACCCGGCGGAAGGTTGAAGATAGGACATGATCCGGATAGCCACGGAGCCTGAAGAAGTCCAATATTTCCTGAGCCCTGTGGCGAAAATCCTCATCATCTTGGCATAGTCGTCGAAGGCGCAGAAGTTGAGAATAAGGAATTGCGTCTTTACAGGACGGAGGGTGAGAGGAGGTGTAGAGTAGAAAGGCGTGAGAGTCAGTCGGCTTGAAGTAGACCGTCGTGGTGAGACCATGGGTTCCAATGGAAACAGTAAGGTCTAAAATGTTGACAGACGTCGAGGAAATATGGGAAGTGAGTTTGATAGTGGTGTGAAAGTTGGAGAAGAAGTCTTTGAATGTTTCGAGATCCGCCAGTGGCATACAGGTGACACCAACACCATCATCGATGTATCGCCTGTATAGTTCCGGGACTCTACCGTTATAGAGTTGCCATATCTGGTAGTCAAGGTGGCCCATAAAAAGGCATGCATAGCTAGGGCCCATTTTAGTACCCATTGCAACCCCGCTGATCTGATTGAAGTCCCTTACCTACCATCCGCACAATATTTCAGTCAAAAATATCCTGTTTCGGCATCTATCTATCCTTCAAGCTGACACTACTACCAGCGCGATATTTTCAGAGAAACTACTAGTGGCTTACAGACTTGACCGCAACCTCAGAGATGTACTCGTCCACAATAGAGTACAGTGATCTCCACCTCCACCATCACAATTAGGAACTAATGCTTGCCTGAGATCTGGTTGCAAGACCTGCCCATATGTGATCCACACCCCAGTGGTGCGATTCCCTAAAGGCAGTTTACGCATCACAGAAGAATTTTCCTGCACCAGTCGCAACATCATTTACGCCATAATATGCAAACGGTGTGATATGAAGTATATTGGTGAGTCGGGCCTCATGCTAGCCGACAGATTCCGCCAACATCTGATGGACATCAACACCAACGCCGCCAAGCCTGTCTCCACCCACTTCAACGGCGCAAACCATCAAGGTGCTTCTGATGTCCAGGTCACGGTCATCCAGTCCTGCTCCTCTGGTGTTCAACATCGCAAGAATACAGAAAACCGGCTCATATTCACTATGGGGTGCCTAACACCACACGGCCTCAACACCCAACATAGTTTCATCTAATCGTAGTCATTTCCCCTCCCCTCCCCACTTTGTTGCTTCCACACCCTCCTAGGTGTCACCCTCTTCCGGTCTCCAACCAGTCCTTTTCTCCACTAATATTATCCTCTACCCTGTCTCCCTCGGCCCGATTCCGAGTGACCGAACCACCAGTTACCTGGGC
Source organism: Cepaea hortensis (assembly GCA_963921405.1). NCBI lineage: Eukaryota > Metazoa > Mollusca > Gastropoda > Stylommatophora > Helicidae > Cepaea > Cepaea hortensis. The sequence continues at coordinate 55,825,617 of OY992890.1, forward strand.
ATTTCACATCACCACTCTTGGCACTCCTGTCGTACGCAATCCAGCGCACACCAGTAAGGTAATCACTAATCCCCCTACTAGTTAGCAACTACACTGTATATGCGGTCGGGTGTGCGGGCACATAGATACTAATTCATATGTGTGTGTGTGCATGTGCACACACACACACACACATATATATATATATATATATATATATATATATATATATATATATATGTCTTTCTCTCTCTCTCTCTCTCAATAATCTTAACCAACCCTGCCTCTCTCTGCCCATCTCTCTATCTCTCTGTTCCCCTCTCTCTCTCCCTCTCTCGATCTCTCAACAATCTTGCTTCACTGTGCCTACCCATGCCATGTGTGGCGTGTCGTAGGCCCGTTTCCAATCTCTCTCTCTCTCTCTCTCTCTCTCTCTCTCCCTCTCTCTCTCTCAACAATCTTGCTTCTCTGTGCCTCTCTCTCTCCCTCTCTCTCTCTCAACAATCTTGCTTCTCTGTGCCTCTCTCTCTTTCTCTCTCTCTCTCTCTCTCAACAATCTTGCTTCTCTGTGCTTACCCCAGCCAAGTGTGGCATGTCGTAGGCTCTTTTCCAATCTCTCTCTCTCTCTCTCTCTCTCTCTCTCTCTCTCTTCCATCGTGCTTCCCTGTGCCTACCTATTCCAACTATATTACGGGTGGTCTGATATTACACAACCCAAAACCCCAATAACACAACCACTGGGGGGGGGGGGGGGGGGGGTTTGATCCTCATATACGTTGTAAAAAAATCAACCTTACTGGCTCTATTTCATAGGGTACAGTATGAGTGAAGCCTCGTATGTGTAGACCGATCGACACCACATACATCAGGTGGCGGGTCGTAGGCACATTTCCTCTCTCTCTCTCTCTCTCTCTCTCTCTCTCTCTCTCTCTCTCTCTCTCTCTCTATCTATCTATCTCTCTCTCTCTCTCTTTCTCTCTCTCTTCCATCTCGCTTCTTTGTGCCTACATATTCCAACTATATTGCTGGTGGTCTGATTTTAACACAACCACTGGATGATTGGTTCCTCAAATACGTTGTATAAAAATCAACCGTACTGGCTCTATTTCATAGGGAACAGTATGAGTGAAGGCCTCGTATTTGTAGACCGATCGACCCCGGATACATCAGGGGCGTGTCGTAGGCACTTTTCCAATCTCTCTCTCTCTCTCTCTCTCTCTCTCTCTCTCTCTCTCTCTCTCTCTCTCTCTCTCTCTCTCTCTCTCTTCCATCTAGCTTCTTGGTGCCTACACATTCCAATATATTTCTGGTGGTCTGATTTTAACACAACCACTGGGTGTTTTGATCCTCAAATACGTTGTATAACAATCAACTTTACTGGCTCTATTTCGTAGGGAACAGTATGAGTGAAGCCTCGTATTTGTAGACCGACCGACCCCGCATACATCAGGGGCGTGTCTTAGGCACTTTTCCAATGTCTCTCTCTCTCTCTCTCTCTCTCTCTCTCTCTATCTTCCATCTTGCTTCTCGGTGCCTACATATGTCTTTCTCTCTCTCTCTTCCCCCCCCCCCTCTCTCTCTCTCTCTCTCTCTCTCTCTCCTTACATCTTGCTTCTCTGTGCCTACCTACTTCACGTGTATTACCAGTGGTTGGATCATATACAGCCCCATTAACTCAAGCACTGGGCGAGAAGATCCTTGAATATGTTGTATAACAACCAACCATACTGACTATTTCATAGGGTACAGTATGAGTGGAACGTCGTACGTGTAGACCGACGTACTCCACATACCTCATGTGGTATATCACAGACACTTTCCCTCTCTCTCTCCCTCCCTCCCTCTCTCTCTCTCTCTCTCTCTCTCTCTCTCTCTCTCTCTTCTTACATGTACTTTGCACATGCCCACATACACAAGCATTTTGCCTGTTGAAGTGTGTCTGTGTAGATATGCGCGTTCACGCATATCAGTCCACCCAGACTTTAAGACTGGCCCCTATAAACAACACATTGGAGTCTTGGTTAGTACCACCCCCAGCCTTACCAGACCAGTCAACGTCCTCCTGCCCCGCCCCCTTCCTTCTATGTGCTCACTGAACCGTACACCCGTCACCAGGTATCAGAATCCATCGGAGATTTTCTTAGTCATTTACAGATCCGCAAGGCGAGGTGAGTGCTAACGTTTTCTCCTTTAACATTATTATCAATTAAACATTTTCTTCAACCAACATTCTTTTCTATCAACATTTTTCTTCAATTCTCATTTTCTCTTCATTGCTTCCACTTTTCCATGCTTTTGTTCTTCTCGCCCTGTCGTCACCTTCTGATGTAGTCACAGGATATCTCCTTGACTGTATGTTGTGTTTGTGAATGTGTTTGTTTGCTGATGAAGGCTAATCGCCGCAACGTTCTGTATGTGTCTTAACTCTGTTATGTAAAGCTGCACTACTTTGTGGCATTTTATATTGTTTGCAAGAAGTAGTAGCACGTCTGTGGACTTTTTTTTTTTTTTTTTGCATATCCTTTACAGGACATCGCTGTCAACATCAGCATCTTTCAGCTGATTGTTGATTTCTTGGCAAGATTACGTTTAGTAGATTGCCATTGCTTTCTGAGCGGGCGGCTCACATACCCCGTAAGTTACCGACACGATTCGAGCCACTGCTGATTCTCACCGTCGTCACGTTACTTACGAGAGTATACGATATTACAGAGAAAAGTTGCAAACTTCTAGGCCAGGAAGCCGGCGTCTATGGACTATAAAACAATATTTTGTTGCGTATACCTTACGGGACGTTGCAGTCAACACCAGCATTTTTCAGCTGTTGTTGATGTACTAGGCAAGTGTTACGTTCAGTAGTTTGCCATTGCTTTCTGAACGACCGGCTACAATACCAGCACGTTATAACACAATGCGACACGGTCTGCTGCACAAATCGGTGGCAGCTGAGCTTCGAACGCCTGGTACCCGGCTCACGAACCGCGTTCTTAGCCACGGAGCCGGCCTATGGACTATGCTGGATTTTAAAAACAAAATAAAAAGTTTACGAGCGGAAGAAAAAAAACCAACACTGTGGAAGTGTGGAACGACAAGCGTGACGCCCGCGTTTTCCTATAAGTCAACTGGCCGAGTGGCTAGAACGTCGGACTCTCATTCGGGAGACCCGGGTTCGATCCCTGGGTAAGGTGTGGGATTTTTTTCTGTCGGGGGCAAAAAGAAAATCTTAACCTGCACAGTTCGCGGCGACTGCACAAGCCAGGCGGCCTTAATTCCTCAGACCCCTCTGCCATACACCGCAAGGTACTATATTGGCAGTAAATGACAGTGACAGTTTTTTTCAGGGCTCAAGGTTCAAGGTTCCCGAGGGGCAAGAGCCGCCCCATGAAGTTCCGCGTCCTTGTGTGTCATTCAAATGACCGCCTCTGCTGGTGGCCAAGGCAAGATCAAGGTGCAGATGACTACACTTTGATCTTAGTTAAAAAGCCGAGAAGCGATCAAGGACAAACATTTGATATAGTAGGCCACTGAGCAAAATAGCCGTCCTTGACCTTGCGCGCCACACGATTGTAACTCCTCATACACAGGATCGACTGGGCGAAGCATCCAAAAAGGCCGCGTGCTGGCTGTGGTACGAGGATTAGTTAATAAGTAAGTCACATATGGCTGTCGAAAAATAACTACACATGATAACAACTTGAAATTAGTTTATTTTTATACATACATTCTCCCTTTATTTCTCAACATAATTTCCACCCACATTGATGCACTTATCCCATCGTTTTATCAGTCCTCCTAAACCGGCTGCATAGAACTGCGTGCTTTGTTTTCATTTACCGGCCCGCTATGCACCGCTTTACGGGACAAACATTTGTCAGCATAAATACTGACAACCCACCTTGGCGGGAGACATTTCGAGAATGACGCTGAAGTTGAATGTGAAGTTAAAACGTTGTTTAGAAAACAGAGCACGCAGTTCTATGCAGCCGGTTGGGAGGACTGATAAAACGATGGGATAAGTGCATCAATGTTGGTGGAAATTATGTTGAGAAATAAAGGGACAATGTATGCATACAAATAAACTTGTTTCAAGTTGTTATCATATTTAATTATTTTTCTACAGCCATTTGTGACTTACTTATTAACTTAATCTCGTACAATCGAAACCTTGTGGGAGACAAGTCATTGCAGTAATATGGTTCAAGCCACTGTCTGCAAGTCCCATTATAGCTAAAGTCTAACATCAAAACTAGCAGATCTCTCAGCTAAGATCTAGAACTTGCACTGTCTCGTGTCGACTTTGTTGTGATCCCCCCAAAAGAGCCTGGGACTCCGTAATGTCGTCAAAACATCGCGTTGTAGTAATCACCGAAAAGAATTAAATGTCGACCACGTCCTAGCTCCAACCAATGGTGATGTTAATCGTCTTGCAAGGACTGCAGTCCTCAGTACAGACGGGGTGATGGTTGAGGAGCCCAAACCCACAACCATGTAGCCCAGAGTTAGAGCTGGATTCTTAGAAATGAGCAGGAGTGAGGCTCCGTGAGCCATGAACGAGGTACGAAGAATGGCAACATGGCAGAAACGTCGTGTAATGGAGCATAGCGAACTGCCGGCGTGGAGGCGACGACAGAGAAATCAAATCAAATCAAATCAAATCAACTTTATTAGGGTCACAAATTGGGCGCGCAGGCCCGTCTTACATTCGGCCCTTCCAATCACTCGTCTTTCGTTCATCAAGAGCATTATACATTTACATAGGAAGATAAAATAAACATTGTGAAATGAAAGTTGTAAACATAAACAAGGCTAATTACCATGTTATGAAGCCCATCTCCCACCTATCCATACATCACCCCACCCACACAACACCCCCACCTACCCACACACACGCGCACCAAGGGACACATACACACCCCCACCTACCGACACACACGCAGAGGAACGGCCAGGGAAGAAGTTGGCTTCTCATGGCCAAAGGTGCTAGAATATGTACAAGGGCACGAAGAATCGGGTGCATAATGCTCTTTTCCTCGAGGGAGAGGAGGCTTGCGAGCAGACACCTTCCGTAGTCGTGGGACAAGCACGAAGACAACTCAACGTCTCGATGCATTGTACGAACGTACGACAGGAGAAAGACACCCGAGTCATGACCTGGGTCTCCTCCTCCTCTCCCCAGAGAGTACCAGGAAGGTAACGGGTCGAAATATTTCGGGAAGGGCGAGATCTTCTGACGATCAGTAGCTTCTTGTGGCACTTGCTCCGCGAAGGAGTAGTTTTTATCACTGATTAACTGTCTTTCCTAATTACTCTCTCTCTCTCTCTCTCTCTCTCTCTCTCTCTCTCTCTCTCTCTCGCTCTCTGTGTGTGTGTGTGTGTGTGTGTAAGTGTGTGTGTCTGCGTCTCTCTCTCTTTCTCTCGCCCTCAAAACCCTACCAACTTCAATAACACCCCCCCCCCCTTCCATACCTGTCCGTATATTTATAATGATAACAGCATAGAAACAAACTTATTAGATAAACCAGACGTAAACAGTCAACTTTGTTTAGGCACGTTGTGAAAAGAAATAAATTGGAGTACTTGGTGACAACTCTCAGGATTGAGGGGAAAAGAGCAAGGAAGATGAAGGGAAGTTAATGTCTAGTTGGCTTGACCACATGGCATGTTCGGGATAAGAACACAGAGCTGATCCACGACTCTGGTGATCGTGTGAGATGGAGAAATATGACCTCCCACGCATAGCGGCATGGCGTATGATGATGATTATGAAAGAAACTTAATTCCATCAAATCAACTGAGAATTTGAAAATGCAATCTTCTGCAACAAGATATAAGGATGTTAAAGACAGGGGTAACGTTCCATGTTTAAACCGAGCTACATTGCCCAGTCGCAGTCCCCCTGGGACATGGCAGATCCGCGTAACCACTGTCCGAAGATGAAAAATGGATCTCAATTATTCAGTAGGCAGCTCTAGTTTGCTGCATTGTCCGGCAGCTCATCAGAAGCTCGGCTCTCTGTAGATGCAAGCTGGCCGACACAATTCATGTCCAAATATCCCCCGTTTTCTATATGCAAATAATCTAATGGAGGGTCCAGTGTCAGCCCGAGATGGTAGATTCCTGCAGGAAAGTGTTATAATGTCTCTTCCTTTGCTGGTGTCTGTTCGTACGTGTTGGTTTGAGGAAGTGATGTAGCGGACAGGTTTTGTTTCTTTACGTACCACATATAATAAATTACACAGAGTTGTGTGATGATGCCAAGGTACCGGGTTCAACCCCTACACCAGTCAGCGGAACTAAAATGTTGGCTTCTCGGCCTTGACTTGGGGACGTAAATTACAAGTACCTCTGAAGTTGGAGTAGGGTTACCTAATGGTGAGGGACATTGGTAAAAGGGAACACTAATCCACAAGGGAAAATTACAATCCAGTGCACTAGACGTAGTAGCACGTGTATGGACTACGTTTGAGTTCAAAGCGAGCGAACGAAGAAACAAAGAAGGAAATATCAATTGAGCAACCATTTGAGACCAGTAAGACAGCTCATAAATAAACACATGTCTATTGTTTGGCGCTAATGGACGTAGATAAAGAAGTAGAAATTAGAGGACGCACTAGACTGAACAAGACAACTGAGGACTAAGATCTGTAGAGAGATATGAAAGCCTTCGCAAGTTGGCAGGGCAGCTGAAGAGATGATGATTCTGTTTCAGCGGCACCCGAAAGCTCTATTAACATATATTATTGAAACATACAGAGATATCATCCAATAACCAATTTCCATCGACTTTAGACCCCTGTAATATGTGATCGCTGTAATTATGTTCTGTCTACTAAAACTATTGTATTACATGCAAAGATCCAATCCACTGTAATCAAATGATGAAAGCGGGCCTCATCCTATTATGTAGATAATATTAGGTAAGTATGTGAAAGAAGGGTGCGTGTGTGTCCGTAGACTTTTGGTTGGGAGGCCACTGAGATCATTAATTCGGCTTTATATATTTGGCAGGGATGTGATCTGAGTATGGAGACATGCTGTCTTGTCATTAACGCATTGTCAGTCTAACACCACTATAGCCTTAGCAATATTCTGTTCGGGACCTTACGTCATACGCTTGAACTTCATGGCGAGCAAATTCCTTCGGCTACAGCCACTGTCGACAGAATGTCAGTAATTACCGATTTAAATCTACTTGTTCCCATACCCGCCACACAACATCACTAATACGTGATTTATGTGAAGAATTACATCCTACCTTCTTCTTCTTCTTTCGTTCGCCTGAAATATGTTTATAACTGTAATGTTGTCTCTTGTATGAATCTAACAGTCTTTTTTAGTTCACTCATCGGCCCTTAGAGTTTATCTTCCACAGTTGTCTCTCTAGGCCAGAAGGTTCGCCTGGATATGTTGTAGTTTGGGCAATCCTGGAGTATGTGCTCTGCTGTCTGCGACGCCAAACCACATTTGCACATGGCTGAGTCACCAATCTTGAATTTTGTATACATGTGGTTGCGTAATCTATTGTGTCCTGTTCTGAGGCGCAGAAGAATTACCTGTTCTGGTCTGTCCTTAACGTGGTAGTCGTCTTGGGTAAGGTTTGGTGGCCTTCTGACTGATTTAATCATTCTTTTCTTTTGGTGGTATGTAATGGGCACATCAGGTTGTTCTTCTTTTGTTCTTTCCTTAGCCAATCGATTAGCTCTGTCGTTTCCGAGGACTCCACAGTGGGATGGTATCCACTGTATGGTGACCTTACGCTGACTGCTAAGTTCAGAAAGTAGTGTCCTTAGAACTGGCAATTTCCCAGACAGGAGCGCCTCTATTACGGATTTTGCATCTGTCAATATCACCACAGGTTGTGTACCATGGCTGGTATTTTGTAATTTCTCTGTGGCTATCTTTATTGCCTCAATTTCAGCATCATAGTTATGGCAGCACTTTCCTGTTGGAACTCTGGCCGTGTCCCTAGTATTATTTGGGTATTCGGGAGTACGGGGTGTCAGGCATTGATAGCACCTTTGGTAAGGATGACTCTCATGTCCTTATCAGGACCCACCCCCCACTGTTCCAAGCCTGACACCCAGCTCACGCCTGTGGCTCCTAGTAGCTGTCAGCATGCGACAGCGGCCACCCCCCCAGGCAACAGCTGTGAGAGGCTGGCTAAACCAGGCGCGGGTAGCCGATTTGGTGTCAAACCAAGCAGTGAACTAGGGTATGCCTACCCAGCATGTGAAGACAGGATCCGGCAGACTGCGAGGAAGAAATCATTCCTGATTCAACGGGCAAGACGGCGTTTACCTGCAAAGCACCGTGGAACGTAATGAGCACGGCAAGGCACGTAGAGCGCCCTGGTCAACCACTGCACCTGTATTCGTCTCCAATCGTCTCGACTTGTCTTGCCACTGGACTCAGATGGACTCAGGCGAGAGAGTGAGGTCGACGAATTGCGCAACTCTTCCTCATTTTAATCCAATTCATCGCGCAAGTCATTCTTCATCCAACGTCATATATCACCTTCAAGCCCTGTGGCGATGGGCGAGCGGCGAAGCGGCAGGGGTGGGTACGCTGGCAGCCGTAGTCGCAGACCTGCACACAGGCGGCTCAGGCCATATGGTCGTCTTCTACTGACCGGAGCAGCAGTGGGATTCGGCAGCCCCCTGAGCGACTGAGCAGCCCTCTATAGGAACACATTGCTCACCACCATAGCACGAGGAAGGGGCTAGAAAAGGTGCCCTAAACATTGTCTGCTCCATCACTACCTAATCAGCTAGCCGCGGTTGGTGGGTACCCTAAACTGCGGTCGACATACAAACAAAGAAAGAACAGGTAAAGCTAAAAGAGCAAACCATATTCCCTTAACAATCGGAACTTGGAATGTACGCACCCTACTTGACAGAGATGGCGCATGGGGTCCAGAGAGACGAACAGCACTGATTGAGGGAGAGCTGGGCAGGTACAACATCGACATTGCAGCCTTGAGCGAGACACGACTTGCAGAAGGAGGCCAAATCTGTGAAATAGGTGCCATTAAGTCGGCCCTGGTCGGTAAAATAGCTGGATTTCCAAAGGCTATAAACGACAGGTTCATGACCATTAAATTGCCCCTGCTGAATGGAAGGAAGCATGCAACCATTGTGAGTGTCTACGCACCAATTATGACCAATGAAGATGATGTTAAGAACAAGTTCTATGAGGACCTGCATAATGTATTAACATCTGTTCCCAAAGGAGACAAACTTATACTCCTTGGGGATTTCAATGCCAGAGTAGGCACGGACACCACCTCTTGGAGTGGTATTATTGGAAAGCACGGAGTCGGAAATTGTAACAGCAATGGACTCCTCCTTCTTCAGAAATTTGCCGAACATGATCTCCTGATTACCAACACAATTTTCCGTCTCCCCATGAGAAACAGGACATCGTGGATGCACCCTCGATCGAAACACTGGCACCTCATTGACTATGTCATCGTCAGGAGGAGTGACAGACAAGACGTTCGGGTGACAAAATCCATGTGTGGTGCCGAATCTTGGACATACCATCGTCTCATTATCTCGAAAATAAACATTCACATCAAACCACCACGGCGTCCTCAAGGGGTGAAAATGCAAAATAAAACTAAATGTCACCCGCCTAAACAGCAAGAAAATGCAGCTGTCGTTTGAAAATATGCTGGAAGACCGCCTCAAGCCCAATGCTTCAACTAAGCAGGATACAGAAACAGAGTGGAGAGCCCTAAAGGACATAATTTACAATACTGCTATGGAAATCCTGGGTCCAACCCCCGAAAGCATAAAGACTGGTTTGATGAAAATTCCGAAGACATCAACCAATTGCTGGCCGAGAAACATCTTTTCCTCAAGGCACATTTGAATGACCCGAAGTCAGTATAAAAAAAAGATGCCTTCAAGAACATTCAGAGAGTAGTGCAGCAGAAACTTCGGCACATGCGGGACTCCTGTCTGAGCAGCAAAGCTGGTGAAATTCAATTGCTGACAGACATGATATGAAAAACTTCTACTACTCACTTAAAGCGGTCTTTGGACCTACATCACCAGGCACAGCTCCCCTCCTCAGTGCAGATGGGGGAATATTAGTCACCCATAAGAAAGACATCCTTCAGCACTGGGCAGAACATTTAAGCAACATCTTAAATGCAACTTCCTTCTTCGATGATGAAACCATCAACTGCCTTCCTCAAGTTCCCACCAATGATACACTTGATGACCTGCCAACCATAGTGGAAGTAAACAAAGCCATCCAGCAACTCTCCAGCGGCAAGGTACCTGGTCCTGACTCCATCCCAGCAGAGATATACAAAGCAGGTGGGCCGGTCCTAACAGAGCAGCTTCACCAAGTCTTTACAAACATATGGGTTAACGAGACCATGCCACAAGATTTCAAGGACGCGTCAATAGTCCACCTTTACAAACGAAAAGGAAATGCCAATCCTGTGACAACCACCGAGGCATCTCCTTGCTTTCAATTGCAGGGAAGATACTCGCCAGAATTCGTCTCAATCGCCTCACGGCCCATCTCGATCAAGGTCTTCTTCCCGAGAGCCAGTGTGGCTTCAGAAAAGAACGTGCAACTGTTGACATGATTTTCGCTGCAAGGCAGCTGCAAGAGAAATGTCAGGAACAGCACTGTGAAATGTTCTTCACTTTCATTGACCTTACCAAGGCTTTTGATATAGTCAGCAGAGAAGGATTGTGGAAGATTATGGCTGTCCACGAAAGTTTGTCCAAATAGTGCGGCTATTTCATGATGGCATGCAGGCAAGAGTACAAGTAAAATGGTGAACTGTCTGAGCCCTTTCCTGTCACCAATGGACTGAAACAAGGATGTGTCCTGGCACCAACACTGTTCAGCCTCATGTTTTCAGCTATGTTGACGAATGTCTTCGAGAACAACGACATTGGAATACACATCAACTACCGCATGGATGGAAAGTTATTCAATCTCAAAAGGCTGAAAGCTAAGACCAAAATTGACATCGACACCGTCAGAGAGCTCCTGTTTGCTGATGATTGCGCTCTATACGCCAATTCAGAGGCGGACATGCAACATAATGTTTCAGCTTTCTCATATGCCTGTGCCAACTTTGGGCTCAATATCAATTTGGAGAAGACTGTAGTTATGTACCAGCCAGCTCCAGGGAATAATCACACTGTGCCGAATATCAAAGTGAATGGTCATAGTCTAAGTGTTGTGGACAAATTCACCTATCTTGGCAGCACTGTGTCACAAGCTGCCACAATTGATGATGAAGTGAATGCAAGAATCTCCAAGGCCATCGCGGCCGTTGGCAGACTGTACAAGAATGTATGGGACAGAAATGGAATAGGCCTGCAAACAAAGCTGAAAGTCTACAAAGCAGTTGTATTATCCACACTGCTATATGCTTGTGAAACCTGGACTGTTTATCAGCGACACGCTAGGAAATTAAACCACATCCACACAGTCTGCCTTAGGTAGTTACTAAAGATTAAATGGTAAGACGAGATCCCAGACACTGAAGTCCTAGAAAGAGCGTCCATGCCCGGTATCCACACTCTACTAATGAAGAATCAGATTCGCTGGGCTGGTCACTTGACTCGCATGCCAGATCACAGTCTCCCTAAACGAATTTTTTACGGCGAGTTGCGTTGTGGTAAACGCTCCCAAGGCAGCCAGAGGAAACAGTTTAAAGACACTCTGAAAATCTCACTGAATGCTTTTGGTATTCATCATGACACCTGGGAGACTGCAGCCAGAGACCGAAATTCGTGGCGGGCATCATTACCCAAGGGTGCAGTCACTTGTGAGGCAACCAGAACTGCAAGAGCTGTGAAGAAAAGACAGAACAGAAAAACCACTGCAGAGAATCCTCCTCCAGAAACGTCAAGCATTCTTTGTCCACATTGTCAAAATACATTTCGAGCCAAAATAGGCAGCCATCTTAGAACTCACGGCTCCATACTTTCAACCCCACTGCATGAAATGAATGGTCATCATCATTCTTGATGGACAAACAACACAACAATTTGGGTATTCTATGTACACTCCCGCTCCTCCATTTCGAACAGCATTTTGTGCTGACCCATCTGTGTAGACTCGGATCCAGAGATCCTGTGGGTATTTGTCGTCAAGGAAGCTGAGAGTGGCTGTTCTGCGCTGCACACTGTTCTGTTCTTCCTTGTCAAATATACCTTTCACGTTGTCTGGATTTGTGGCGATAGTCTATGTTCATCTTTCCACGGGGTTCGCTCTGGAATAGTTGTCAGGGGGATACCAACTGTGGGAAGATCGATGGTTTCTCTGCAGAGTTGTTTGGCCTGGTGGATGAAACTACTTCTTTTCAACCGCCCCATAGCTAAGTTTTCAAATCGGTTCTTCATAGGATGACCTGGCAAGCTGAGGAACTTTTCTGCTTGTATTAGCGTTTTCGTATCTCTGCGCTCACTCAGTGCTTGTGCCCTCCCTATTTTCTCCATTGCTACTATAGGGGTTGATCTCATCCCTCCTGTGATGACTCTAAGAGCTTGATTTTGCACATTGTCCAGCTCTTTTAGTGTGGTTTTTAATGCTGAACACCACGCAGTTGACCCGTATTTCAAGTGTGGTCGTATGCACTGTTGATAAACGTTGCTAAGTATTTTCCCACTGGCTCCCCAAGTGGTTCCACATTCTACCTAACCAAGAGGTGGGGGAAACACTCTGATGCTGGCATTACACACATTAAGAATACCTTAATAGTATATATAATCCTTCCTCTGGAAACCAAATGGCAAAAGAAATAGAGAGATAGAGAAAGAGAGAGAGAGAGAGAGAGAGAGAGAGAGAGAGAGAGAGAGAGAGAGAGAGAGAGAGAGAGAAGCTCAAAGAGACAATTAGGGGCGGAGATGAACAATTTGGGGAGGACATGGGTGAAGCTTTAGGAGATAGCAAACGAAAGGGGCTTGGTCTGAGTTAGCTGGGGGAAGGGGGCTGTGCTCCGTTGCATGATAAAGGGCAGAAGAAAAAGGAGGAGGAGGAGAAGGAGGAGGAGGAGGAGGAGGAGGAGAAGGAGGAGGAGGAGGAGAAGAAGGAGAAGAAGGACGTGTCTTCAATATTATGTCATGTGGTATCCACGGAGTTAGTTTACTGGAATTACGGGGATAACATCCACAGCGCAAGAGTAGTCAGTATATATGCCTATCGGCGCAGTGGGCCGGTTTCCATGGCCAGTAACGACAGGATGTGTCGGAACCAGTACGGCTCTAGTGCCGACTCAGCCTCGTCAAATAGGAAGCTAATAATGCACAGAATTTTCTAGAAAATGCCTGGAAAGCGCAGGTGGGCAGGGTGGAGACTGGTCATCCTATCTCATTATGACGTGACATACTGTGGTGAAACCCTAACACTTCACAGCTCTACGGCAGTACCTGCCTTTGCACTACTCTTACTGTTCACGTGCTAGTACCCTCACCATGTGGCAGGCTTCCACACAACACGTGATGATGTTGCTAACGTCAGAACTGAAAGCTTGTGACCTCCTGCCTGGCATTGAAGTGTTTACTTTAAAATTGGTCCAGGAAAAGAACACAAAAGATTATGAGGAGGAGAGAGGAGACAGACAAAAAAGGATCCGCTTGGCTAATGAAGATATCATGTTTAATCAATGAAAGATATTCTCAAGCCACCGCGACATGATAAATAAAAATACCAAATGCCGAGTGACAGCTACGGAAAAGGGGACGCAACCGTTGCACTTTAGTAATGAAGACGATGTTTTGAAAACTCGAATAAAAGCCGCGATTATTGTGTGCAAGAAGTCAATCTGCTAGAATGGCCCAGGTCTGGCATGTGAAGACATGCTATTCTGACAGATAAAAGGCTGGAGAGGCAAAAACAGAATGTGAAACAACAACCGGAAAAGCTGAACGTTTATTTGAGATAATTAGGTAATACATGCAAGGGCACTTAAGGCTGGCTTTCTTCGCTCCTTAAAATGACATTATCAATTGTTTCACAAGAATGGCCAGCTTACAACAACGATTTCAACCTGACATGTCAATATCACGTGTCCTCTCTTGGAGCATGTGACATGTTTTCACTCCGCCCACATCACAGTTCTTAACTTGGTTCATGTCACAGGTATTGTCTTCGTTCATGGTAGAGTATTCTCTTTGTCCATGTCACAGCTATTGTCTTTGTTCATATCACAGGTCTTGTCTTTGTCCATGTCAAAATTCTTGTTTTCGTCCATTTCAGAGGTTTTGTCTTCGTCCATGTTAGAGGTCTTGTCTTCGTCCATGTCAAAGGTCTTGTCTTCGTCCATATCAGAGATCTTGTCTTCGTCCATGTCTTAGGTCTGTTCTCCCCCATGCAACAGATGTTGTCTACATTCGTGTTACGCGCCCAAGTTGTGTCTTCGTCTGAGACAGAGAACCCTATCTACGTCCATGTCACAAATTGTATCTACGTCTAAGTCAAATATGCTGCAGACGTTCATTTCACAGTTACTGCCTATGTCTATATCACAGGTTGTGTATACGTTCGTGTCACAGGTTTTGCCTATGTTAAAGTGACAGGTTTGTCTAAATCCATGTCACATATTTGTTTTACGGTCTTGTCACATTAGCTATTCATAAGCTACTCTCTGATCTCTGCCGGCACCTATTGTTGTCTTCTCCGTGGATCTGAATAAGCCAGCTCTCCCACTCTTGTGGATGTTACACTCATAGTCATTCTATATGAATGTTACAATCGCAGCCATCCTATGTGAATGTTACATTCATCGCCACTCTGCGGATGTTACTGTCAGTGTCACTCAATAAAAATGTTACAGTTAGTGTCACTCTAAGTCAATGTTACAGTCAGTCTTACTCTGTGTGGATGTTACATTTACAACCAGTCTATGTGAATGTTACAATGATAGCCACTCTATATAAATGTTACACTCACAGCCACTCTATATGAATGCTAAACGTATAGCCACTTTATGTGAATGTTACATAGGTAACTATTCCATGTGTATGTTACAGACATAACCAATTTATGTAAATATTTCAGTTATAGCCATCATTTGTGAATGTTTCTGTCATAGAACAACCGCTATTTTACTTAACAGGCAGAGAAACAAACTGTTGCTGGGAAAACAGCACCAAACACATACACAAGCAGCATCAATGTAAACTAGCTAAATCAGTGGTTCTCAACCGGTGGGGAATTCTCCCCCCCCCCCCAGGAGGGTTTCCAGGGGGTGGGGGTGAAGACCATTTCAAAATCGCGTTAATACAAGAACCGATTACTTGATATTGTTTTTCCCTTCATACTTTACAGTTAAGTAAGTCTCCTCCTTCTAAAATTTATTTTATAAAATCAGTAGACCCACAAATCATGTTTTATGTGGATGTCTAGACTTGTTTTAGTATGTGCTATTAAATTTACCCTACATTTTTACGTATACTGTGTAGGGGTGGGGGGATTTTTATATAGAAAATATGAAAGGGGGGAATGACGTTCTGAAAATACGGTGAAAGGGGGGGGGGGGGGCACGGGCCAAATTTTTGATAGGAAGGGGGGGGGGAATGACGTTCTGAAAATATGGTAATGGGGGGGGGGGGGGGCACGGGCCAAAAAAGGTTGGGAACCACTGAGCTAAATAGACAAAACAAAGAGACGGTTAAATCGTGTGTCAAACAACAGATTACATGCATGCGAGCAGATTTTCCAAAGTCAGGTGTTGAAACTTTGCTCACACATCATGACCGAGCATGGCTTGAGACGCGAAACACGTTTGGACCAATAAGTTTTGTTATTGTTTTTTTTTTTTTTTCGCAAATCCTTTACAGGACATCGCTGTCAACACCAGCACTTTATCGCTGTTGTTGATTTTTTTGGCAAGATTACGGCTTACGCTCAGTTGTTTGCCATTTCTTTCTGAACGGCCGGTTCACTTATCCCGTAAGTTATCAACGCAGCGAGAACCGCTTCCAATTCTCGCGCGCTGCGTTGCCCTGCGTGGATAAAGGGATTACGGAGAAAGTCGTTTAAACTCTAGGCCAGGGAGATCGGCAACCAATAAGTAGAGAAAGAAATAGGCTGCTTTTCACGGAAACACGAGCAAACACATAGAATCTGGAGAAGTGAAGGTTGAAATGACAGCTGATGGAAGAAATAATTATCGAGAAAAATCAAATATTTTGGTCATATTAAGTGATTCAAAACAATATGTCATCCACACCCAGTGTGGTCTTCCAAAGTAGTATGGGTGTATTATGATATATAACTCTGCAGTATAGACACGGCAAGATCAGTGACATATGCCAGGCAAGACATCGTGCAAACTTTTGTTAATGGTGTCCATTTTCAGTGATTTTTTTAAATTTAATTGCATAACCTTTACAGGACGTCGCAGTCAACCTCAGCATTTTTTGTTGTTTTTGATCTCTTGGCAAATTTACGGTCAGTAGTTTGCCATTAACTACTGAGCGTAATCTTGCCAAGAAATCAACATACAGCTGAAAGGTGCTGCTGTTGACAGCGATGTCCTGTAAAAGGATATGCGAATTAAAGAAAAAAAAAGTTTGCCATTGCTTTCCGAACGACCGGCACCAATACCATTTCGTAAAAAACCAACGCAAGGCGGTCTGCTGCCGAATCGCCCGTAGCTGTGTTTCGAACGCGGTATGCGGGATTACGAACTGCGTCGGCAACCCCCTGGCCGTGGGTAAGAGACACGAAACTCATATTTGTTTTTCACTAGCTCGCTTTGAACTCAAGCGTAGTCCACCATCACTATCTACAGTAGTGATGGGCTGAATTTTGCGTGTGGGTTAGCTTTCCCTATCAACAGTGTCCCTCGCCATCAGGCCAACCCACTCCGACTTCAGAGGTACTTGTAATTTACGTCCTTAAGTCAAGGACGTCAGGTCACCGTTTACTCCACATGTCCGGTGTAGGGGTTGAACCGTTTACCCCAGCATCAGCACACCGGATGTTTAAGAACAGGCGTTCTTATCCATTCGGCCATGCGGACCTGCATACGACACTCATAAAACTTGACTGCAAAGACTGGTTATAAAATAATACGTGGATACTGTTGAATATACAAGGGTTTAAATCCCGATGGTGGGGTGGGGGAGGCCTAAACGAGGACTTCCAAGTAAAATCACACTGACATGCATGAAATAACCACATCACACTGACAAGCATGAAATAACCACATCACATTGACATGGCTGTAATAACCACATCGCACTTACATGCAAGATTAGTTATACCATAGAGACTCAAAAGAAATTACATCACATTGACATGCAAGAGAATCAACCACATGACACAGACATGCAATAAACTACATCACACCGACACGCAAGAAACAACTACATCACACTGACATGCAAGAAATAACAACTTCACACTGACATGTAAGAAATAACTACTTCACACTGACATGTAAGAAATAACTACTTCACACTGGCAAGTAAGAAATAACTACTTCACACAGACATGCAAGAAACAAACCACATCACACCGACATGCAAGAAATAACTACATCACACAGACATGCAGGAACAGTTACATCATATAGACTCACAAGAAACAACTACATCACACAGACATGTAAGAAACAACTACATCACACAGACATGTAAGAAACAACTACATCACACAGACATGTAAGAAATAACTACTTCACACTGACATGTAAGAAATAACTACTTCACACTGGCAAGTAAGAAATAACTACTTCACACAGACATGCAAGAAACAAACCACATCACACCGACATGCAAGAAATAACTACATCACACAGACATGCAGGAACAGTTACATCATATAGACTCACAAGAAACAACTACTTCACACTGACTTGCAGGAACAGTTACATCATATAGACTCACAAGAAACAACTACATCACACAGACATGTAAGAAAGAACTACATCACATAGACATGTAAGAAACAACTATATCCAATGTATACGTAACCACTTCTGGGCGGGCGTTGTCGTGCAGTGACCCTATTTCTTTTGAGAGAAATCCCGTTATTTTGATCGTATCGCGGGCTTGGGTTTGATCACTAGCATATTACTTTCGAGCATTAGTCATCGTTTCATCCCTATCCTGGAAATGTGCCAATAAAGGACCCTTTTCATCCCAAAGATGGTCATCATGAATTTCCAAGCGAATTCTTGCGTCTTTATTGTTTTTATTTTTTTTTTTCATAAACCTAGGCAACGGGTTCTACCCATTCTTGGACTATCCATTGACTCAAACAATTGTCTTCATGCTGAACCATCACTCTTCTCTAGATTTCACAAAATAACAAATAACGACTCGTTGTTCTCCCCCCAAAATAAGTCGCTGATGGGGCAACCATTTTGTAATCGCTAACTGCGCAAACTGCTAGATCCTTACGACTCCTATTAGAATGCTTTTTAAGAGCCAGTTTGTGTCCTGAAATATATTTTCCCGTTGTCTATACTTGTCCATGCACTTGATAATAAAATGCATGTTACTTAACGACTGCCATTCATATTCCATTAGATCCCATACCCTACTACGCCACTTAACTCCAACAGTTAATATATTCCATTAAATTCCATCCTCCACTACATCAAACAACTACCACTATTAATATATCCCATTACATCTTATTCCCTACTACGTCAAACTACTGACAACACTGATCAGCTATCAATTATGACTGTTAATGCATTCAATTATATCCCATTTTCTTCTACATCAAAACAACTATCATTATTTATATATTCCACCACACCATTCTCTGCGCTGTCAAATAACAAACACTATTAATCAGTACATAACTCAGTGCACTCCGGCACTTTCAACGGTATTCACACTTACTTAGTCAGTGTTAGTGTTGCATATTTATTCAGTATCCTGCGGGTGTAATTCGTCTAGGTGCCTTATTCTCACCTAACAGCAGCCATAGTTGATTCTTCGATCGACTCTCATAGCACTTGCTCACAAAGAGGCAAGTTAAAGGCCAGATGGTCGACTTCATTACTCTGGGTGTTACCTCACCTGAAGAATGACAGGCCGCCTGCCAGGAACAATATACAGTGCATGAACTCTGTAGCTTGAGCAATGACCCTTGGAGTTCTAAAAACGAATCCGGACGGCTTGACCACTTCGTCACAGAGACCCCTAAGACATGTCCCCCAAATCATTGTCCATGCCACGACCAAATGCTTTCAAACGACCGCCTCAGCTGGCTAGTCGTTCACTGCCCATGGTAGAACCAGACACTTTCATATCGACTCATCAACTGGTTAATCCTTCACTGCCCATGATAGAACCACATAAGCTTTCAACTAAACACATCAGCTGGTTAATCCTTCACTGCCCATGATAGAACCACATAAGCTTTCACCTCAACAAATCAGCTGGCTCTTTCAGCAGTTAATAATTTCTGTCATTGAGTATGGTTTGGGGCTGCTGACAGTATCAAAAAGCCAGCTTGAAAGGTTGGAGCGCATACAGAATGCTGCCATGCGGTTAATACTGGGGTGCACAAAGGACACACCAATTATCTGCATGAGGCATATCCTGGCGCTACCTACAATGACGGATAGACATAGGGTCCTTCAGGCCAAATGGTACCTGAGAGTTTGCCGCAGACAGGGATCACCCGCTGCATGCAGCAATGGATATGGTAAAGGGTCATAGACTAAGAAGAGGCAGGTCCTGAATGGCACAGGCAAAACTTTCTATAAGTCAAGTGTGTGATCTAGAGACCATCAATCGTGAAAGAGGGTGAGTTGAAGTTCCGGATGACATGACGGACTGGCACAATGTAATAATAACACTGGGTCGTGAGTGCAGAGAATGGGCAGCGGGCCACACTGAGTTTGAAGTGCAACAGCTGATCCAGAGCAACACAAGTTAAGGTGACATAGTCATCTACACTGATGGATCAGTGGTGAGAAACAGGCGTAGTGGCTGGGCTTTATTGCAAAGGATAATGGGCGAGTCTTGAAAAAGGAGAGCCTGGCATATGAGACTACGACCTCCAGCATGAGAATGAAGGTGGAGGCAGTAACAGCGGCATTCCGGTGGCTAGAGGAGACTACCGCAACACACGTTGTGTTCATTATGGATGGATTCAAAGAATATGCTTAGCAAGGTGGAGAAAGGAATGTTTCTTGTGGAATGGCTCTCGTCGCTTCAGAGGTCACAGATTGTGAGAATTGTATGGATATTTTGCCCTGGCCACGCGGGTGTACGGGGGAATGAACAGGCTGATAGGCTAGCAGGGAATGCACCTCTTGGTGGTATCTTGCCTATGGACAAGGGGGAAGTGGTCGTGCGCTTGTGAGACCAGGTGGAGAAGGCGGAGGAAGAGATTGAGAACCCATATGTGGAAAGAATGAGATTGCGGAGGATCGGCAGGGGTTCTGGAAGAAGAACATTTAATCAGAAAGCGGTGAACGATTAGTAGTATGACTCTTCGCTGGCTGTTGAACGAGGGGACTGAGCACGTATGGGAATGTCCTGACTGCAGTGATGTCGGTTCTTGACTCAACTCAACTCAACTCAACTCAACACATCAGCTGGTTAATCCTTCACTGCCCATGGTACAACCACATAAGCTTTCACCTCAACACATCAGCTGGTTAATCCTTCACTGCCCATGGTACAACCACATAAGCTTTCACCTCAACACATCAGCTGGTTAATCCTTCACTGCCCATGGTACAACCACATAAGCTTTCACCTCAACACATCAGCTGGTTAATCCTTCACTGTCCATGGTAGAACAGTTCCGGTCAAGATGGCGGCGGGCGGTTGCGTTTTATTGTGACCGCTTTTTTTCGCATAGGAGATGGATATTTTCATCTCCTGTGTGTAATGCGTGCGCCAGGATGTAAATCTGGAGTTTCTTCTCAAGATTTTCGCCGACGCTACGGAGTTTGTGCATCTGAGCGAAGCAATCCTTGAGTGAATTTTCGCAGCCTGTGTGTTTCTGTAGTGTTTGGTTTTTCAAACTGGTGGAACAGCGTTTGTGCTCCGTGCGGAGGGCAGTCAACCTAATAAGGCGACTGGGCGAAGGGAGGCCGTAAGCGACAAGGCAGACGAGGTGGAACAAAACGTTTTAGACTCAAATGCGACTATCTGGGCCTCAAGAATACTCGTATTCTATATTGGAATTGTGCCAACGCAAAACAACGAGGCCCTATTCTAGAAAACCTGGTATGCAGGAACGACATTATAGCGCTTCAGGAGACGAGACTGGATGTTGATTCACTCTATATTGCCGGCTTCCAATGTTTCTACAACAGGCGATACCTGTTACGATTATGGCGATTCTCATTCGCGACAGTATAGTCGTTTCAGAGCTGAACATGTCGAGATGGGACAGTGACTACATACAAATACAGGCGGTTAGAGTTCAATCCGGTCTACCATTCGTGTTGGTTAATGTTTATGCCCGTAACGCGAGTGTGGATTCCCAGAAGTGGCAGTGCTTAAGTGACATATTATGTCACGAGAGGAATGTTATTTTCTGTGGCGATTTCAACGCTAAATGTAGATCATGTAGTGAGTCGGGCCCTAGCCTCATAAAATAAAGGCTAAAAAAGTATGAGGATCAGTGTACAGTTAGCGCACGCTAGACATTTCTCTACACTTGAACAATAAAAATTCGACTGAATAAATAGCTGCTGGGATACTTTTCCAAATTAAAATACATACTCACAAAAATCATATTTCTATCACGTTTCTATCATAGATCTATATTTGTGCTTTTTTTTATTACACTATGGCATTTGATCAGGTGAAACACGAAGAAATGATTACAGTCTTGGAAATGTTAAATATTGATGGTAAAGGTCTAAGAATAATACAGAAATGCACCTGCAACAAAGAGCAACCATAAGAATTGCCGACGAATTAGGAACTTTTGAACACATTAAACAAGTCCTTAGGCAGGGTTGCGTACTATCGCCTGATCTGTTCAATTTGTACGGCGAAAAAAAAATGAGATCCATTCAAGACATGCCAGGAATGTCGGTTGTGGGAATCATCATCATTATCATCATCTTCCACTTCTGCCGTCAAGCGCCGTGGGGAGGAATAATTTGCGCTCCAGCGCCCGGTGGGCGGCACTGAATAGTGTCATTCCGTGTGATTATTGTACAATGTCTTTCATTGTTGTGGGAATATTATAAACAATCCGCGTTAAGCTGATGACTTGGTTTTGGTTGCCGAAAATGAAACAGTCACAAGAAATGATAGACACAATTCCAACGGAACATCAAAACGAAGAACTTAGTCTGAATAACAGAAAAACAGAAGTAATGACTATTAGAAATAAAAACTGTGTATCCAAATGCAACACAGAGATGAATGGAGTCAGTCTGAAACAAGGCAATATATTTAAGTGTTCGGGTTTTTTTAATAACAGAAGGTGGAAGTTAAATGTAGAATAACCCAAGCAAAGGCAGCATTTCACAAGATAAAGAATATTCTCTGCAATTTATATCTGTCGATGGAGAATCCTTAAAAGCTATATTGAGCCCATCTTGATGTACGGAAGCGAATCATGGACTATTACCAGACAAGTGAGAAATTAATTGGAAGTTGTACAGATGTGGTTTGATAGAAGAATAATGAGAACATCGTGGACGGATAGACAGACCACTAAAGATATCTAGACAGAAATTAACTCTCAAGAGAACTTGTGACTCGCATCAGAAGAGGACAGCCCACATTCTGCGGGTATGCCATGAGAAGGGAAAAGCTGGAGTACTTCGTCACAACAGGAAGGCTGGAGGAGAAGAAAGGCAAGGGGAGACAAAGAGAGAAGATGTTGGACAGTTTGACGTCATGGCATGGAGGTACGTCGGTATCAGTAATGATTCGCAGCACAAGAGACAGAGGACTGTGGAGGGACATGATCACCAATGCCACGTGGCGAGGACTATAAGAAATAATTCTGGTATTTTGATATCCGTTGTGCTACAGAGTTCGTGCACCTCGTCAAGAGGTTAATGTTGTTATCTCTGGGATCTATGTCCCCCAGAACCTGCGTATTTGTTTGTCAGCAGGTTATACTAGCATTGCACTGTGTTAGTTAAAGATTGTCAACAAGTTATACTAGCATTGCACTGTGTTGGTTTAAAGATTGTCAGCAAGTTATACTAGCATTACACTGTGTTGGTTTAAAGATTGTCAGCAAGTTATACTAGCATTGCACTGTGTTGGTTTAAAGATTGTCAGCAAGTTATACTAGCATTACACTGTGTTGGTTTAAAGATTGTCAGCAAGTTATACTAGCATTGCACTGTGTTAGTTAAAGATTGTCAGCAGGTTATACTAGCATTATACTGTGTTAGTTTAAAGGTTGTCAACAAGTTATACTAGCATTGCACTGTGTTGGTTTAAAGATTGTCAGCAAGTTATACTAGCATTACACTGTGTTGGTTTAAAGATTGTCAGCAAGTTATACTAGCATTGCACTGTGTTAGTTAAAGATTGTCAGCAAGTTATACTAGCATTGCACTGTGTTGGTTAAAGATTGTCAGCAAGTTATACTAGCATTGCACTGTGTTAGTTTAAAGGTTGTCAACAAGTTATACTAGCATTGCACTGTGTTGGTTTAAAGATTGTCAGCAAGTTATACTAGTATTATAGTGTGTTAGTTTAAAGATTGTCAGCAAGTTATACTAGCATTGCACTGTGTTGGTTTAAAGATTGTCAACAAGTTATACTAGCATTGCACTGTGTTGGTTAAAGATTGTCAGCAAGTTATACTAGCATTGCACTGTGTTAGTTAAAGATTGTCAGCAAGTTATACTAGCATTGCACTGTGTTGGTTTAAAGGTTGTCAACAGGTTATACTAGCATTACACTGTGTTGGTTTAAAGATTGTCAGCAAGTTATACTAGCATTGCACTGTGTTAGTTAAAGATTGTCAGCAAGTTATACTAGCATTGCACTGTGTTGGTTTAAAGGTTGTCAACAAGTTATACTAGCATTGCACTGTGTTGGTTTAAAGATTGTCAGCAAGTTATACTAGTATTATAGTGTGTTAGTTTAAAGATTGTCAGCAAGTTATACTAGCATTGCACTGTGTTGGTTTAAAGATTGTCAACAAGTTATACTAGCATTGCACTGTGTTGGTTAAAGATTGTCAGCAAGTTATACTAGCATTGCACTGTGTTAGTTAAAGATTGTCAGCAAGTTATACTAGCATTGCACTGTGTTGGTTTAAAGGTTGTCAACATGTTATACTAGCATTACACTGTGTTGGTTTAAAGATTGTCAGCAAGTTATACTAGCATTGCACTGTGTTAGTTAAAGATTGTCAGCAAGTTATACTAGCATTGCACTGTGTTGGTTTAAAGGTTGTCAACAAGTTATACTAGCATTGCACTGTGTTGGTTTAAAGATTGTCAGCAAGTTATACTAGCATTGCACTGTGTTAGTTAAAGATTGTCAACAAGTTATACTAGCATTGCACTGTGTTGGTTTAAAGATTGTCAACAAATTATACTTGTATTATAGTGTGTTAGTTTAAGGATTGTCAGCAAGTTATACAAGCATTGCACTGTGTTGGTTTAAATATTGTCAGCAAGTTATACTAGTATTATAGTGTGTTAGTTTAAAGATTGTCAGCAAGTTATACCAATTATACTGTGTTAGTTTTAAGATTGTCAGTAAGTTATGCCAGCATTATACTTTTAGTTTAAAGATTGTCAGCAAGTTATATCAGCATTATACTGTGTTAGTTTAAAGATTGTCAGAAGTTATACTATCATTATGCTCTTTGTATACAGATCGTGGGCAAGATCTGCCATAATATCAACTTCTCAATATTTTGCGATAGCCATATATAATCATTTTGTTATCAGGAGATTGCAGAAGCAGGAAACTGTGTGAGCAGTCGTTTATTATCCTGTAAAACAATACTCCTTATACAGTTAAGTCTAGTGCTCTCTCTAATGTCACGACTAAACGAAAAACAGAACGAAACATTACCTAAACATGTCCACTTTTGTATTGATTCTCTTAACTGAATCCTTTTCTGACTACGTTATTATGTGTTTGTTTTGTGGATTAGCCGACTCATGAACGAACCAGCTTTTGTTCTGTTGATGGATAGTTGGACGTGCTAAGATTGTGCTTCCAGATATCAGCTGCACTTTGTCCTCTTTGGCACAACACTATAGACCGTTGACAGACAAAGGGCGGTTTTTGTGCACAAAATCGTGGGAATTTTAAACGACTCGCTGAAACAGTCAGTTTGAAGGATGATCACTGAGCGTCTGGGTCAGCCGGAAACTTATGAAGTTGAAGTTTACAGTGAGCGCGAGCACAGATGTAAATCGTCAGTGACGATATGTGAGGATCAGTCTCTGGTTGCTTATTGTCTTTGAGTGGAGGTTTTTTCTACCTGTCGGTTGAAGTATTGTTAACACATGCTATCATATATAGTAGTCTTTCATTTGTGCTGTATTGGTGTTCACATTGTCTGTCTGTCCGTCTGTCTTGTCCTATCTGAAATGAGAGCCGATACACGTGAGTAATAAAAGAACCTTCTGCTTAATCACTAGGAGCAGCCAAGACTGTGTGGTCTTGTCGAATATGAAGAATCAAAACGCACACGTATGCAGCCATGAAGATTTTCGCGTATACAAACCATGCATAACATAACCAACAGAACAAGGCTAAAGCAAGCAATGAGATATTCTACATATAATAAACTGAATGTAAATCATCGTTGACAGCTACGCCAATCTTATAACTTGTCTCGATTCCTATTTTCAGTCTTCAGCCATAGAGCAATGGAGCCTATTGTTTACACCATAGGGCACTTAATGACCATCATTCTGCTTGGGTATTTGAGCTCACCGGTGAGAGGCAACTGCCGATTCCCAGCATTTCTGCTGAAACCAGACCCCTGGGTGGGAGACTACAAGGACGGACGCATAGTGGCCTACGTGAAGGTATGGCTCATTTGTTTGTATGTGATTGTGAGGGCATGTCTGGACACGCCCATATTGATCAATCAGTCAAAGTGTCGTCTCCAACATGAAGGTTGTGTGGAATGGATACCATCACTTTCTGTCTCTATTTCTCATGGTACCCTCTAACGACTGCTGGTCATCTAATTCTTGATGTTATCTTCAAACTTTTACCGTTGCATACCTTTTTGCTTACCTACACTGATCCATGTCCATTATGAGATAAGAATTACTTCTTGTTTAACCTACACATTCTATCGCTCTCTTTTTTAAATTTCTTCCATTAGCTCTATGTCTTTGTTAATCGCTTCCATCGGCCCACATTCTCTCTCTCTCTCTCTTTCTATCTCTCTCTCTCTCTCTTTCTCTCTCTCTCTCTCTCTATCTATCTATCTATCTCTCTCTTGCTCTCTCTCTCTCTTTCTCTCTCTCTCTCTCTCTCTCTCTCACACACACACACACACTTTTGCTCATCTGCCGTCTTCTTCCTAGTCTCTATTATGAAGCATGACAGAGGGATTACCTCTAATCTAACCTCTACATGTTACTTGTCACTCTCGTTTTTGTAATTGCCGTTCCTCGACAATTTGTATGGTTAATCTCTTCCATCGACTCTCTGTCGTTGTTAATCTCTTCAGTCGAGTCTGAGTTTGTTTCTTCCATCGACACTCTGTCTTTGTTAATCTCCTGCATTGACTCTCTGATTTGATGAAATGACTGTCATACTCGGGGAGTTCAATGCCAAAGTAGGCAACGAAAAGGGGAGTGACGTGACTGGTGGCTATGGCCTGGGTAATAGGAATGAGAGAGGCAGGGGTAGAACACCTGAAAACACCATGTTCGATGATTATTTACGTGGAAAAGCCCTGGAGATAATATTCGCAATCAAATTGACTACATAGTGATTCCAAGGAGATTCAGAAGCATTTTTACAAGAACAAAACCTAGACCAGGAGCAGATGGACACAGGAACCATGTGTGAGTTATAGGAAGGATGAGGTTATGGCTTAAAAGCATAAAGAAAACCCCAAGGAACATCAAGTGAGATCTAGCATTATTTAAAACAGACAAAGAAATTAGAGAAAGGTACATGTTACTGTACAGAATAGATATAATGCCATGGAGATAATACAGACTATTGCAGGTCAGCATGGCTGTCGTGTATTCCTTTATAGTGTCGTCCCTGGAGTGAGGGGAATCAACACCCACATTATTTTTAACCCCATATCATTATTCTGGAGAATCCACTAGATTCCGTCCACAACACTCCGTCAGTCATTGGATACCTCTTTCTCTCTCCCCCTCTCACCACTGGATCATGCCCCCTCTCACACTTCCCCAAAACAACATACTAAACAACTCTAGCTTCTAAAAATCAATAACATATTAATTTAATGAAGAAAAGTGTATGTATGTGAGAAGTGTATGTGTAGAATGTATGTCGTATACTCTAGTGTGTCTGCAGAATCAGACCGAACAGCTCAGGAGCAAAGTCTGATCATCCCTGTAAGGATCACACATCATCATAGTTCAGCACAAAATGACCTCACCAAAACGATGTGTCCCTCCTGCTAGATGTTGACTTCCTCCAGTAGCTTTTTGATAACCTCGATACCTGGTCACCAATCACGGATATAGTCCGATACTTATCCTGAATCGATCATACACAATGTTACCAAATGTCCTTAAAGTTCTGAGACTTAACAATCCTTGCATCGTGAAAACACGGAACACTGTCCCTTGTAATAACATGGTTCCTTTCTAATTGTCCTAGAGTTTCACCATTACACAGTTATTGTTTACAGTCTCACAGGAATCTAATAATTTAGTAAAAACGCCAGGTTCATTGTTCCTGTTTCCTAGATAATCACTATTGTTCTTTCTACATAGATAATCACTATTGTTCTTGTTACATAGATAATCACTATTGTTCTTGTTCCATGTGGTATGGAAAATAACCTCACTATTGTTCTTGTTCCGTGTGGTATGGAAAATAATCTCACTACCAACTTCCGTGATCTCTATCACCAAGAAGTCGTCTGCCGGATACTTATATGTTTCGGCTCAACCAAGCCATGTTCCTTCAGACCCTTTTTATCATGGGCTCAATGGAAAAGCCACTGATTAAATCTGCCCGCACTAATTTATCCATGATATGTGATAGTGCTTGTTTTCTTCATAACCTGAGGGGAACCTGTGAAAGAGAGAACACACCTGGTGAGAGCAACCGGACATTGACCCCTATTAGATGAGGGTAGGCCGACGGCCTCACTCAGATATATATAACAGT
Source organism: Cepaea hortensis (assembly GCA_963921405.1). Lineage (NCBI taxonomy): Eukaryota > Metazoa > Mollusca > Gastropoda > Stylommatophora > Helicidae > Cepaea > Cepaea hortensis. Next base: position 55,853,849 of record OY992890.1, read on the forward strand.
GAACCAAACTCTGTCATGGGGCAGAGGAGCTCATCACATCGGTCTGAGTTAGGGTAAGACAAGGAAAGACCAAATGTAAAGTGCAGAACCCCAGTAGACACCCCACTGGCAGATCCCACCATTGGACATTTCCTCTATCCCCCAACCATCCTCAATCTTTCTACATATCATTTCACTTCACTATTCCCACCCAGCTGAGCTAATTGACCTCTCATACTAGTTAGTTTTAACAATGCGATTGCCTACTGTCGCCGACACTTCTTGAATACCTAACCACAAAGCAACAACACTATGCTCAAGTCCTAAACACTATCTATCACTAGACTGTTCTACATTATTTACATCCAAATGCTGTCGAGTGAATACCTTATGAAAACTCAGCTCTATCCTGAATCGAATCTACACTTTGCCATGAAAGACACATGTTCCTCAATGTTAATTGCTACACAATAAATTCTTTTCTATATTAGAACAGAGCTAGTCCAACACTTCAGCCTAGGTCAACTCCCTTGTTCACACTAGTGGCAACAAGTTATATTTTCATACAGTCGGGGATTGTCCGAGTGACGTCATTCGATGTCAACAACAGGTGGTCTTAGCGGCAACCAAATCCAGACGGCGTCCCTTCTTTCATCTTGCGATTCGGGCAGAACAACATGCCGACAATTTCCCGTTTCCTAGGGAAATCTCAAAGACTGGTAGTTTCTTTTGATCCGACGTGTTTCCCTACTAGTAACAAACAATTGCAGCTGTGAATACAGACTGTCCCTGTTAGTCTATCATCTTATCCGTAACGACAGTGGTCCCGTGACAATGGCCAAATGGGTAAGAACTGTGTTCTTAAACATCCGCTGTGCTGATACCGAGGTTCAGCCCCTACGCCGGAGAGTTGGACTAAAATGTTGACCTGTCGTCCTTAACTTGGGGACGTAAATTACAAGGACCTCTGAAGTCGGAGTGGTTTCGCGTGATGGCGAGGGACACTGTTATTAATTAATTAATTAATTAATTCAGTAGCATGTCCTTTGCAAAACCTCGCTCCCATAACAACCTTCCGGAAAACCCCTCGATCATAAGCAAGATGTCCCGCGTCCGATACACCCATCTGGAGACCATCCGCCACATCCTGCACCCATCTTCTCTTTGGCCTTCCTCATCTTCCCTTCCCATGCATATACCCCTCCATTATTGTTCTCTCCAAACTTTCGTGACGTTTCAAGTGACCAAAATATTTCAGTTTTGTTTGTTTTATCGTCTTTAATAGCCAACCTTCTTCAATATTCAGCTCTTGAAGTATTGATGCATTTGTTCTTTTCTTTACCCAAGATATTCTTAGACCTCGTATATAACATCTATATTCAAAGGCGTTTATGTGCTGTTCAGCTTGTTTAGTAAGTGTCCAGGTTTCACAGGTATATGTTGCAATGGGAAAGATGCATGCTCTTCAAAATCTAATTATTGTAGTTCTGTCTGTCCCACTCCATAATTTATTCAGTTGTTTTAGTCTTTGAAGAGCAATTGATAGTCGTCATTTAATTTCTTTCATTTTGTCACCGTTGTTAGTAATCAATGACCCAAGATATTAAAAATTTTCCATCACCTCCAATTTTTCCTCATTAACATATATTTCTTTCTCCATAGTAGTTTTATCTGTATGCATTATCTTTGTTTTTGCTATGTTAAGATATAAGTTGTGATTTTCACTATTCAATTAGGTTGAGGCTATTAGATTTTCTATACCATTCTGTGTTGTGGAAAGCAATACTGTATCATCAGCATACCGAATCTCTGGTATGTCATGACCACCGATGTTTAGAGCATCATATAGCTCCCTGTTTATATCATCTCTTACATTTCTCATTATATTTTCGGCGTACATGTTAAACAAATAGGGGACAGCACACATCCCTGACGGACTCCTTGCTTGATGTTAAACCAATCTGATGTTTCGCCATTTATTTTAACAGCTGCTTGTTGGTTTAGATATAGCATTCTTATGAGTTGTATTACAAGTGATGGAAAGCCCATATTCCTCGTGATTTCCCAAAGATTCTGATGTTGGTTGTAGACAGTCAAATACCTTTAAATAATCCACAAAACATGAGAATAGGTTTACATTAAATTCTCTGCACTTCTCTATTATTAAACTCATGTTGAGTATGTGATCTCTTGTTTCTCTTCCTTGTCTAAATCCAGCTTGAACCACGTTAGTTTCTTCTTCAATTTCTTACGAAGTCTTCCCATTATGATTTTTAGTAGAATTTTTCTTGCATGGCTGATCAGGGCAACAGTTCTATAGTTGATGTATAATTTCAGGTTGCACTTCAATCTTTTGGCCAAATACCATATTCCCATATCTTTTTATGTAGTCGATGGTAAAAGAGAAAGGGAGACAATCATAAAGACTGATGCTTCCTTCACTACGGTGCTAAGAGGTAGAGAGTAGTTCTGACTTCGTTACGGCCAAAGAAGAAAAATAGTGAAAAGAGAGAGAACCTCACACCGCCTCAACCAACAAAAAAAGAGGGTAGTAATTAGATAAGAAGATATACGAGATCTCAGGCAGGGGCCTCAACTCTGGACTGACTGTCATATTTGAGACCCAGACATTGGATTAAGGTGTTAGATTGTGGTAGAAATAGTGACTGTAAAAACTAAAAGAGACTAAACAAACAAATTAAAGACAGTACAAAAATAGCTCTTTATTTATCAACAACTACAAGTTTTGGTGACAATTTGTGTTCAAACACATTGAATAAAGCATTCAATAAGGGATGTTCAATTACAGATACAACAGACAACTGCTATATCAAACATCAATCAAGGGTGGCCCCTAACCAATCAGGACACTTAAGACAACAGGGTACACCAAGTACCACAACACAGGTGTTCCAAACAATGGCTGGTTAGACTGACACAATAAAGAACTTTGACACAAGGCACACTGCACAGACAACAATAAGACACTACAAAAACATAGGTTACACAACATAAACCCCAAGACGCGACATAAACACAAAAGTTGTGACACAATTTACTATCCCACCAAGAACCCAGGCCTGCTGACACTAACTAGTCAGCCGCTCCTGTAACAATGGAAAACACAATCTATGATTATCATGGTAAAGACAACATATTAAACACATGAAGCAATGAGCACATACAATATAACACATGAATTAACCCATAGGTCATAAATGTCTTCCATCAAATTATCCACCTTGCCCCTCTAGTTGTACTACTGCTATTCTGAGGTAACCCTTGGTGACTGACATGATCATTCTTGTGTTGCCTCATTCTTCTTAAAGGTTACATATCTAATTGTTAAATACAACAATCAATGTTGCATCATCAGATCACCCACTTTATTATCTTCTCAAGTTGTGCCACTGCTATCATGAGATTACACTTGATATTGCTAGAATGGACCACCTAATGCAACAATGTCAATCTGCTCCACCTTCTCAGTTCAATGTGACTACACCACACAGCTCCTACATACACAAGCCGTGGAAGATTGATCTCATTTGTCCAGCTGTAAACACATAGCTACAAACAACAGAGTACATACATCAGCCGTTGCAAACAGCCACAACATCTCAACACATTTGGTTAACATATAACAGACATTGCACACAAACAACATATCAGCATTGATTCAGTTAACAGGCATAAGAATGACATCTTTGTTCTGGTAAATTAGGCTGTCATTCCTACCTACCAAAGTGGCTACATTTGCCAAGGAACCCATAATCAGTTCCCTGTCTACACCTTCTAGAATATTTTATACATTAATTTGTACAAGTCACCGGTAACACCAGACAACACAATATTCCCTATAAACCACAAGTTCATGGAACACTATCAATGTTCAACCCAAGATATTGTCACAACTAAACACTACCTACTATATTCTCAGCCTAATGCTCAACAATTCCCTATCCACTGTTACGCACACCGGCAACTGTTTTGCTAACACACCGTACTCTTTTCCCTAATATAAAACATATATTGACAGGTTGAACTCCTGTGCTCCACATCTGATAGTACACTTTACTCCTATGCAACAATACACAACATTATGAACTCTGCCACCATCAGACCCTAAGTTACCTCAACATAGGGACTTCACTGGACAACTACCTCAACAATGTCCCAGTTTGCATGAAGAGTACCAGCACTAATATGATACTGTGCAAGTTACAGCATCTGATTAGCATTACAAACTAACAACCAGCAAGCAAAACATGTCTAACTATGAAAAGCAACAGACATACATACAATGTGGAAACACCATATCTGTAGAATGTGACAATGTAACCTTACACATAGAAGAATCACAACATTCACAGAAAGTTAAAGATAAAGATAAACATTTATTACACAGGAACTCATTTAGGGACTCTCTGATGCCCCTAAGATAGCTCATAAAATAAACACACAATATTACTAAGTGAAAGTACACCAAATAGTGGCCACAGTGCCTCATTCATATGAGGCAGGATCCAAGAACAACAATGTCCATGGCAGGATACAGAACATTAGTTCTAATATAATAAACAGTGTACTATATATATTATGTCACTATTACACACTAATGACCAATAAGTGTTATTCAAGGCCCAACACAATCAGTGTAATATTATTTGTGAGTGGACAGCAACTGTACAGTTGTGCGCTCTGTTCCCCATCATTCTTCCTATGATACCCTGGTTATAAACTTTGCTATCTTACGCTTCATGTCACATGACAACTACATATTAATATCTCTGCGAAGGGTGGTACGCAGCACTAAATCACATTCTTCCCCTGGTAAAACAATCACCCTGTTTTACTACACATAAAACTCCCAGTTTGATACTCTAGCACAAACACTACTGCATTCTGGTAACAGATGTGACACCAGACTTCAATGCTAAATGAGAAACCCCTTTACCAATATCAGTTCCAGATGCACCTGCCTGTTCTCCCTCAGTAAAGCCACACTTCATCCGCAGTTACGATTACACAATGATTGCTGATACGCACCCCGCGTATTAAGATGCATTATTTCCTACGCCTAGTGGCTATCAATCTGCATGGCATCCCTACAATTCAACACATTATGTCCTACACTTCTATTTATTACCTACATGTTCTAACTACATAGCTTAACCATTAACCCATCATTGCCACATATAACATGTAAGTACCCTTCCCTGCTTTACACATGTTATAAATATTACACATATATTATGGTTATTTTCCCCTACTCATGTTGCTTTGGAGTGTTCATACCCAACTCTTGACCAAACATCCACTGTGATGCTCCCCATTGTCACAGAATAATCCTGTAAACATATCTTGCTGCTGTATACACATACACATATGATTCTCACCACTCTGTTGTTAAGTAACCTTCATTTCTAGCAACCCCACAAGCACTTACTCCCTTCCATGCCAACATGGCCTGCATGGCACCATGTGGCATTATTTCAGTCTTTACTATAAACTAATTTATGACCCCACACATTGTATATTTTGGTGAATCTCCCACATATCTATTTAGCCAGTAACACATTAATGCCATAGGATAACCATGTAAAATAATTCCCAACAAAATAATCTTGTGCCAGCATGGCTGGCATGACATGACATCAGTCTCTACCATATTTAACCACCACTAATGACCTATCTTCGTATTTCACATCACCATTGTCTGATTGCTGGCATCTCTATGAATTAAATGTTATATTCCTAAAACCTCAGGGACGTTACATTGATCTGTAGAACAGCTCACTTTAGTAATACTCATCTACATTATCTATTTATATTTCTTTGTTCCTACCATCTCGCCTAACAATTTTGTTCACCCATGCAAACACTTTCAAATTGGTAAACTGGCGTGTGCTACGATTTAACAAATATTTATTAAATTAAACATTTTAAACTTACAGATTTTTCCTCTGACATATGTTGTTCAATGATGAACAGATGGGAAACCCCACATATCTTGTCTCAAAGCGGGCTGGCCACAAAACTACAGAGGGCCCCAGCGCCTGCCTTCCCACACCGCTGGCTGCTACAAGGAACAATGGACTCCGGTCCCTTTGTTTCAGAGTGGCGTTTCCGGCGTTGCCAGATATTTTCTTGAGGCAGACCAAACCAAAATAAATCGTTGGTTTGGCGCTATCACATATCCAACCCCTTACTTTTTTTTGACGTCCCGTCAAAAGGAATGGACTATCGTATCCCCTTACCCCAACTATCTCTTTACAAGTTAACATCTACACATAAACCATCATCAAAATTACCAACGCCCAAAAAAAAATAAAGCCACCTGTGACCTCATCCAAAATTAATCATCAATGAAACAAGGATTCATTTAAATTTACACACAAACTGCCATCAAAATGACAAAGGCAAAACAAATCTATGTCACATGTTACCTCCTCCAAAACCTAAACTGCTGGTTATATCCCTGAAGAGTACCACTTAAAAAAAAAGTCTTTTTCTTCTCATACATCACTTACAATGTGAAACAGTGTAGATTACACCACCAGGCATCAGTCAGTTCCAAATACCAATAATCTGAATACAAAAGTATAAACTATACTAACTCAGTTGTTGGTACTAATGATTAAAATAATATCAGTGATGAAAAATAGCTCTTTTGCTATAAGAGCACCAATCATAACAAAATGAATTCAACCCTCACTTCTTACATAAAAATAATTAAACATAAAAGCTACATAAACATTAAACAAGTAACCTTTATATTGGTTACTACTTCCCTTAACTCTGGAGATTCAACACAAAATGTATTTAAAAATAATACCATTTGTCTCTTCAAATATAAGCTTCCTGCAGCTACTGTGGTACCTAAATGACTTGTTTTTCTATCAACCTGTATCTCTACACTAAAAAGAACATTTCATCACGTGTCGCCTGTAACCTGAATCTAAACATAAAGGAAAATATACCGGGCCAACAAAACATCGTTATTTCAATAATATCCCACCTCATGAATTCACCCTGGAAGTTACTCTCTTACTGGACATGATGGTAATGACAACACCACATGAACAACAGAACCACCCCTTTCACCTGGTCTGCCTGGTGTTCTTGCACTCTAAAAGAAAGACATGTCATCACATGACACCATCTACCTGTAATGATAATACATAAAGACAGCAAAACATATCTGATAATTAACCAACTACACTAAGGCTGTCAATCCAAATGACTGGAATTCCTAAACAGATGAAAACAGTCTCTATCTTTCACAACCATGTCTAACGGGCAAAAGTTCTTGCTGGTGGTCTTTCACAATCCCCTTTCGCACAAAGTCACGAATTGACATATCGGTATGCGGAGAATTTTGGCCCACACCAGTCACACTACACGGTCCACCTGTCACATTTCTGACACCTTCTAACTGGTCGACCACACTGATACAAGGAGACTTCCATCGTCCCCTCCTCCTCCGCCTCTTCCTGCGAAGGAAATTTCTCTGGTTGCCACACATAACCATCCGGCTATCAGAAGTTGACACTGCACCCACCTGAACTGCTGGGGCTGATCCTTTAGAAGGATCAACCTGGGGCGGACTCTGTTGTCGCTTAAGGCCCTGCTGGTCTCGGTGGCTTACGTTGGCAAATGCTTTGCTACAATTGACTCCAGAGGGGTTCTGAATAACACTAACCCCTATCTTCGGACACCTGTTCTGGAGGTGTGTGCGGCTTCGACAAACATTGCACCTCTTGCGTTGTACCTTGGGCTGCATCAACGAATCAGCTAAGGCTCTCATCCGACCTAGCTTAGCTCGGAGTTCCTCCACCACCACATCATCCTGCTGGACCCCTTGACACTCACCACTGGCATTAGGCCACCTCTCTGAACTGTAATCTTGAGGTTCTACATATTGGTATGCCGAGACTTTTGGAGCTAATGACACACTAGCCCATCGCATGGCCAAGTCTCTAACACAAAGGAAAGTCACTGAAGGGTCATGCAATATCCTCTCCTCTGCCATTCTCCTGCTGAGAACATTATGTAGTTTTGCAACAAACCAGTCTCTTAGGATCACTGGATCCCAAGCAACCATGCCCCTCTTTCTCTGAGCTTCCAGCACCAAATGAAAAGCTTTGTGGACCCGGTGAGAGAAATCCATGATGGATTCCCCAGCATCTTGTTTCACTTGGAAGAAAGCTGCAGCAAGTTCCACCATGCTGCGCTGCTCTCCATACACCTGCTGAATGGTCTGCAGCATCTCCTCAGGGTCATTACAAGCTGACCTAAGTTCAAGTTCCGCCCACACACTGGGAGCAACACTTTCACAAATAATGTCCACTTTATCTTCATCGCACACCGCACCAGCCCTCCAGGCAGATCTCACCTTCCTCACATACTTCTCAACAGTTGGCCCACCTTTCTGGCCAAAACAAGGAACTTCTATCCTCACAGGTGCAACTATGTACCTGACTTCACCAGTGGGCCCTGTGATGTCAGGGGCACCAACTGGGAGGGGAACTACGGTCCCTAACGTTGAAGACAGAGCCATCCTTGCTCTGGATAGGATACAGTGGAAGTGTACTAGGAGGCAATTTATCTGAGCCCACTCACCATACAGGGGACTCCTCTCTTGTGCAGGAATGCCCGGGGGATCTCAGCAGCAAACCTGGGTTCTAATGTCACAACTCAAAGACAATGGACACCCCAAACATAAACACTGACCTATTACACAAACAATCACTAGGTACTAAAACAATTCTAACAGAACAATTCAAAGGCTGCCACTATATCTCGTCGGGGTCGCCATTTTGTAGTCGATGGTAAAAGAGAAAGGGAGACAATCATAAAGACTGATGCTTCCTTCACTACGGTGCTAAGAGGTAGAGAGTAGTTCTGACTTCGTTACGGCCAAAGAAGAAAAATAGTGAAAAGAGAGAGAACCTCACACCGCCTCAACCAACAAAAAAAGAGGGTAGTAATTAGATAAGAAGATATACGAGATCTCAGGCAGGGGCCTCAACTCTGGACTGACTGTCATATTTGAGACCCAGACATTGGATTAAGGTGTTAGATTGTGGTAGAAATAGTGACTGTAAAAACTAAAAGAGACTAAACAAACAAATTAAAGACAGTACAAAAATAGCTCTTTATTTATCAACAACTACAAGTTTTGGTGACAATTTGTGTTCAAACACATTGAATAAAGCATTCAATAAGGGATGTTCAATTACAGATACAACAGACAACTGCTATATCAAACATCAATCAAGGGTGGCCCCTAACCAATCAGGACACTTAAGACAACAGGGTACACCAAGTACCACAACACAGGTGTTCCAAACAATGGCTGGTTAGACTGACACAATAAAGAACTTTGACACAAGGCACACTGCACAGACAACAATAAGACACTACAAAAACATAGGTTACACAACATAAACCCCAAGACGCGACATAAACACAAAAGTTGTGACACAATTTACTATCCCACCAAGAACCCAGGCCTGCTGACACTAACTAGTCAGCCGCTCCTGTAACAATGGAAAACACAATCTATGATTATCATGGTAAAGACAACATATTAAACACATGAAGCAATGAGCACATACAATATAACACATGAATTAACCCATAGGTCATAAATGTCTTCCATCAAATTATCCACCTTGCCCCTCTAGTTGTACTACTGCTATTCTGAGGTAACCCTTGGTGACTGACATGATCATTCTTGTGTTGCCTCATTCTTCTTAAAGGTTACATATCTAATTGTTAAATACAACAATCAATGTTGCATCATCAGATCACCCACTTTATTATCTTCTCAAGTTGTGCCACTGCTATCATGAGATTACACTTGATATTGCTAGAATGGACCACCTAATGCAACAATGTCAATCTGCTCCACCTTCTCAGTTCAATGTGACTACACCACACAGCTCCTACATACACAAGCCGTGGAAGATTGATCTCATTTGTCCAGCTGTAAACACATAGCTACAAACAACAGAGTACATACATCAGCCGTTGCAAACAGCCACAACATCTCAACACATTTGGTTAACATATAACAGACATTGCACACAAACAACATATCAGCATTGATTCAGTTAACAGGCATAAGAATGACATCTTTGTTCTGGTAAATTAGGCTGTCATTCCTACCTACCAAAGTGGCTACATTTGCCAAGGAACCCATAATCAGTTCCCTGTCTACACCTTCTAGAATATTTTATACATTAATTTGTACCAAGTCACCGGTAACACCAGACAACACAATATTCCCTATAAACCACAAGTTCATGGAACACTATCAATGTTCAACCCAAGATATTGTCACAACTAAACACTACCTACTATATTCTCAGCCTAATGCTCAACAATTCCCTATCCACTGTTACGCACACCGGCAACTGTTTTGCTAACACACCGTACTCTTTTCCCTAATATAAAACATATATTGACAGGTTGAACTCCTGTGCTCCACATCTGATAGTACACTTTACTCCTATGCAACAATACACAACATTATGAACTCTGCCACCATCAGACCCTAAGTTACCTCAACATAGGGACTTCACTGGACAACTACCTCAACAATGTCCCAGTTTGCATGAAGAGTACCAGCACTAATATGATACTGTGCAAGTTACAGCATCTGATTAGCATTACAAACTAACAACCAGCAAGCAAAACATGTCTAACTATGAAAAGCAACAGACATACATACAATGTGGAAACACCATATCTGTAGAATGTGACAATGTAACCTTACACATAGAAGAATCACAACATTCACAGAAAGTTAAAGATAAAGATAAACAAACATTTATTACACAGGAACTCATTTAGGGACTCTCTGATGCCCCTAAGATAGCTCATAAAATAAACACACAATATTACTAAGTGAAAGTACACCAAATAGTGGCCACAGTGCCTCATTCATATGAGGCAGGATCCAAGAACAACAATGTCCATGGCAGGATACAGAACATTAGTTCTAATATAATAAACAGTGTACTATATATATTATGTCACTATTACACACTAATGACCAATAAGTGTTATTCAAGGCCCAACACAATCAGTGTAATATTATTTGTGAGTGGACAGCAACTGTACAGTTGTGCGCTCTGTTCCCCATCATTCTTCCTATGATACCCTGGTTATAAACTTTGCTATCTTACGCTTCATGTCACATGACAACTACATATTAATATCTCTGCGAAGGGTGGTACGCAGCACTAAATCACATTCTTCCCCTGGTAAAACAATCACCCTGTTTTACTACACATAAAACTCCCAGTTTGATACTCTAGCACAAACACTACTGCATTCTGGTAACAGATGTGACACCAGACTTCAATGCTAAATGAGAAACCCCTTTACCAATATCAGTTCCAGATGCACCTGCCTGTTCTCCCTCAGTAAAGCCACACTTCATCCGCAGTTACGATTACACAATGATTGCTGATACGCACCCCGCGTATTAAGATGCATTATTTCCTACGCCTAGTGGCTATCAATCTGCATGGCATCCCTACAATTCAACACATTATGTCCTACACTTCTATTTATTACCTACATGTTCTAACTACATAGCTTAACCATTAACCCATCATTGCCACATATAACATGTAAGTACCCTTCCCTGCTTTACACATGTTATAAATATTACACATATATTATGGTTATTTTCCCCTACTCATGTTGCTTTGGAGTGTTCATACCCAACTCTTGACCAAACATCCACTGTGATGCTCCCCATTGTCACAGAATAATCCTGTAAACATATCTTGCTGCTGTATACACATACACATATGATTCTCACCACTCTGTTGTTAAGTAACCTTCATTTCTAGCAACCCCACAAGCACTTACTCCCTTCCATGCCAACATGGCCTGCATGGCACCATGTGGCATTATTTCAGTCTTTACTATAAACTAATTTATGACCCCACACATTGTATATTTTGGTGAATCTCCCACATATCTATTTAGCCAGTAACACATTAATGCCATAGGATAACCATGTAAAATAATTCCCAACAAAATAATCTTGTGCCAGCATGGCTGGCATGACATGACATCAGTCTCTACCATATTTAACCACCACTAATGACCTATCTTCGTATTTCACATCAAATCACCATTGTCTGATTGCTGGCATCTCTATGAATTAAATGTTATATTCCTAAAACCTCAGGGACGTTACATTGATCTGTAGAACAGCTCACTTTAGTAATACTCATCTACATTATCTATTTATATTTCTTTGTTCCTACCATCTCGCCTAACAATTTTGTTCACCCATGCAAACACTTTCAAATTGGTAAACTGGCGTGTGCTACGATTTAACAAATATTTATTAAATTAAACATTTTAAACTTACAGATTTTTCCTCTGACATATGTTGTTCAATGATGAACAGATGGGAAACCCCACATATCTTGTCTCAAAGCGGGCTGGCCACAAAACTACAGAGGGCCCCAGCGCCTGCCTTCCCACACCGCTGGCTGCTACAAGGAACAATGGACTCCGGTCCCTTTGTTTCAGAGTGGCGTTTCCGGCGTTGCCAGATATTTTCTTGAGGCAGACCAAACCAAAATAAATCGTTGGTTTGGCGCTATCACATTTACATAATGCGTGATTGATTTGTATGCTTTCTTCCCCTCGTGTTTAATTAGTTCAGCTGGTATCTCATCACATCCAGGCGATTTACCATTCTTCAGGTTCTTTATTGCCCATGCAATTTCATCTCATGAGGGTTCAGGTTCTGTCTCTGCTGTCATTGGCTCATGTATCTCATTCATATTCTCACTGTCACTCATATCATACATTCCACTACAGTACTCCTGCCATCTTTCTAGAATTTGTCTACATTCTGTTAAGGTATTTCCCATCTTGTCACAGATAACATTCAATTGAGGTTGAACATTTCTTGTCAATAACTTCATTTCTTTGAACGTTTCGTAATCTCTTCCACACTTATGATATTGCTCTATTCTGGTACAGCAATAGTAATATACAAGTAAATGGGCATATTCTTAAACAAGTGAATCGGTACAGCTATCTCGGAACAGTCATAACATCTGATGGGAGATGCCTTGAAGAGATTAGAACAAGAATTGCCATGGTGAAGGTAGCCTTTGCAAGATAGAAAACATGCTGACCAATAAAAAGATGTCAATTGAAACGAGAAAAAGAGTGTTGAAGTGCTACATAGAACCAGTACTTTTGTATGGATGTGAAGCGTGGACAATGAGCAGACAAGTTGAAAAACATCTGTTGGCTGTGGAAATGTGGTTTCTGAGGAAAATGCAAAGAATACCATGGACAGACGGAAAAACCAATGAACATGTCCTTCAAGAAACAAATGAAGATCGTAAACTGATTAGACACAATAGATATAGACAGTCAAAATTCTTTGGGCATGTTATGAGAAGAAATGAATTGGAGAACTTGGTGACAACTGGCAAGATCGAAGGGAAGAGACCAAGGAGAGGCCAAGAAGTAAATACCTGGATGGCATGGTCGAGACAGAAACACGGAGCTGATCCACGACTCTAGTGATCGAGTGAGATGGCAAAACATGACCGCCCACGCTTATCGGCATGGCACATGATGGATGGATGGATGGTACAGCAATCTTGTAAATATTGGTTTTTGTCCCTTCAAGTATTCTTTCTGTTAATAGGGAAAGCTAATCCACACGCAAAATTCAGTCCATCACTACTGTAAATAGTGTTTATGGACTACGCTTGAGTTCAAAGCGAGTGTGCGCAAACAACAAAATACAGACTATTAACGGACAATGGGGCTTGCTGTGGGAATTAATCCAACAGATATCAAAAGAAATCATTCCACCCAAACATAGAATTACAAAATAGAAATGGATGATAGATGCAATTTTGCAGATGATGGATGAAAGAAGAAAGAAAAAGCAAGATAAAGAAGAATATTTACAAAATATAGTAAACAACAGCAAGGTGGCTAAAGAAGTGTGACTGAATCAACGGTGCATGAAGACGAAATACAACTGGTTGTTCAACATCGAGGATCAGTGCGATATAAAGGGATAAGATGATATAGTCAATAGATGAGGAGCGGCTGGTCGAGTGGCTAGAACGTCGGATTCTCCTTTAGGAGACCCGGGTTCGAATCCTCGGTAAGGTGTGAGATTTTCTTTCTGTCTGAGGCTAAAAGAATATCCTAACCTGAACAGTTCGCCTCAAAGACCCCCCTGCCATACACCGCAATGTACTATACTGGCAGTAAATGGCAATTTGGCAGTCAATAGATAGACGGAATCCCCCAATACTTGCAGCGGAAGTTGAGGATGCACTAGGCACCCGGTACAGACAATTTACATTGGAAGAAATTGAGGCTCTAGGTGATTTTGGAATCCAAATATTGACAAATGTCCAAAATTACGTCTAAACTAGTGGGTACATTCCTGGTGATCTATTTAAATCATCTTTATACCTCTGCCAAAGAAACCACGCGTTTTAGAATGCGAAGAGCATGGCACAGTACGTCTTATGAGTCATATGACAAAGCTTTTACTGAGAATAGAGGGACACAGAGGTGTTTCCAAGGCACCAGGGCCGGGATCTATACTGGCCAAGACCTGCTGACACGTCCACACCGTGCGTCCTGGGCAACATCAGTAGGATCGATGATTCCTCCGAAGCCGGAGAGTATCTGCCTGCATGGCGAGAAACCACCAGTCTGCACACCAATAAGCCAGACATGGGACAACGGATACTCACGCAAACCTCAGTCCGGTATGACATCACACTGATGTTGGATTACAGGATGTACTCATCCAACATACAGGACTTCACGCTGGAGTTCACAGCCAGCGAACACGAGCAAGCACGCAAGCACCGAGAATAGTTATGAAAAGAATAAGAACCAAGATTAAACTAGAAATTAGTGGTGAACAGTGTGGATTTTTAGAGGGAAATGGCACAAACAATGTTATATATATTCTTAGGACACTATTAGAAAGAGCTATAGTGATAAAAACAGATCTATACTTATGCTTCATAGACTACACAAAAGCATGTGTACCAATGTGTAACATGAGCAAATAATACAACTACTAAAGCAACTGTATATTGACGGCAAAGACTTACACATGATAAGGAACAAAAATTAGCAGCAAACAGCAGCAATAAGAGTTAACAACCTCGTAAGACCCTTTCAGTATATAAAGAAGGGCGTCGGACAAGGTTGTGTATTGTCTCCTGATTTGTTCTCATTGTAGAATTGAACACATAACGAGATCTACAGACAATAAATCAGGAGTCTGGTTGGTGGAAATATTATAAATAACTAACGTTATGCTGATGACAGTGTCTTGATTTCAACAAGTCAGAAGGAAATGCAGGAAATGATAGATACAGTAGTTGTAGAAAGAAAAAAAAATCAGTTGGCTTTAACTTGAATAATAGAAAGACCGGCGCCTTGGTGATATCCAAGAAACAGATTGTGCAATTAAAGTAAGTGACGTTATTTTTGGGCAAGTGCAGAAATTCAGATATATAGGCACACGAGTAACATCAGATGAAAGACTTAACACAGAGATGGCCTTGGATTTCCTTTATTGTGTTGCCCCAGGAGTGAGGGGAATCAACACCCACATTATTTTTAACCCCATATCATTATTCTAGAGAATCCACCAGATTCCGTCCCCAACACTCCTTCAGTCAATGGATACCTCTCTCTCTCTCTCTCTCTCTCTCTCTCTCTCTCTCTCTCTTTCTCTCTCTCTCTCTCTCTCTCTCACTCCTGGATCATGCCCCCTCTCACACTTCCCCAAGACAACATACTAAACAACTCTAGCTTCTAAAATTAATAACACATTAATTTAATGAAGAAAAGTGCATGTATGTGAGAAGTGTATGTGTAGAATGTATGTCGTATACTCTAGTGTGTCTGCAGAATCAGACTGAACAGCTCAGGAGACAGGTCGTATCATCCCGGTAAGGACTACACCACATCATTAGAGTCAGCACAAAATGAACTCACCAAACGATGTGTCCCTCCTACTAGATGTTGACTATCTCCAGTAGCTTTTGATATCCACGATACCTGGTCACCAATCTCAGATATAGTTCGGTACTGATCCCAAATTAATCATACACAGTGTTCCCTAAATGTCCTTAGAGTCGGAGACTTCACAATCCCTGCATCGTGAAAACATGGAACACTGTCCCTTGAAATAACATTATTCCCTTCTAACAAATGTCCTAAAGTTTTCACCCTTACACAGTTATTGTACATAGTCTCATAGGAATATACTAATTTCCTAAATACTTCCTATTGTTCTTTTCCCCTATGATGTGGAAATACAAATACTATTGTTCTGTTCACAAGTGATGTGGAAAACAACTACTATTGTTCTGTTCACATGTGGTGTGAAAACACAATCATTATCGTTAAGAAGTCCTCCTGTCGGATACTTATATGTATCGGCTCAACAGAGCCCTGTTTCTTCAGGCCCTTTTTATTATAGGCCCAGTGCAAAGGCCACTGAATACATCTTCCTGCACTAGTGTATCCATGATCTGAAAGTTGTGATTTTTCAATTGGTTTTCTAGACAACCTGGGGGAACCTGTGAAAGAGAGAGAACACACACCTGGTGAGAGCAACTGGACACTGATCCCAATTAGATGAGTGTAGGCCGATGGCCTCACTCAGATATATACAGTGAACCAAACTCTGCCGTGGGGCAGAGGAGCTCATCACATCGGTCCGAATCAGGGTAAGACAAGGAAAGACCAAATGTAAAGTGCAGAACCCCAATAGACCCCCACTGGAAGATCCCACCATTGGACATTTCCCCTATCCCCAAACCATCCTCAATCCTTCTAAATATCATCCCACTTCACTATTTCCAACCAGCTGAGCTAATTGACGTCTCACACTAGTTAATTTTAACAGTGAGACTTTCTACTGTCGCCGACACTTCTTGAATACCTAACCACAACGCAACAACACTATGTTAAAGTCCTACACACTATTTATCACTAGACTGTTCACATTATTTACATCTATAGGCTATCCCTAAATACCTTATGAAATCCCAGCTCAATCCTGAATCGAATCTTCACTTTGCCATGAAAGACACATGTTTCTCAACATTAATCGATGCCGAACATACGGGATTCTTTTCAATATTAGAGCCGAGCCAGCTAACACGTCAGTCTAGTTAAATCACATTCTTCACACTGGCGGCACAAGTTTGTTTTCATACAGCCTGGGATTGTCATAGTGACGTCATTCTATGTCAACAACAGGTGTCCCCAGGGGCAGACAATCCGTCCCTAACTTCACAAGAAGAGTTGTCTCTCTTTTTACAACTAACGCACCCGTCTTTCCTTTCAACATGCGATTCGGCAAAACAACAGGCCGACCTATTTTCCCATTTCCTAGGGAATTCTCAAAGACTGGCGGTTTCCTTTGATCCGCCGTGAGTGTGTCCCCACTGGTAACAAACAATTGTAGCTGTGAATACAATTGTCTCTGTTATTTTATCATCTTATCGTTCATTACAGTGGTTCCGTGACATAGGCCCCCTCTTAAGAGAGTAGTCCATCTCAATCTTTTCCCACTGTAAGCTCGATCCAGATGATTTATTCCTCTTCTTCAGGAGCTGGGTGTCTGGACAGAAAATCCGCTCCAACATTTTCCTTCCCAGGTATATACTCCACTGTGAAATGGTAGGGTTGAAGTAGCAACGGCCACCGCATCAAACGGGCGTTGAGCGTCTGGGAAGTAACCAGGAGCATCAGGGGCTGATGATCCGACTGGACCCGAAACTGAACTCCATACAAATAGGGCTGGAATTTCTGCACGGCCCATACGAGAGACAAACACTCTCTCTCTCTCTCTCTCTCTCTCTCTCTCTCTCTCTCTCTCTCTCTCTCTCTCTCTCTCTCTCTCTCTCTCTCTCTCGACATTCGAATAATTCCTCTCAGCCTGGAGAAGTTTCTTGCTTGCGTATGCCAAAGGTTTCAAAACCGAAGCATCGTCTTTCCCTTCCTGTTACAAGGCTGCCCCAATTCCAATCCCACTCGCATCCGTTCTCAACACAAATGGTTTGGAAAGGTCAGGGAGCTGTAACAAAGGTTCGCTTACCAAAGCCTCCTTCAACTGACTGTAGGCACTCTCGCACTCCGGTGTCCAAACGATTTGGTCCGGGGATCCCCTTTTCAAGATTTCCGTTAATGGAGCTCCCAGTTCAGTGAAATTTCGGGAACAATTTTTTATAAAACCTACACAACGAGAGAAAGGATCGCACATCCTTCTTCGTTTTTGGCCTTGGAGCACATCTGATTTTTTCTAGGTTCTTTTCCTCTGGGACAATTTTTCCTGGAGTGATGGTGTGACCCAGAAATTCCAGAGTCTGTTAACCAATCATGCACTTGGTTGGACGAGCTGTAAGCCCTGCTTCTTTGAGCCTATTGAAAACTATCTCCAAGGATTGCAAATGGTTATCCAAGCTGTCACTGGAAATCAGTATATCATCCATGAATGAGATAATGGACGGATCCTGTAAGGGATCTAATAAGGTCCTCATCATGGGAATAAACAAACTAGGTGCATTGCTGAGTCCAAAGGGCATGACATTGAATTCGTAATGTCCACAGGGAGTACTGAAGGTCAGCAGGGGTCGAACCTCTGGTTTGACCGGTATCTGATAATACACCCGACTCAGATCCACCTTTGAGAAGTACCTAGCCTTATGAAGCCTAGCGAATAACAGAGTTGGATTCGGCAAAGGTTCCACCTGAAATTGAGTATGACTTTTCATGAGTCGATAGTCTAAACACAACCGGTGTTCTCCACTTGGTTTGCGTAACAAAACCACCTCCGCATTGTATGGGGAGGTGGATGGCGCAATCACGTCATCCTCCAGCAGTTTCTGTATTTCCTCCTCCAGGGCCTTTTCTTTAGAGAATGGCACTGGGTAAACCTTTTGGCGAACCGCCTCCTGTGTGGTCAAAGTCATCTCGAACTCAACCAACCTCGTTCGTCCTGGTTTATCAGTCAGTATCTCCTTATGAGACTCGAGAACCTGGGTAATCTTTTCCCTCTCCTGGGAAGTCAGATCAGGGTTCACTTGCACATCCCTATAGGTTTCCTGTTGTACCAAGGGATATTCCCTGCTCTCGTTGGTTCCCGTTTCAGTCTCCACTGCAACTGCCATTGCCATGAGGTGGGCTGCTTTGTCTCCGGGTCTCTCCTCGTATTTCCGCAGGAGATTGATATGGAAAATCTTCGACTTTCCCCGGATCCGGATCTGATAGTTGGTTCTGGATATCACCCTTTCCATGGGAAATGGTCCTTGTCAACCTATCTCCAGTTTGTTGGTTCCCGTTGGGAGTAGCAACAAGACTTTGTCTCCCACCTCTAGAGATCTGTCTTTAGACCTACGGTTGTAGTAGGCTGCATGTCTCTTTCTGGCGTTTATCAAGTTTTGAGTTGCCAGAGTCCATCCCTTGTAAAGTTTTTCTTTTAGTTCCTCCACGTATTTATCAGAGGAGATTACTTCTTCTGACGTTCCCTCCTCAGTCCAACTCCTCAACATGGCTTCCAACGGTCTTTTGATTGGACGACCAAACAGCAAAGTAGCGGGTTGTAGTCCTGTTGAGCCATGAGGTACTTCCAAATAGGCAAAAAGTGCTGCTTGAATATATTCATCCCACCTATCAGGTTTTTCCTGTGCCAGTTTCCGGATCATTGTCATCAACGTGCCGTTGAAACGCTCTACTTGTCCATTGGCTTGAAGGTGGTAAGGGCTGGTATGTATGTGGTTAGAGTGGAACACCCGAAATACCTCCTCCATGAGTTTCCCACAAAACTGGGACCATTGTCCGTCAGAATTTGATCAGGGAAGCCTAATCTTGTAAAGGCCTCCATCAGTGCGTCCGCCACTCGTTTCGAGTCAATTGTGGTCAATGGTATGGCTTCACCCCACATTGTACAGCAATCCACCATGGTGAGTTTATACATGTTCCTCTTCCTAGTCCTAGGAAGTGGACCCACGATATCGATGACTACCCTCTGAAAAGGAGAGTTCATGATGGGCATTTCACCCAGGACCACCGGCGCTGTCCAGTGTTTCGGTGCCACCCTCTGGCACTCAGAGCATGACTTCACATACCGACGCACATCATCTGTCATTCCCGGCCAATAGTAATGGCAGGAAATTCGCTGCATGGTGGCGGCAATACCATTATGCCCACTAAATGAGATGGTATGCCCCATATGAAGAATTTGGGAACGGTGAGCCTTCGGGACCACCAACTGACCGTATAGGTTGTCTCCCTTTCCGGCTCTCCTGTAGAGTATCCTATTCTTCATTTAGTACTGTCCCCGTTCTGGTCGATCAGCACTTCTCTGAAGCTTCTTGTAGCAAGGACTTAAGGTTGCATCCTCACTCTTGGCAGTCCGCAGCTCCCCCGGCAGTGGGTTAGTCACAATTGCTTCTGCCTGATCCATTCTCCTCTGAGAGCGAGTCTGCATTGCTCCCATATGGATTGGCTCCCTGGGCATTCCCAGAAAGCCATACTAGTAACCGAGGATGGCGGGAAAAATGGGATCGGTCAATACAGCGGCCTTTATTGTGCAGGTGACATATCTTGACCGAATCTCCACTTTGGCAATGGGCAACTTCATGGCTATAGCACTCTTCTGTGCAGGCTGTATCTCCATGGTCTCACCTGTGAATTGTTCTGGGTGTACCAGATCCGCAGAAATCACGGCCTCCCCGTCCAGTTCAGTGTCGTACAAACACTCAACTTGTCGACCGTTAACCTCTATCAATTCCACTACAGGTGGCTTATCCTGGTCTGGAGTCTCTTCCTCGGTCTCGAACTGTTCGGAGGGCTCCACCTTCGGTTTCCCGGGGCACCCGACGAAATGAGAATCTCCTGACTTATCTCTACAGTCAACAGCATTGTTCGTGTTCGCCCTGCAGTGTTTGCACCATTTCCCTGTCCTAGATTTTCTAGTGCCAGACTTTTGTGAGCTCTCCTGGTGGCGAGCTTCCTTGTCGTCCTTGGCATTTTCATTGACAACCTCCTTGGAAGTCACTTGACATGCCGGGAAGTGAGGGCTCTTCGCCTTCGATTTGCAGTCCCTCGTATTGTGAGAGGGTGACTTACAAATCGAACACCACCTCTCCGACCATGGTTGTTTTGGTGTAGCGCTCGATGTGCTCTTGCTTCCCTCCTTCGTCTTCTCTAAACTCTCCTCTGACGGTTTTACATAAGGTTCCCCCTTCTTGGTTCCTGAGTTTTTGGATTTCTTCCTGTCATGTTTGTCCTGACTTTTAGGGTTGGTGGAAAGGTTTTCTCCCGCCTCCCCATGTACCTCGACGAACCGTTCTGCCAATTTCGTCACGATGTCAATACGTTCCGCCCCTTGTTCTCCCAGGAATGTCCTGAGAGGTTTCGACATTTGCTTCTAAATATCATCCCACTTCACTATTTCAAACCAGCTGAGCTAATTGACTTCTCACACTAGTTAATTTTAACAATGCGACTTTCTACTGTCGCCGACACTCCTTGAATACCTAACCACAGCGCAACAACACTATGTTAAAGTCCTACACACTATTTATCACTAGACTGTTCCACGTTATTTACATCTAAAGGCTATCCCTAAATACCTTATGGAATCCCAGCTCAATCCTGAATCGAATCTTCACTTTGCCATGAAAGACACATGTTTCTCAACATTAATTGATGCCGAACACACGAAATTCTTTTCAATATTAGAACCAAGCCAGCTAACACGTCAGTCTAGTTAAATCACATTCTTCACACTGGCGGCACAAGTTTGTTTTCATACAGCCTGGATTGTCCTAGTGACGTCATTCTATGTCAACAACAGGTGTCCCCAGGGGCAGACAATCCGTCCCTAACTTCACAAGAAGAGTTGTCTCTCTTTTTACAACTAACGCACCCATCTTTCCTTTCAACTTGAATCACCCAAACAAACGAGAAGTAGATTGTGAGCTTTACTAAAACACGACTACAAGAGACAAATTTGACGTTGCGGCCAAAGCCTTCGTCCGCACAGGACAAACAAATACAAACCAACACAAACCTACATGAAACACACTATGACAATATTAAACTATTAAACTAATTAAATGTACTGGACTAAAAATCAAAAATCAAAAAAAAAAAAAATTTCGGTGATTCATTCCTTTCAACTTGCGATTCGGCAAAACAACAGGCCGACATATTTTCCCATTTCCTAGGGAATTCTCAAAGACTGGCGGTTTTCTTTGATCCGCCGTGAGTGTGTCCCCACTGGTAACAAACAATTGCATCTGTGAATACAATTGTCTCTGTTATTTTATCATCTTATCGTTCACTACAGTGGTTCCGTGACAGAGATAACGAATAAAATAAGATAAATAAACTTTCTATCAAATTAAGAACATTTTATGCAATAGGTCCTTGTCCTTGAAAGTTAGAAAAAGAGTTCTTATATGTTATATAGAACCAATATTTACACACAACTGCGAATCCTGGTCAATTAGTGTGTGTGTGTTGTTTTTTTTTTTTTTTTGGTGGCATATCCTTTACTGGACATCGCTGTCAACATCAGCATCTTTCAGCTGATTGTTGATTTCTTGGCAAGATAACCTCAGTAGTTTGCCATTGCTTTCTGAGCGGCCGTCTCACATACCCCGTAAGTTACCAACGCGATTCGAACCACTGCTTATTCTCACCGTCACGTTACCTACGAGAGTATACGAGATTACGGAGAAAAGTCGCTAACCTCTAGGCCAGGAAGCCGGCGGTCAATTAGTAAGGAGGCGAAAAAGCTCTGGAAGCCTTGGACATGTGGTTTACAGAAGAATGCTAAAAATTAATTGAACAGCCAAAATGATCAATGTGGACATTTTGAGGGAAGCTAAGTTTCAAAGGCATCTTATCACAAACATCATAAAGAAGCAGTCATTTTTTTTTTTTGCCACATTATGAGAAGACAAAAACTGGAACATGTTGTGACAGTAGGAAAGATTTGTGGAAAGAGCGAAAGAGGAAGCGTGAGAAAGTACTTGACAGTCTTTTGACATGGCACGGAAGGGAGTCAACACTCTAATTGAACCATGCCGCCGGAGATTGCAATTTGTGGAGAGGCATGATCGCCCTCACCAACCGGCCAGGCTCTGGATGACGATGATGATGATGATGATGATGATGATGATGATGATGATGATCAGGATGATGATGATCGACTATCTGTCTTTGTCCCTTCCACAACCTCTCTGTGTGTCTTGTGGTATGTTACGGTGTTACTTATGTGTAATATGTCTATCTGGTCAGGCCAGGGTATGTGTCTGTGTGGTAGGCTATAATGTTACTTATGTGTAATGTGTCTATCTAGTCATCCCATGGTGTGTGTGTGTGTTGTGTGTGTGTGTGTGTGTGTGTGTGTGTGTGTGTGCCTGTGTGGTAGGTTACGGTGTTACAAATGTGTAATGTGTCTATCTGGTCAGGCCATGGTGTCTCTGTGTGGTATGTTACGGTGTGACCATTCTCAGCCTCCCTTAAAGCTTCCGGTAATATACGGACAATATTAATGTAAACCGTTGATTTTTAGATGAACATTACTGAATACCATACTCCATCTTGTTGAGTGCAGGGAATCTCTCAGCCATTGTCCCAGGAACTATATGTGTCCATTGTTCCCTGGGTTCCATGGTCTTGCTAGCCGTGACTGCTTTGTCTAATCTATTTCTATAGTATACATCCATCTTCTCTTCGGTTTCCATGAATTGTTTCCGTGGAATATGCAAATTGTATGTCTTCTAAACATATAGTTATGAAGAAGAATAGGAAAAATACTATGGCGGTGAATGCAGAAAATAAAGAAATATTTATTTAAAAAAAGGATTAAGAAAACATGACCGAGCAAGATCAATGCACTATGGCCAGCCTCCTGTTTTATTTCCGCTGTATCTAAATGTCAGTTCTGTTTGCTGTGTGCTTGTTGCTGCTTGTCAAAATAATGTTTGGAATCCATGTGTGTAGTTTACTCCTCCGCCTTGTCCTGGTTATGTCATGCTGGCTGCTGTCACGTGTCAGTAGGCTTCTATTTCTTTATGGAGTCTGTCACGTGTCAGTAGGTCCTTATGTCATGATGGCTGCTGTCACGTCTCAGTAGGCCCTTATGTCATGATTGCTGCTTTCATGTGTCAGTAGGCCTTTATGTCTTTATGGAGCCTATCATGTATCAGTAGGCCTTTATGTCATGCTGGCAGTTTCACGTGTCAGTAGGCCCTTATGTCATGCTGGCGGCTGTCACGTGTCAGTAGGCCCTTATGTCATGATGGAAGCTGTCACGTGTCAATAGGCCCTTATGTCATTATGGCGGCTGTCACGTGTCAGTAGGAACTTATGTTATGATGGCGGCTATCACATGTCAGTATGCCTTTATGTCATTATGGAGTCTGTCACGTGTCAGTAGATCCTTATGTCGTTAAGGAGGCTGTCACGTGTCAGCAGGAACTTATGTCATAAGGGCGGCTGTCACGTGTCAGTATGCCCTTATGTCACGTGTCAGTAGGCCCTTATGCCACGTGTCTGTAGGCCCTTATGCCACGTGTCAGTAGGACCTTATGTCACGTGTCAGTAGGCCCTTATGCCACGTGTCAGTAGGCCCTCATGTAACGTGTCAGTAGGCCCTTATGTCGCGTGTCTGTAGGCCCTTATGCCACGTGTCAGTAGGCCCTTATGTCACGTGTCAGTAGGCCTTTATGTCACGTGTCAGTAGGCCCTTATGTCACATGTTAGTAGGCCCTTATGCCACGTGTCAGTAGGCCCTTATGTCGCGTGTCAGTAGGCCCTTATGCCACGTGTCTGTAGGCCCTTATGCCACGTGTCAGTAGGCCCTTATGTCGCGTGTCAGTAGGCCCTTATGCCACGTGTCAGTAGGCCCTTATGTCACGTGTCTGTAGGCCCTTATGCCACGTGTCAGTAGGCCCTTATGCCACGTGTCAGTAGGCCCTTATGTCACGTGTCAGTATGCCCTTATGCCACGTGTCAGTAGGCCCTTATGTCACGTGTCTGTAGGCCCTTATGTCACGTGTCAGTAGGCCCTTATGTCACGTGTCAGTAGGCCCTTGTAACAAAATGTTGCCCGTCATTTGCCAGACATTGCGATCAAGCCCAACCACAGGTTGATGTTATAAGCAATTTTACGTCCAGTAGTTTGCTCATGTTTTATGAACGAGAAGTCAATGCTGAAGTCCAACTGACATGTGTAAGTGTTGATCCCCCTTCCGTGACATCAGCGTACTGGAAGTTTGAGCACAAGCGCATTAAGCCGCATGACCACGTAGATCTCTAGGCTCTTATATAGTCATCAAGTACATACACTTTCTCTGTGTCTCAAGTCTTACTCTGACACCAGCCATCCCTCTCCACCCATTCTCTCTGTCTCTCTGTCTCTGTCTCTACCTCTGTCTCTGTCTGTCTGTCTCTCTGTCTTTCTGTCTGTCTGTCTGTCTCTCTCTCTATCTCTCTCTACCTACCTACCTAGATGTTACTGTCTCTTCTCTCCATTCATCTATTTATCCAATCATCCATCCATCCCTCGAACCATACGCCTATTCATCCACCTAATAATTCAACCATCAACATACTGAACCATTCATCCATTCATCTATATATCCACACATCCATCCATCAAACCATCCATCCCATCTATCCACAGATACACCCACTGACACATGCAGGGTTGTTACGGATCTCTACTAATGTTCCACGACCAGTGCAGTCTGAGATCCGAGGGTCAGATCCCAACCAGGGCGATACTGGCCGTACCTCCTATAATGTGTGCTAGTTGGTAGCCAACTTCACATGCCCAGTACACCCAAATGTTTATTTTAATAAATATGATCATTGACACGGGTTACTATGGTTACATGTTAATTTAAAAGGGGTATAATAACTACTGATTCCTCTGGTCACATGTTAATTACAAATCGGGATTTTAAACAAACCGTCAACTGTCATTTACTGCCAATATAGTACCTTGCGGTGTATGGCGGGTGGGGGAGTGGAGGGGGGGGGGGGAGAGAGGGTCTTTGAGCCTGAGGAATTACGACCGCCTGGCTAGTGCAGCCGCCGTGAACTGCGCAGGTTAGGATTTTCTTTTTGCCCCAGACAGAAAAAATCCCACACCTTACCGAGAATTCGAACCCGGGTCTCCCAACAAGCTCAGCTCTTTGAGCAAGCGACAAAAGACAGTCAGTCATGATTATGGAGGATCTCTGTGTCACAGGGTTGTTAGAGAAAGAATCATTCGTGCTTTCCTCATTAAGGAGCAGAAGAATGTAGTAAGAGTTTTCGGGACACAAGAGGTTAGCTAGAAACACTAAGGCTTCTGTTAGATTCAAATTTTTAAAAAATTTTAACGAAAAAAGACAGTTGTCGACCTTTTGACCTAGGTCAAAGTGTAGTATTTGCACCTGATCTTGCCAAGGCCACAAGCAGAGGCAGTCAACCGAATGGCGCACAAAGACTCGGGGACCTGAGAGGGTGACTCTGGCCCACGCGAGACTTTATTTAATTTTTTTTTTTTTTTAACACTGCGGCGCATTCCTCGTCGGCTCAACAGTTAACAGTGACAGGTCTGAATGTCCAGAAGGAATCGAGGAGCAGCATACCTTCAAAATGGAAATGTACAGCGACATAGTTGCCAGTCTCAGATAGAATGGTTTTACCGTCAGACTACTCGCCGTAGAGGCTGACGCAAGAGGTCAGGTTTCCAAACCCGAGAACGATGCGTTTAAGCAGTTAAGTCTAAAGTGTCAGTCGAGAACTCTGGCACTAAAGCGACTGGGCGAGGCTGCGGGGTAAGCCTCGTGGTGGCTTGGGAACAACCGGAGACTGTGAGCTGGTCCAAGTCTCTGTCTACAAAACGATCCGTATCTCATCCAAGAGAAAGCTAATAGGCCTCGCAACAAAGACTGAAACAATCTTTACTATCTCGTGCCGACACAGTAGCCATCCCACAAAGAAGAACAGTACACCTGAGCCGGAGATGCTATGGAGTGATTCACAGACCACAGCGTGGTAAACAATAGTCTAGTCACTAGACTATTATTTGCCACACTTCACCAGACACTAGTGAAATGTCGTCCAGCAGAGACAGGAGTAATATGTAATTTTGATAATACAGCGAAAATCGGAGGATGTACTAAGAATAAAGAAGGAGGTGCGAGAGGATACGGATAAAATAGTAAGCGCAAAGAAGGAGGTGCGGGGGATATAACTCATGAATAAATAATCGCCTGTTTTTGCACTGTTACTTCCCTTTTTGAGAATTGTATTTATTTATTTAATTATTTATTTATTTATTTATTTATTTTTTCTTTCTTAAAAGTTTTAATTTAAAGATTACGGTTATTATTGGACGTAGTAGGTATGGCTTAGTGAAATTCGTTGTTAATGGGTGGTTGAGTGGTGGAGGAGCTAGGTAAGTGCTTCCAAACACGATCATCATACGGGTTACAGCTCTTCAAATGAAAACCTTTAAATAAAAGTAAAGAAGGTCGGTATTACTGGTTGTAGTGGGTATGGCTTAGTGGAATTCGTTGTTAATGGTGGTTGAGTAAAGGAGTAGCTAGGTACGTGCCTCCGAACACTATCATCGTACCGGTTACATCTCTTCAAAGAAAAACCTTTAAAACGTAAAAATGGCGGGTATTATTGGATGTAGTGGGTATGTCTTAGTGTCATTCGTTGTTAAGGGTGGGTGAGCGGAGGAGTATGATTGATTATAGACATTGGCATTGATATTGTACATTGATGGTAGACATCCTAACCCGTGCCACCATCTTTACTTTTTCACTTTACAAGCGATTTGACCTTTCACGATTCCTTGTCTTAAGGCTTGTTGTGACGACACATAAGCGCATCTAAGGAAGTATTTCAGGTTATGAACTGATCCTCACCAATTATGCACATGTACCTATCATACTACTAAATACTACTTTGTATGACACGCATTTTCCCCGCCAGCTAATTAACTGCGACAAGGCCATTCTTCGCTACTTATAGATACATACACACACAGTCATTAGAAGGATACATACTGACATCCCATCACTTTCACTCGTGGCCGAATACAGTGAAAAACGACCAATCATATATACAGACATAGAGATACACACATATACAGACAGATAGCTAGCCAGTTATCCAGACTCACAAACCCCTTACCAACGAATTTCACTAACCCATACCCACTACAACCGGTAATACCGGCCATCTTGACTTTTTACGGTTTTCATTTAATGCTCTGATACTTTTGATGATATTACTTGGAAACACTTATCTAGATACTCCACCACTCAACCACCCCTTAACAACGACCTGGAGCCTTTGTTTAGGAATTACTCTTTCTCTTAGCAAGGAACCGATGTGTTTATTTAGCCACTCAGCTTCTCGCGCATCCCTTAACAATAATCAGAAGCACGTATCTATGTACTCCTCTGCTCACCCACCCATTAACAACGAATGACACTAAGTCATAACCACTACATCTAATAATACCGGCCATCTTTACGTTTTTAAGGTTTTAATTTGAAGAGCTGTAACCGGTATGATAGTAGTGTTCGATGGCACTAACCTAGCTACCCCTTTACTCAACCACCCATTAACAATGAATTTCACTTAGCCATACCCACTAAACCCAGTAATACCTACCATCTTTACTTTTTTAAGGTTTTCATTAGAAGAGATGTAACCCGTATGATGATAGTGTTCGGAAGCAATTACCTAGCTCCACATCCACTCAACCACCCCTTAACAACGAATTTAAGCCATACCTACTACGTCCAATAATAACAGTAATCTTTAAATGAAAACTTTTAAGAAGGAAATAATAAATAAATAATTAAATAAATATATACAATTCTCAAAAAGAGAAGTAACCGTGCAAAAAAACAGGCAATTATTTATTCATGAGTTATATCCCTTGCACCTCCTTCTTTGCTCTCACTATTTTATCCGTATCCTCCTGCACCTCCTTCTTTATTCTTAATATATCCTTCGATTTTCGCTGTATTATCAACATTACATACTACTGACAGGCGCTGGGAGGGAAACACAAGCCCACGGCAACATAAATTAGCTCAGGGTCAGGGCTAGCTTCTGCTGCGCGTGCATTAGTGCGACTCATTCAGCCGTGGACGGGAAGCGAAGAAGGCAAGCTAACAGCAAGGACGTCCACCGGAGTATAGCAAACAGCAATTTAAGAGATGGCGACAGAGGCAAAACGGCCACTGGAAAGGAGCTGGCTGTCTTACGGTGATATTAAAGGTGCCGTGATAATTAGGCGGTCACGATGTATAAGGTGTAAAGTGTTCATTTCCCTAAGGGCGGGATGGCTTGTGTGTAGGCATACATTGCGACGCATTTGTGAGATACGTGCGGGAAAAGACTAACACGTCTAAAAGCTGGACAACAGGATCCGAATACTGATCATGATTCGGTGGGCCCTTCCCCAGAGAGTGCTAAGAAAAACCATTTGAAACATTCACTGAAGAAGGAGCTTTCTGGCGATCTGAAGCTTCCTTTCTGCTTTCTCCGCAGGAGAGTTTATACTGCTGGTTGAGAGGTGGTTAGTTGCCACTGGCTGCAATGGTTACAAGACAGTTAGTCTCATGGTAGATACTGTTATAGGGGCGTGAGGTGTTAGGCCTTGATCTATGCTAGGTGATGCCTTAATGAGCGAGGCATGAACAGTTCCCTTTATTGCCGCTTACCAA
Source organism: Cepaea hortensis (assembly GCA_963921405.1). NCBI lineage: Eukaryota > Metazoa > Mollusca > Gastropoda > Stylommatophora > Helicidae > Cepaea > Cepaea hortensis. Next base: position 55,883,656 of record OY992890.1, read on the forward strand.
ACAATTCTTAAACTGACCCTGTACCCATTCTGTCGCTGGGTCGACCTCACAGCCGCGCTAGTCGAATACAGGAATGCTGCCGCTGTTGTTGATTATCGAACCTATTAAGCAAGTGCACAACCACTATGACGCCTGGGTTTCTACTCGGTACAAGTTGTAAAACAAGTGCACAACCACTATGACGCCTGGGTTTCTACCCTGGCCATATGGCCACTAAACAACTATTGCACTAGTCACGGAGCTAAGCTAATCGGTCATCGTAACTCTCATTCAACAGCTTTTAGCGTGGGCTGTGACAGCACCAGGACTATAACTGGTTACTTAATCCATGTTCCTCTTGTCATTCAGCCCTTCTATTCCCTGGTGAGGTGTTGCTTTCACCGTAATTCTGCTGTATTAATGACATTATGTTTTGTTCCTGTGTGTTGCAGCCAACATTAATCAGCCTTATCGAGAGAAACATCAAATTCTCGCGAGAATGTGTCCAGAAAACCCCCGACAACAAGTTCCTGGTCATGCACAGGGAGGAGAACCAAAGCATCAAGTTTCTGTGTATGCAGTTTGTGCCCAGAGGCGAGAACATCGTGCAGATTAAAGTGAGAAGACGGCCGCAGTCTTTTGTTCTGACACTGTGCAACATTTGTTTGTTCTGACGCTGTGCAACATGTGTCTGTCTGTGACATGTGTTTGTCTGTGACATGTGTTTGTCTGTGACATGTGTGTTGTTTTCTTTTACTCGAGTATCGTCCCCACACGTGCTGCTACAACTAGTAGATGCTACCATTAGTGATGTTATAGTGGAGTGATGTTGCGTGATAGGCTTTCCCTATTACTAGTGTCCCTTGCCATTAGACCTCTTCGACTGTTGGTGTATTTGTAATTTACGTCAAGGACACCGGCGCTGTGACTTGGGGCAATGAACGGGCTTCACGATTCCCCGACATACCTGTTCAAGAGTTCGAAATGAAAGGCAGACTTGCGCTGATTTTCATGATATGGGCGTCGGTCGTTCAGAAATAAATGGCAAACTTCTGAACGTAAAAATTGCCTACTAAGTCACAAACAGCCAAATATGCTAGGGTTATTAGCTACGTCCTGTTGAAGACATGCAACTAACTTCAGTCGAGAACTGCAAGTCAACATTGAAGTCCAACAGAGCGGCGTGTAGAATGAAGAATACATCCTGTAGTGAAGTCCAACTGAGCGGCGTGTAGAATGAAGAATACATCCTGTAGTGAAGTCCAACTGAGCGACGTGTAGAATGAAGAATACATCCTGTAGTGAAGTCCAACTGAGCGACGTGTAGAGTGAAGCACATATCCTGTAGTGAAGTCCAACAGAGCGGCGTGTAGAATGAAGCACACATCCTGTGGTCAAGTCCAACAGAGCGGCGTGTAGAACGAAGCACACATCCTGTAGTGAAGTCCAACAGAGCGGCGTGTAGAAAGAAGCACACATCCTGTAGTGAAGTCCAACAGAGCGGCGTGTAGAGTGAAGCACACATCCTGTAGTGAAGTCCAACAGAGCGGCGTGATGAACAAAGCACACATCCTGTAGTGAAGTCCAACAGAGCGGCGTGTAGAATGAAGCACACACCCTGTAGAATATCACAGCTCACAGAGTCTTTCTGGTGACTGCCGAGTCCATCAACGTGAAGGACTTTTGTGTTGGCATTCTGGCGGCGGCATTATGCATAGTGTACCTGTGCGGGCTGTTGGATTGCCGAGACTCCTGTCTGTTCCACTTTTCACATTGGACATTGGGGAGCATTTTGTGTGATATTCACTGGCACAGGAACGGAGCAAAATGGAGACGACCTGTTGCCTTGAAGTTGGAACCTCAACTAACTAACTAACTAACACATCCTGTAGTGAAGTCCAACAGAGCGGCGTATAGAATGAAGCACACGTCCTGCCGTGAAGTCCAACTGAGCGGCCTGTGGAATTAACCTGTTTATTATTTATTCTCAGACCTGTTTGTTATTTGTCCTCAGACCTGTTTATTGTTTGTCCTCAGACCTGTTTATTGTTTGTCCTCAGACCTGTTTATTGTTTGTCCTCAGACCTGTTTATTGTTTGTCCTCAGACCTGTTTATTGTTTGTCCTCAGACCTGTTTATTATTTGTCCTCAGACCTGTTTATTGTTTGTCCTCAGACCTGTTTATTGTTTGTCCTCAGACCTGTTTATTGTTTGTCCTCAGACCTGTTTATTATTTGTCCTCAGACCTATTAATTATATGTCCTCAGATCTGTTTATTGTTTGTCCTCAGACCTGTTTATTGTTTGTCCTCAGACCTGTTTATTATTTATCCTCAGACCAGTGTATTATTTGTCCTCAGACCTCAAACCTGTTTACGAAGCAAACCCTGGACCACTGCGAGGACTCCAGCATGGCCTTAGATCCATTTCCTCTGGTCAACTCCGGCCAGACTCCAGAAAGTCACATGAGCTGTCCCTTTACAGGTATCGTATTCACCGATTGACTTCAGTCATGATTAAGTGTATTCGTTTCACATTGTTGCCAGGCTTGCGGTGCTGACTTGGCCCGGTGAGGTCCAAGGCTTATATTAAAACGTTGTTTGTGCTAGAAGTCACTGACCTACAGCGTTAACAGATAAAGGACCCAAGTTGCATGACATGACACCGGTATTATGGTAATATTGCAGTCACACTATATTTACTTAAAACACATCAGTCAACCGTAACCAAGGGTGAAGATTAAAGGTCAACGCGCTGGGCATTCATTTTTAGCCTTCCAAAATGGAAAGAAATTGTGTGTTTGAGGCAACTCGGATTATTTCCATGTACATCCTGATTTTACTGCTACAAGGCGACTCGTTGTAGCTTTTAAAGAAGCAGTGTGTTAATGTTGGAGTTAACAGCCGAGGTAGAGACACTGAAACAAGGAAAGCCTATTATTGCAAGGCTTGGCTGGTGATAAACATGACAAGGGATGCCCTAGTCGACGATGGAAGCTGAGTATTACAGAAAGACTGCTTGAGCGCTGGTAGGCAAGACCGAGTTGTATTCATATTGCTTGCAATGGAGTCGACGGTCTGGGCAAAACATGTCACATTATAAAGATGATGACTATAGCAAATTATGACGTAAGAATTACGTGCTGATGGTATTCAGTAGTTGGTACCCTTCATTTTGATTCTGTGTTTCTTGTCGCCTACAATAAATTGGGAACTTAATGGAAAACCGCCATTGACTAGAAATTTGACCATTTGTGCTGATCGCTCTATCTGGTGTAGTCAAATTTCTGCTTGCAGGGCCATGTTACAGCAGGTAACAGCCAAGGAAACGACCATATTAAGAGTAATTAACAGCCGAGGAAACTACAGGGATACGAGCATACTGGGGCAGTTACACATTCTAGGAATCTATATAGGCGCAACCATGTTACAGCAGTTAACATTCTAGGAATCTATATAGACACGACCATGTTGCAGCAGTTAACATACTTTTTTTTCGCATATCATTTACAGGACATCGTTGTCAACACCAGCATTTTACCGCTGTTGTTGATTGATTGATTGATTGATTTAGGAACCTACATCACAGCATTCAGGGCATTCCCATAAGCGCTCCGTCCCCATCCTCAGAAGCCAGCGAAGAGTTACCGCTGTTGTTGATTTCTTGGCAAGATTATGCTCAGTAGTTTGCCATTGCTTTCTGAGTAGCCGGCTCACTTATCCTGTAAGTCACCAACGCGGCGAGAACAACTACCAATTCTCGCGCGCTGCGAGATCCTACGTGAATAAACGGGATTACGAAGAAAGTCGTGTAACTCCTCAGCCAGGGAGCCCAGCATTTAACATACTAGGAATCTATATAGACCCGACCATGTTGCAGCAGGTAATATTCTAGGAATCTATGTCGGCGCGACCATTATGTAGCAGTTAACATTCAAAGACTATATAGACACGACCATGTTGCCACAGTTAACAGTCAAGGAAGCAACACGGAAGCGGCAACATTAAAGCAGATAACAACCGATTAAGATAAACGATGGGTGCTGCACGAAAATCATAAATGAGCTACCTTCGCCTGATGGACTCATCTGTCCTCATTTTAAAAGACGTTCCCGGCAGCTTCCACAGGTCTAGTTACTCTGTGATAGGTGACAGCAGTATCCTTTTCGGCAACGGTGAGGACACAAACCAATTACCTATGCTGACACAGCCGACAGTATACTTACTGGGCACTTTGGCGGTCGAGGTTCCATTCATAGATAAGGGGATTTGTGTTTCGTTAGAACATATACGGCTCCGTCGTTGACTCTGACTACACAAGCTGTCAACCACGTGTTATCTGACGTTGCAATAAGTTACAGAACTGGTCGCCCTACGTCATACAACCATGTCCTCGTAGATGTGCTGATGTGTTTCTGTAGCATTTTACACTGTAGTGTCTGTTGTAGACCTCATTTTATCCTTGATGTCCACGATTTGTGTTTCCACAGGCGGCTATAACATGCACGTCTTCTACTCCCTGCCCAACAACAGTGCCGTGTGTAATGATCTCATGCTCCTCATGAGAATGGAGAGCGAGTGTGACAGAGGCGAAGGAATTACTTTTGACTTCAGGTGCCAATGATTTTCTCTATCATTCTCATTTTATGTCTCTCTCTCTCTCTCTCTCTCTCTCTCTCTCTCTCTCTCTCTCTCTCTCTCTCTCTCAATCACTTTCTCTTTCTTTCTCATTCTCTCTTCTTCTACTGTGGCGAAGGCAATTCGCAATCCCTTTACACACGTTCGAAACACCGAAGCAGACCGCCTTGCGCTGGTTTTCATAAAATGATATGAGTGCCCGTCGTTCAGAATGCAATAGCAAACGAATTAACGTAAACGTGCCAAGATATCATATACAGCCACAAAATGCTGGGGTTGACTGCAACGTCATTAAAGGATATGCAACTAATTTAACATTCTCTCTCAGTCTCTCTGTTCCAGTCTGTTTCTCTCCTCTTTCTGTCTCAAACTATTCTTTGGAGAACTTAGTGACAACTGGCAAGATCGAAGAAAACAGACCCAGGATGGTATGGTCGAGACAGAAACACGGAGCTGATCCATGACTCTGGTGATCGAGTGAGATGGCAGAACATGACCGCCCACGCTTATCGGCATGGCACATGAAGGATGGATATATAATATATATATATATATATATATATATATATATATATATATATATATATATATATATATATATATATATATATCTTATATATAAAAAAGGATCTCCGTCTGTCTGTCTGTCTGTCTGGTCTTGTCCGTATGTCTGTCTGTCTGTCTGTCTGTCTGTCCGTATGTCTGTATGTCCGTCTGTCCTTTATGCGCTCGCGAACGGCCCATCCGATTGAGATGAAATTTTCTACACGCCTTCCTTTCATTCCAGAGCAGCCCCACTGTCGTATTTTTTTTTTCTTCT